>CM065052.1:12045489-12310489 GCA_032883995.1 Coronaproctus castanopsis | reverse complement strand
ACTTCGAGGAATAATTAACCGGCTATTCATTTGATGCATCCTCTGAATCATTTTAGTCGGCACTCTCTATTCAGTGGTACGTTAGTTTTTAATATTAAAAAAAAATTGTCAATATCCGTAATAAAGGGTATCGATGTAAAAAATTTGCAACAAAAGCAACGGTTTACACGACTAGCTGAAAGAAATAATATGCAGCCAACCAGTCGGGAAAACAATTATTAAACGATAAGTTGTTAAAAGGGGAAAAAAAGGATAAATTATAAACTAAAGGTCAAAATTGATTTATGGTCGAAGAAATACGTATATCTAATATGCTATATATATAGTACGTGTGCAATGGTTGTACAAAACTGATTTACGTTTAAAATTTAAACACCAAAAATACACGACGATAACTCTCCTAAAATATCGTCGATAACTAAAAAATATTTTACTTCGTCCAGAAAGTGCAAAACACACTTCGAAATAAGCAGCTATATACAAAAATTTAAATATCGACGATGGATGATAAGCCCACAAACCTCGAGTTAACGCGTGTACAAAAATTACGAAAGAAGAACAAATAAGTAACTGTCGATAAGCGAATACATTACGACGGCAAATCTATATAATTGAACAGGAAATATGTACATCCGCAGAAATATATTCATCCATTTTGTATTCGGTCAATCGTTATGACCGGTCTACATAGATTCCGGTTTTCAGCTATAGTCACGGCAGTTGCTACCGCGCAAAATTGCGATTCGTTGGAGTTCTTTAATAAATGTTCTCTCGAAAGTAGTCGTACCGGGGCACCTAATTAAATTGGTGGAAAGTTTGAAATGACAGTTGGAATGAGAAGAGAATTTAGAACTCTAAAAAAAAAAAACTGAACGTGGTCTACGACAAGGGAATATATCGTCATCTAAGATGTTTATCGAGATTATACGACGAGGAATGTACGAATGGAACGGCGATATTTCCATCGGTGGTAGAAAGGCATCTCTAATTTGAGATATGCAGATGATACTACATTATCGGCAAAATCGTAAAAAGAAATGACGCAATTAATTACACGTGTCGAAGAAGTTAGCGAGAGACACGAATTAATACATCTAAAACCGAGATTATGATAATACGACTGTAAGATAGTAACGACATCAATTTCCCGCCAGCCAGAGTAGGAAATATTATTTCTTTTATTTAGGTTAATTCCGATGGAGGTTGTGCTTGGATGAAATAAAAAGACGAATTGCTAACGTATAATTTGTAACAAGAAGAAAAAAGAAGTGGCCATTAAAATTACGAAAGAATCTAATAAAAACATTAAAATTCTCCGAACTTATACGCAGTCGAGATGGGGGCGATTAAAACAGTATCGACGCATCCGAAATGTAGATATGGCGAAAGAACAAACCCCTCAATACGGACAGAGAATTAGACGAACCGATAGAAGTTACCGAAGAGTACTCTGAGAATATCGTCGATTAAAGTCGATGAAGAAGAAGATGATATATACAGAGGTAGATTATACAAAATTACGATCATAACTACGAAAAAAAGCTGGAATAAGTTTTAAGAAAAACGTAATAAGAGAAAAGTATGCCTTAAAGAACAGGATTGAACAGAGCTTCGAATATGCGACATAATTGACAAGAAGTCGAGTTAATTATTCAGAGAGAAATTTATGATTTTCCAAATTAATATATACATATGCGGTACAAATATTCCGGACCAAAATCAAAAACTGAACTTGTAACACTTATACTCGTATCGAACGAGTTAAAATCCAAAATTATGTTTATTTTTATTACTTCTTTTCTTTCCTCGGCTAAGTCAGAATTATGATTATCAGGGACGTCGATTTTCCTTATTTCGTTAATTTTTGTTCATCTTTTATAATCCGTGGATTCATGATCAATTCACGTCCGCTAACCATTATAGTATTTATTTTGCGACCGTTTCTTCTCGAACTACGTCCACGATCGTTAATAATTCCCATCCTTTTTTATTACAAACATCGTGTGACTTAACATATATATATAAATAGAGAAAAATTGGGATAAGTATTTGTATAAATTATTCACTCGAACAAGTATACAGCATAAAAAAAAAACAACTCGAGCACATCCATAGTTAAGATTTTTATATTTAGTACGATAATATAGTAAAAGCTACGCGTGAATAAGACGAAGATGGAGAGCCGGCATCCCGATCGCCATTGTTGCTGTTCGTACAAGTACCGACTACCTGCACGCGATATCGATGCCAAGGTAAAGGCCGAAACGACAAACACAAATAGAGTAATTGAACAACAAGAGCACGGCAGGTGATGGAACGGAAACAGCTGTGCGAAATTGAAAACTATCGAAGATCGCTAGATTAAAATTTTCGAACCCTCGCAATATTAGATGGCGTGGTGTTACGACCGATTCGGCTGAGCATAAAAATATAGTATAATTATCGAACTGGATAAAGAATCTACAAAAATAATTTTCTGCTAATTAATGGCACTGTATTGTTAGAAAACTATTTTTGGGGTAACAATTTTCAATACGAAATAAAATTTTTGTTCATTACTAATACATTTATTTATATATTATATATATATATATATATATATATATATATATATATATATATATAAAAAAAATTAAAATATTTTGTTCATATATATACGTAACATTTGTTCATGAATAACGTGTATATAGAAAATGTATATACACTATATATATGTATATATATTTTTCAAAATATTAAATAGCAATTTCTGCAGTAGTGTCAAAAAAACCACACGTGGGAAAACCATTCCATTCATTCTAGACAATACGCGGAGATCAAAATTTATTAAAGAAGCTTCCGTATCGACTCGATCGTTTACACGGTTGTCCCAAAAATATTAAGTCGCAAAAAAATAAAATTAAACGACAAAACCGAAAAAAATAAAGAAAAAAAACAACAAAACGTGATCGTGCGATATTAAAAACGAAACTCTTGAACAGTAGGCTCAAGGGGAACTAAGTAGTTTTGTTTCTTTTCCTTTGACAGCAACAACAGTAACAACAATACCATTTATATCGCGAAATGGGATAGAGGGGTAGCAAAATTGATTCCTCGAAAGGACGGACCTACTATCAATTTTACCGAGTAGACAGACGGACGTTCAGTTCGAATTGAATTTAATTACTGTATGGCGTCAAACGGACAGCAGCGGTTGAAATTGTTTATTGACTACGTAAAACTTATGCTTTTTACCGAAGAGGCCTAAAACGACGGCGATATTTTCGATTAATATATTCAACGGTATGACGCAAAGCGCCCCGAATAGGCATAGAGAAAATCGTAGTAAACCGAATCGGTATACGGAAAACGATTTCATCACGCCGAAAATGTACATGTAAATGTTGACGGCGCCGATAAAAGCGCATAGAAAATCCATCGTAGACGGACAAGGTATCGGGAAAAAGACGGATAGTAATAAATTCGACGACGACAACGGCATCGTGACCCACGAATAGCAAGATATCGTCAGCCAAACTTTGTAACGTAACGGTATCTCCGGCGAATGTACGACTAATAGTACGCCTTGTAGCCAACGTTTACGTTGCTGCATGAAATCCCACAAAGAAAACGGCGATTTTTCCCACATTTCGCCTTCGACGAAATTAAACGAATAACCAGCTTTATAGGCTTGCATGGCGAAGTAACAATCTTCGGCTACCGAACCGTTTAGACCGTTATCGAACGAAACCTGCTTCTCGGCTCCCACCTAATTGAATAAAAAATACAAACGGAAATTAATTAATTAATTCTTATTATTATTAAAATTGGTAATATTAAAACCAGAGTATTTACGTTATATGAAAAAAAATATATACTTTTTATTATATAAATCGTTATAATCGTTGCCGAACGTCGGAACTAGACATTGTACGTTAATTCTTACATACAAAATGGACTAACATTGAAGGCACTATGCAACGCAAATGTACAAGTATACGATGTTATACATAATGAGGTGCCACTGCCTTCTACGTGATAATTAAGAATTACGTAATGATGAAAAATTTTCTACGTCGTGAGTCGGTTTAGAACCATTTTTGACAGTCGAGCACTCTAGCAACTATGTCACTGCGACGTGTAGATGGTAAAAATAAAACACGACGCAAAACTTAGATGGCCTCCAAGTAGTTGAAATTTGTTTGCTTCAGGTCACTTATCACAAATAATGGCGGCTTAACAGATGAAATTCAAAGGCGAATAATAACAGCGAAGGTTGCACTAACTCAATTAAGGAGGATTTGGAAAAATAACGATGACCACCAAAATGCGCCTAATGAAAACGTTAGTGTTCTCTGTATTCTCATAAGAGACAGACGTTCGAAGAATCGATGTTTCCGAAATGTATTGCTGGCGGTGAATGCTGAGAGTACCGTGGACAGCGAGCAGGACAAACGTGTCAATATTGGAAGAAGTTGACCCGGATGCTCGATTACGAGACATCGTTAAAAAAAAGCATATCCACTTTCTTTGGCCGTATCACGCGGCGGAACAATCTGGAAAAACTTATAATATTAGGAGCTGTTATGAATAAATTACAATTAGGGGTAGATAGGTTGATTCGATATTTTGCTAAGTGGCAGATTGCCATCAATCCTACCAAAACTCAGGCAATACTGTTTACTCGTAGGAGACCACTTTTACCCCCCACCTTAATGGTTAACGGTGTAAATGTAGAATGGTCAGATCAAATAAAATACTTAGGTGTTATTTTAGATAAAAGATTGACTTTTATCAAACATTTAGATTACGTGTCAATCAAAACGCAACGTGCCATTTGTTCTATTTATCCTTTGTTTAAACGCAAATCCGTCCTAAATGTCAATAATAAATTAATAATATATAAATCACTCATTAGACCAGTTTTAACGTATGCCTGTCCAGTGTGGAGTTCTATTAGCAATTCTAGTTATAAGCGGCTTCAGTTGATTCAGAATAGGTGCGTTAGATGTATACTCAACGCTCCAATATATAGTAATATAGTGAAAATGCATGAGAAATTGGAACTAGCTATGTTAAAAGATCATGTGTTAAAAGTGTCTACCAACTTTTTTAAACAGTGTGTTACACATGATAATGATTTGATAACGGTGATTGGAAATTATGATTCCAAGCAGTTAAGAATAAAATATACTAAATATAAGCATCGCAGGCTGAAACATAATTTGGTTTAGCCTGTTAAATATTAATAATTGTTAATATTTGTTTTAATAGTATTAAGTATTTTTGTTTATTATCATTATCATTTTAATTTCAACGGTATTGCTTTGCATATTTTCGCAGGTTTTTTAGCATTAATTTTTCCTGCATTTAGTATATACTTAAGTTGAATATTCATTCGTTAAAAATTCATGTTTTTTTTTCTCTTACGTTTATTGTTACTGTGGTAAGTTTTTATTTGTAACGGTACACAGTTTTAAAAATTTATGTTTGTTTTAATTTGTAATTTATGTGAAATATACGTTTCTTCTTCTTCTTCTTCTTCTTCTTCTATAATATTAGGTATGGTTTTAAAATATAAAAATATATACATATATAAATACAATTTATAAAAAATGTAAAAATATTAAGTTTGGTAATCGGAGAGATAATGTAGTTGTCAGCAGACTCCGATTGGGCCACACTAAACTAACGCATGCTTATCTTCTTAATAGATCAGAAGCTCCATATTTTGTATTGCCTGCAACATTGTACTAAACGTCCAACATATACTGACAAGTGTCCTCAATACAGCCTGCAATGATCATATTATGGTATTTCATCTTTATTGCAGCTATTCCTCGATGAAAACGTTTCTACGCTATACACAGACTCATCCTCTTCCTACATGATACTGGATTGTATCATTTAATTTAATACTTATTTTCCTCTGTGACTCTAGCCATTAGTTGCTGTATACGGCGCGTTAATTTAAATAATAATATACAATTTACAAAAATCAGCAAAATTTTAATATTTTACATTTTTTATAAATTGTGTATATATGTATATGCATATTTTTATGTTCACTCGATAATTGCTAACGGTCGAAAAGGTTTGTAATTTTTTGTAAACAGATGCTAGTGATTAACCTCTTTCTTGTTTTTTTTTTTAATATATACATTCAGCTATTATGAAAACGGCATTAACGATTCCGATAAAATTTTGTACATACACGTAATTTATTATGTAATTAAAAATGGCCGTATAGAAATTACGAATTTAGGACCCAACCCCGAGTACACTCCGCGTAAAAATTCGGAAATTTCCATTTTTTTCGTCGTTTTTTCTCGAAACTTATCAAAATGTATGTCAAAATATTTCAGGCCCGACCGCATTAACCATTTTTAAACGCACAAATTTGCCTTTTACCGTGTATGTGTTAGTATATAATTAAAATGTTACATCTCGGATCTCGTTCCGATTTAAGTTACCACATCTCCTAAAAAAAAAATAATATCTATAAAAAAATTCGAATCGAAAAATTCCAAAATTTATTTAAAAAAAAAACATCCTCGTGATAATTATCAAAACTGGAATTTTTGGTTATAAACCCGGAAATTAATGTACCGAACATCTACACGATGATTAAAATTGTTTTGTATGTAACAGTTTTTAATAGTATGCAATTTTTATCGAAATATATTTTTCGGGAAAATACGTTCAGGTATATATATTTACTGCGCGTAAACGGCAATTCTGGTTAGATTTCCCGTTTAATTTCCACTTCTCCGAGCTTGACAAACTTTATATATATATATATATATATATATATATATATATAAGATATGTAACGTGGGTATTTCACTAAAGGACGGAAAGTATCTTTTGTGAATTTAAAACACACACACATATATATATATATATATATATATAATTTCTTTTCGTTGGAAAATCACATTACTTTATTACCTATTTCCTAATAATTGTTTCTTGTATAAGTATCAAAAAATGAGAAATTATATATATATATATAAATAAATGATATATATGTAAAGTACTTTACATATATATAAACTCCGAATCAAAAATTAATAATAACTAGTTGTATAGAAATTTGAAAATAATTTTAAAACACCGTCTTACTTTCAAAATGACCGTCGATATTCCGTCCTATCTTCTATACGGACGTGATATATTAGATCTTGAAAAAGTTTTACAGCATAAAATGTCGCGTTTGAAGGTTTCTGAAAAACCGTTGGATAACGAAAAAAACTAACCGACAAATTCTGCAGATGACGAAAAAAATAATATTACGAATTAATCGCTTTTATAAAAAAAGTGGGGGTCAAAAATAAGCAACTGTTCCAGCAAATCGAAGAGAGAAGGTCTTTAATAAATCGAATAAAAAACACACGTATAACTTGGAATTGCCGCATGTAATGGATTACTGCGAGATATCTTTTAAGGTAAAATTCAAAGAAAAAGAATCCGTGGAAGACCGTTTGTAACAAGTTTGCTAGAAGATACCGGATTAGAAAATTACACTGAATTAAAAAGAACTGCAGAAAACCGGGAGTGTTGGAGGATTATTGTTTTGACGATGGCCTAGTCTTAGGACTGCACAAAAATAACGATGATGATGATTACAAAAAAAAAGGAACTTGAAGTGTTTTAGTCATCTGATTCGCCATCTAACGTACTATCGCGGAATATTTTAGATTAACAATCAAAATGGAAAGTTGATCGAATGAGAGACGTTCGCGAACACGTGATAAAGCGAACAAGAACGAATACGATCTAATGAGTGCGCAGCCCATAACGGAGGAAAAATATTCGGAGTATGGTAGAAATTTCAAGAAAAAAAAAAGAGGTAAATCAAGTAGGGGGAAAGTACTTGGTGGGTCGGCGACTTACTGTGATTTGAAGAAAAAGAACTGCATGTGTACCGGCGTGCAAAAGAAAAATTTACCACCTTTCTGTTTAGTAATATTTCCGTGTTTATTAATTAACGATATACGATGCAAAGGTACACGATAATATACTGAGAACAACTGGTTCAAGAAAGCGCAAAAACAGAGAAAAAGTGGTGGGAAGACGTTGCGGAAAGTCTTCATTCAGGAATGGATAGATAAAGGCGGATCGTGATCGAGATTTCGATAACGTAATATTTCATTAAAATACGAAGACCAAAAAATAAATAATTTAAATAACCAACTCCGTCCGTCTTGCGCTGTCGCTAATTAAGCGAAAATGTTCTCAACATTATCGTTCTCTCTTTCTCTACAGCTGAGGCCATCTTTTTCACCCGTAGAAGACTAACGTTGCCGGATAGTCTACTTGTTCGAGATGCTCAAATAGATTGCAGTTACTAGGTACGCTATCTGATTGTAACTTTAAACAGCAGATACACATAAACAATACTAGTCTTAAAACAATTAAAGCCATCTGTTCCATATAACCGCGTTGTAAATCTTATCTTAATATTAACAACAAGATGATAATCTATCACTAATCCGACGACCAAAAATAACCTACGCCTGCCCAACACGGAGCTCAATATCTAAAACCACTTTTAATAAACTGCGAATCGTTCGAGGTGTTCGAGATGTATTTTAAACGCGCATCATTACACAAAAGTCGATAAAATGCATGTTTACTTAAAATTACTCTAAGTTAGGAATTTTATTTTAAAAGTAACGAACGATTGTTTCAATAAATGTTTTTGTATCGTGATAATGAGCTTGTTTCATCGATCGATAATTACGATTCCAGGCACCTAAAATTTATGTATACTAAGTATAAACATAGACGCATTAAGCGTAATTTATTATAAGCTCGCTTAACCTTTATTATTATTATTATTATTATTATTATTATTATTATTATTATTATTATTATTTATATATATATATATATATATATATATATATATATATATATATATATATATATATATATATATATATGAAATAGCAGCGTTATCATTCGACAAAACATTCTCGAGAAACTTTAAAAATCGATCTTCATGTGATCCTAATTCAATGCATAAGCGGCGGTATTCATTTAATTCCCCTCTTTTCTTATTTATTTCATGTACCCGACATCGTTTTCTGCTTTTTATATTTTTTAAAGCTAACAGCAGAAGCTACTCTTCATCTAAGCTGATGATTAATAGTAATTTTAAACAACAAATATTAAGAAATGTATTACAATAATAAAGCAAGAGACTGAGCCGCTTAAAAGTACCGCTTTCT
Organism: Coronaproctus castanopsis; assembly: GCA_032883995.1. Lineage (NCBI taxonomy): Eukaryota > Metazoa > Arthropoda > Insecta > Hemiptera > Monophlebidae > Coronaproctus > Coronaproctus castanopsis. The sequence goes on along the minus strand of CM065052.1, from coordinate 12,301,274 downwards.
GTATGATCTATTCTTAAGGTTCACACGAAACACACTGCGAAACGGATTTATAAATAGAAACATTCAAAACTAATGAAGAAGAAAGGATAATCTTATACGGATTGTTAAAAAATTATTGCCGTCTGTAGAAAACAAACCTGTTCGGAAAAATTTTTGTTAGGCATCACGGAACGCAGTTAGTTACATGTATTAGATGAGTGAAAGATAAAAAATAAATGTTGAAATGAAACGGCTCCATATTAATAAAAAGCTACTTCATTTTCTAGCTTAGATTTAATAACAACGATTAATTGTAACAAGTAATTTATTCGGAAAGTTACAAAACAATATCGCTCGATTGACGCAGGATGTATATCCAATATTTTTTTCTGTATCTCGTACACAATTAACTACTTGTTAACAACATAAGTTGTTTTAAATTTTTTTTAATAAATTATTTGTTCATTTGATCTTTCTGTGCATTTCACATTTTCGTCAGTTCAAATAATACTAATACACTATTAACAATAATAATAATTGTAATGATGCAAATAATAATCGTTCAAATATATTGCTTCAGGGGCTGTAGTAAGAGGAATAATAATAATAATTATTATTATTATTATGTATCACTACATTCGTTATTGCAATAACAGTATCGAAGTTGTTACGTTTGGAATATTAACCGTATCCATCAAATGAAGTAGATTTGTTAAAATAACAATTTCACTTAATTTATATATATATATATATATATATATATATATATATATATATATATATATATATATATATATATATATATGTATATAAAAATATAGTTCTGCATGGTTGCATTAGGATTTTCCTATTTTACCTTGAAAATACTTCAATATTGTTATGTAGCCATCGCCGGATGCATATAGTTAATTCTCCTATTATTTTATTGTATTCGATTTCATTCAATCGACGATGTTAAAAAGAAAAACAACCGAAAAAAACACAAGCGAGGTAAACAAAATGTTGAAACAACAAGATTCATTTCGCGAAACTCCACAATAAAACTTGTTCGGGTGAGTTAGTCAAATAATAATAATAATTATAATAATTTTAATCGATACATTAAACTGGTTATAATCCGTATTGTACCTAGCCGGAATAAGAAAATTTTAAACTGATTTCGAGTATACAATGTCCAAATGAAAGAGTTAAAGATGAGCTTAACAGAGCTATTAGAGTTTTTAAAAAAAAATAATTAATTATTGTGAGTTTTTAGAATAAAAACAGATTTCAACTGATTTCGTAGATTTGGATAAAGTTTTTTAAAAAGGCTTGTACAATAACGATTAAAGCGGTCAAAAAAGCTCTAAAGAATATTTTAAACTGAATACGATTATACGATTTCAAAATGAAAGAGTTAAAGATGAGCTTAACACAGCTATTAGAGTTTAAAAAAAAAATAATTAATTATTACGAGTTTTTAGAATAAAAACAGATTTCAACTGATTTCGTAGATTTGGATAAAGTTTTTTAGAAAGTCTTGTATAGAATAAAGATTAAAGCGGTGAAAAACGCTCTAAAGAATATTTTAAACTGAATACGATTATACGATTTCAAAATAAAATTGTTAAAGATGAGCTTAACACAGCTACTAGAGTTAAAAAAAAAATTAATTATTGTGAGTTCTTAGAAGAAAAATAGATTTCAACTAATTTAGTAGATTTGGATAACGTTTTTCTGAAAGTCTTGTACAATAACGGTTAAATAAAGAGGTTAAAACAGCTAACGGAAAAAAAAACACGATGAAAACGCAGCTGTTAAGAGATAACGTCCTGTAATGTTTAATTTCATTAGTTGGTATTTCAAGTTTAAACGAATTAAGTCGAAATTTTACGATAGTCATTCATTACAGAAATTCGATATTTTACCGAATCGGCTATATAATTATTCGAATTTCGGAGAGACAGCTGATAAGAAACAACAAACATATGGCTTGCCACTCCGGCTGGTCAAAGACCACTTCAACGAATCAACCTAGTCCACCCCAAAATATCAATCGCTTCACGTATCACGGATAAACGATGTAGATAATGCCAACGCACCGGTGAGTTTAAACAGTAATTTTAATATTCGTACGCAAGCACCGATACACACACAACATAACTAACAATAAATACGTCAACAATAACTTATGCGAATAAGGCAGCTATCAAGAGCCCAGAAAATACTTTAGATAAAAACAGCGCATTTATTTAGTTCTAAATAAAAAATAGACGGTATTAAACAAATTACGTACGTAGAAAATTTAAGCGACATCAAATAATATACGATCTGCGTTTAGATTATGTAATCATCATTTTTCTGTCTAATAAAAGACAGCTAAACCATCTTCTCAAAATCCTTAACTCGGTAAGAAATGAAATCGAAATTAGAAGATTAATAAACTCAGCTAAACGAATATTGATCTCAAATATATGCACTAGCATCCCAAACTCAATTATTGAAAATAAACTAAAACAATTAAATATACATCCCACCCCACATATTACCTATTCAAGATTCAATATAAAGAAATTTTCTCATATACGAAGACAATTTTTCATCAACCCAGACGAAATAGACAAAATACCAAATTCACTGTTAATGGAGCACGACGAGACAAAGTACAGATTATTCTTCTCTAAAGAATATGCTTTTTGCTACATCTGTAAAGAGAGAGGCCGCATTACTTCCCAATGTCCACAAAATAAAGATACATCAGTAGGCTATGATGTCCAAAATAAAAGTCAACACCGTCAACTGAAACAGCCGCTTCCAATGATACAACCGATGAACCATCCGAAGGTTAACAAAAACATAAAACGAGCTATTTCAGAAAACTCATCAACTATAGGCAAAAATGAATCTGTGACCAATACTCGGGTAAATGAAAACAAAAAACTATATAAAAAAAACCTCACAAATCTGAAAATAAAATTGAGTATATCTATGTACATCTAGACTCTAAAAAATTGAAACGCAAACAATTACCAACTACGAAGAAAACGATAAATGTAAAGCAGATTACTGACAACAAATAATTGACAAATTGCCAGAAATCCAGGATACTATTAATTAAACTAATTAATCATTCACGCAAACATTAAAATACCTTAACAATATGTACGATCACCCTGATAATATCATAAATTTCTTGAACAATATGAAATCGACCCAAACAAGCTAAAAAAAAAAAGCTCCACTTAATCATGACAGATTTACATAGTGAAGCCCATAATAAAAATTTAGAAGAAATACATAAAGACACATTAATTAAATTAAGCGACATGAATGACAAGCACCAAAACACAAAACAGCTTCTCTTCAGTCATGTAAAGAATACTTCCATGAAAATAAGCACAGATATCCTATTTCTTTTAATAACGTACACGTTATATTAGATATGTTAAAAGGTTCACACCAACAAGTAGAAATTATAGAACAATTTACTCCTGATTTTGCGGGTGTAGGAGCAATGCTAACGGACATTAAACCTCTTCTAAACCATCGTTCTTTCAAAACTAGGGTAAAAAGAATCAAAAAACGAATGTAATTACAAATGAGCCACCTTTAAATTAAATGAATCAAATAATATCATCGCATCTAAATAGTTTTAAAAACAAATATCGGGAATTACAAATATTAATCACAATAAATAACCTAATCGCGATACGTCTATAAGAAACTAAATTAAAATGCATAGATGTAATCAACCTAAAATAATATAAAATATACAGGGCTGACAGATGTTTTTGTTGCAATATCAAATCAACTCTATTCAGAACCGCATGCATTGAATACATGTATCTAAGTTATTGCCGTCTTTGTCTTCCATTGCAGTCTCAAAGTCACCATATGCTTATATATATATATATATATATTCGACAACATCGGGAAACTTACTGCACTCACACACACCTTTATCAGATTAAACCAAAATTAGGACACTATATAACATCATTAAAAAAATTAGACGAAAAGAAGTAGCATTAGCCAGATTACGTATAGGATATACAAATTATGGAAATCCTTCACCAAACTTCTCCACATGTAATACCTAATTAACAATAAAATATGTGCTATTAGAATGTAAACAATTTTACAAACTCGCAAATAACACAATACAATATCAATATTACAAGATAATCCACAAATAATTAAAAAACTCCTCAAATTCCTCACAGTTACAGGCACAATTCATAATATATATGAACAATACACAGACGTAAATGATCTTAATAATCGAGCATCTTTAAATAAAATAAATAAATAAATACGAATTAATTATTATAAATTTTTAGAAGCAAAACGAAATTAACTAATTTCGTGGATTTTGATGAAATTTTTAAAAATCTCTTCGACAATAATAGCCGAAGAGGTTAATTCAGTTAAAGAAATTACGAATAATTATTAGAAATTTGTAAAAGAAAAATAGGCGATAAAAATTTTTAGAAATACTCGAGCAATAAATACGAGTGGCGTGTTCGTTGACGACCGACCTAGATAATCCACCACCACACTAAACGACGTCCTTTTTTTTCTTCTAAATTATTTAAAACAGAATCAAGTACGATTGACCATCTGATATTAAATGAATAATTCTTAATCGTAAATAAGGAAACGCGTTATAAGAGCTAAAAAATGTAAAATATCAATAGTTCATCTATTTTTTTAAAATTATTTTAAACAGAATCCAGTAAAACTCGCGATCTAATATTGAATAAATAATCCTTTTTACTGTAAATAAAGAAAAACCGATTAAAAATCGTAAATTTTAACAAAACGAGTTAAAAGATTGTACAATAATAATTAATTAAAAACGTACATAATAATACATCATCATCAAAATTATTACAATAATAATATATACTCGGAAATATTACAATTATATAAATACTATTAAAAATAATTTGATTTAAATTCAAAAATCGCGTTGAAACGCATAATTTATAATACGATTAATTTAATATAATCAAATTAATTACAAATTTTTTACTAGTTACTGTCGTTTTCATTAACCAGTAATAAAATCTGAAGAAGAATTAGCTTTTAAAACGGTGTAATATAAATATGTTTAAAAAGAAAAATAAAGAATTACTTAAACTAATTTGAATGTTCATGTCATCAATGTATAAAATCATCACACCGATGAACAGTTTCTTTCTATCCGCGTTCTAATTAAGTTTTCCGCGTTCAATTAAGGTTACTCACATTTTAAAAATAAATTTACACGCATGCACACACACACACACATATATATAAAGTATAAAATGCTTAAAAATTTTATTTATGTAATCTAATAAAATGAAACAACCCGATATTCGTTCTTTATGTTTAAATTCGATCAATTAATTTCAGATAGCATGACAATTTTACATTAACGAATTCCAGCTATTAAAGCAATTGAATTACTCAAATATGAGAGTATCAAAAATCAAATTAAAAACAGAGACTCCTAATGGAGTATAAATAAGGGGGAAGAAGGGGTAATAAAATATTCACACATTTAAATTTTGTTCTCCAACAAATTATGAAACCTCACCAACTTCAGTGTTAAATAGTCCTTAAATACTTCATTAACCACAACTGGCAACAGAAGTGTAATTCGTACAGCTGTAACTTCCTTCTTTATATCAAACCCAATGTTTACTTTCGGAAACCACTAGTTAATTTCTGCGCTGATGTATATCCTCTTAGTAGAGAAGTTGAAAGTTTCCTTTTGCTGGCTGAACAGGTCATGCGATTAAAATTCAAATTTTCATAGTATTACAATTAACGCTTAAATCAACCGTGATCCCAATACCATTACAGTGTTTTGCAGGTTTTTTTCTTTTTTTTTATATAGCGTGGTCAATATGTTTCAATATATATTTTATATCCGTATTATTAATTTTTGTTTTTGGCATGAGTAATACCTTTTAAGTTTTAAGTTATATTGTAAAGTCTTCTTGTTATAAGATTTTATTTTATTGCGCCTTTTGTTTGTTCATTGAATTTAAGATAATATCCATATTATCAGTTTTTACTTTTTTAAATTATGAATAATACTTTAAACTTTAAGTTACATTGTAAAGTCTTTTTATTATAAGATTTTATTTTTGCTTTTTTTTTATATGTGTATATATGTATATATGTATATATATTTAGTTAATGCATAAACTCGTTACTTTTAGTTTGATGGAAGAAGGGACTATGTATACTCATCCCTTCTTCTGTCGCAATAAGCTAATTTTAAGTGTGGAGGTCTCTTCAATTTCCCTGAGACCTTCATCTTTTTATTTAAACTCCTTTTTTTTTTTAGTGTATTTTATAGTGGGAGGGGGTTTTTAGTGGGTAAAAATCCCACACGCTGATTTTGGATCTCTTGCAGTGCATGCTTGTATGCGTTGCAAAAAAAAATTCTTCATTATATCAGTATCTTTGGAAAATTTTCCCCTCCCGCTTCAAAAAAAAAAAAAAAAAAAAAAAAAAACTCGGTAGTTACACACGGTGCACTATAAACATAAATAAGTAAATAAATTTATTCCTAATCGTCGAACTTAAATTAGAATAAACTTGACGAATGCTTCAAATAGTGAAGAGTTAACGGGATTTATAATAAATAAATAAAAAAAGCATCACTGGATAAAAATTTAATACACTTCATAAATCTAGGAGAAAGTTAATTACGCTTCTGATTTTCGGTCTACTACAAAGTACATTAAACGATATGGCGATGTTAGATAGAACCCCCACAACGAGGTAATAACAAACTGGCACACGAATATCATTAGCTTACTATTAATCACTGATGAAGAAACGAAAAAATTTCTATTGTTACGTACGATTATTTATATATATATATATATATATATATATATATACACAAAAGGTGAATAACCTTTTGGAATCATTTATATTCTTTAATCGTTAAAGGGAACATATATTATATACGCTGAAATTTTCATTCTTAAAACTTGAATATAGTATACGTTCATTAATATGCAAAATTGTCGAATACTCAAACACAAAAATATCCACATGCGCACACGCATATATTATACATGTGTGCGTATATATATATATATATATATATATATATATATATATATATATATATATATATATATACAAAAAATATGTTGGATGGGGAGTAAAATCTAAAGAGTACAAGGATTATTCTTAGTGACATTGCAGTGAAGACGTTCGGCGTCTTAAGCGTTTTCAGACAAAAGACAAAAGACTTCGTAATCTTTGTGATATATCATTTGGCTATGGTTGACTTCACACATTTATAATCAGTAATTGTTTAATTTTAATTTAAAATTGCGTTATTTTTTATTTAAAAAAAAAAAAACCTCGAAAAACAGTTTATTAAAAAAAAAACTACTTTCAAAATGTAATTAAATTAATTATAAACAGCGTATTATAAAAATTACGTATATATGGAGGAAAAGTTGAACAAAGAATATAAATAAACTCACACAAATTTTGCACGAAACAATTTTCAAATTTCATAATTAAATTACAAAGGAACAGAAGAAATTTAAACTTGGAACATTTTATATCGATCGATGTCTTACAATATTAATAAAGAAAAACTGGCTTTTGAGGGTCATGGGTACAAAAATAATAACTAGGAAAAGTGAGGAAAAAGTTGTGAAAAACGAAATAAAAATTGTATCGCATAAAATAAACGTAACTTCCAATAGTTATCTAGTTGAACTAGTGAAAAAAAAAACAAAAACAAATAAAATACCAATAAATAGAGGAATTAGGTAAGGGGGAACACAATATCACCCAAGTTATTCATAGCAACCATGAAAAGCAGGTTTAATTGGAAGCACACGATATTAGTATAGGTGGGAAAAACTCAATTATACGTGTTTCGCCGATGATATTGTGTTAATGAGTAATAGCGCATACGCTTTACAGGATATGGTAAACGACTTTAATAGTGGCTCTAAACCAGTCGGGCTGAAGATAAATATAGATAAAACGAAGGTCATGGTAAACTTGCACTCGCAACTAGAAATAAAAAAGGCGGATAAAAAGACTGAAGTAGATTAATGAATACGTGTACGTCAGCGAAGTAATCACAGTAGACAACGAATTAATGTGTAAAGAAAGTAAAAGACGGACGCATCTTACATGAAAATCTTTTAGAAAATTGAATAGTGTTGAAAAACAGAGACATACCGAACTGTTTAAAACAGAAAGTACATGAACAGTGCACGCTCCTTGTACTCACATACGAAGCGGGAACGTTGTGCCTTACAAAATATGTTGTCAAAAAAACTAGCCATAACGCAGAGAGCCTGTTAGACAGTAATGCTACGTATAAAGAGGCTAATACATGGATAAGACAGTAAACCAAGCTGGTATATGTTATATACCAATTTGATAACGCGTAGCAACATTAAAATGGAACTGGGCTGGTCATGTCGCTAGAAGGATAAACGATAGATGGATCAAAATAATGGTGGAGACCGAAAAAAGGACATCGAATTCGTGATCGACCGTGCAAGCGATGGCAAGACGACATTCAAAAGTCAGCCGGAGTGAAATAGATTAATGATGTTTTGTACTGAACACAATCGGAAATGAAGGAGGCTTTTATCCAGAAGTGGATATAAATAAGCGAATTGCGATATATATACACAGTTACCTCAGAATCGGCTTTAACAATTTGGATGAAATTTTGTATATACGCGTAATATAATAATTGAAAATAGCCAGTACGAAAGTGGCTAATTTTGAAATTTTGGGCCCGACCCCGTGTATAAGCATAATGAAAATTTCGAAATTTCCACGACTCTTACCTAAATGTACATTAAAAATGTCAGCTTGAACCGCATTAACCGGTCAAATTTAATAAGGTCAGAAATTCTTTTTTTTTAAAAAAAAAAAAAATATCATTTATTTAAATTGTGAACATAAAATACAACACATTGTATACTAAGTACACAGAATTACCCTTGGTAGCTAATATAACAATAAATACAAAGTGCAACATGTAAAAGCAACGATGATATAATACAGGAAAATTTGAAAAAAATCTGCTACAATAAAAGAGAAAGAAAAAGAAATACAAATAGGACGCAATTAAATTGAAAAATAGTATACAGTTAATTTACTTAATATAAAAAAAAAATAAACAAATATATAAAATAACAAATAAAAATTATGTTATAAATCGGTGTTTTAGTCGGTGATGTTTGTAGCGTGTATATTACTTAAGCTGGCCATATTGTAGTCTCCCGTGACTTTAATTAATTCATTTTCGTGGATTTTAAAATGATCATAAAAATTTTTAGCAAGCTTGTTGATATATATAAAAAATAAGATCTCAAAGTTTAACTGCGAATATGCATACCTCGCGAATTCAGGCAAACCTGGTGGTCATTAAGCGAAATTCTACAACAACGGTTTTGTAATAATTGTAATTTACAATATGTACTGTTGGAAACTGAAAACCAAACAGGGTAATATGTTAACCGTGGACGAATAATAGTTGTATATAGTAGTTTTTTATTCGTAACATTGAGGTCGGACCTTTGATGAAATATAGGTCCGGTAAGCGCAATGGGTGCCTTCTGGAAAAAAGAATGGCATCAGTTTCCTCGGTGTTCAGTTTCAGCTTCCAACGTTTATAGTACTTACAGAGAATGAAGGCGGCCTTTTGTAATCTACTATAAATTGTATCGGGTCTGTATAAATCGCAATACAAAGTCGTCTGCATAAAGAGCAGTTTTAATAAAAGGAATTTATCATTGATTAACACTAGGAAAAGGAATGGACCTAACACACCACCTTGTGGGACCCCAGCGTGATAGGTTCCCACTAAGAAACTATTAGAACGATGAGTAACATAGAAAACTCTATTATATATAATTAAATACTTGGTTTAATGATGTTGGAACATTTTATATAAAATAGAATCGTGTCAAACGCTTTTTCTATATCAATTAATAATAATCCGGTGTGTTTATTAAAGTTAAAATTGTCCGTTATAAAGTCAGCTATCCTTGCAACCTGATGCACTGCAGAATGATTAGTTCTAAAACCAAAATGTTCATTTAAAAGAATATTGTTTTCTGATGAAAACTTTTGCAACCGACTAAGTATAACTTTTTCTACTAATTTACTTAAAGTACTTAATAAACTTATGGGACAAATATTATTTATATTTCACATATCTTTCCCAGGTTTGGGTTTAGATGTTTCCCATCTCACCGGAAAGTAAGAATTTATACAAACTTCTCTGCAATTGATCTACTTCTATACAGCTGCAGTTGAGAACATGTACTGAAGTGGGATATACCCAATATCGACCACATCCAAAATAATCGTTTTTTCTTAAACCAGAGAGCTCCATCCTGGAATGTGAAACAAGCAAACTGGTCATTATACTACTCGCAGCTAACCCTAAGACTAAAAAGTAACATAAAAGATGTAAACTGGCGAAATACATAAAGCTGCAAATAACTGCCACTTCGACAAAATGTTACTCAGATGCATTTCAACAAATCAAGATAAAAAGAGAAAAAAATATAGATCTAACTACTGAGGTAGATGAAGCATATAATCTTCCCTTAACTTTCGAAGAATTCAAAACGGAATTAAAATCTATGAAGTGCACAACAGCTTGGCCGGATAATATCCGTATACTCATCAAAATCACCAAATGGATTGAAAAACGAGAACTAACCTTCTCGGCAGCACAAACAGAATGCATCAGTTTTGGAATTTAACTTCTTCCACCCACCGGCAATATTTCGATATGCAATAAACCCGTGAAGACTACAGTGGAAATGAAGATAGTAGGAAGAATATTCGATAGAAAATTGTATTGGATAAATCATGATCAATTCGTAAAGACAGAAAGCATTAAACGTGCTAAATATGGTGGCACATACAAACTGGGGTGCACACAGAAAGCCGTTACTACTACTTTATAAAACCCTAGTGCTTTCGAAAATGGACTACGGATGCATATTATATAATAGTGCAAAACTTCACCGCACTCAAAATACTAGAATCAATTCAAAACAACACGATGCGACTCATCACAGGAGCTGTAAGAACTAGTATCACAGCCAGTCTTCTACCAGAAACAGACCTATTCCAACTCAGCGACCGAAGAAACTTCCTGAAGTGAAATATTTGTTTAAAATCTGGCATCTTCCTAAAAATACTGACTATCAAAGAGCAAATAAATTCGACAGATTACACCGCATTTTACAAATAAAGAAAACGTCTGCGAAGACCGTTCGGGAATAGGTAATATTGGCTCATACCAGAATTGGACACAGTCGATTAACGCACGCTTACATTCTTGAAAAGAACACGCCGCCAAACGAAGTGCCTATGTCAACTATCAATAATACATTTATTGACGGAATGCCGGAAATTCGATACAGAGCGGAAAATATGCTTCAAAAGTGCTACATTAGACGTTATTTTAAATAATAATGATAATAATTGTGATAATTTATCTACTTTCTTAAAAATAATCAAAATATATAATGCGCTATAAAATTTGTATACACAAATAACCGTACAGTCGAGCGTCTTCAAATAAATATAATTAATAATAATAATATTTATTATTTTTTTACCGCATACATGTTGGTAAATATAATTGAAAAAGTATATATATATATATTTCAGGCATCGTTTTGATCTAAGGTATCGTATATGCCGGAAATAATTTTTAATATACGAAAGAATTATTTTAAGGAAGTAATCCGGTTTAAAAAATTTCAAAAATTCATTTCTAAAAACATGTCAAAACTTGTCATAATCCTGTCTTCTGTTTTACACTATCCATTCATCGAAAAGGATTTCCTCCTCGGTTTCTATATCCTCCTGATATTCCTTGCAGGATAGTGTATTAGTGAGTTTGTTTTTCTCGTTGTGTCCAAAAAAATTTTACTGACTACATTTTCATTAATTCTCGTTAATAAGCCAATTTCAACTTTCAGATCATCAAAATATTTCATTTTTTTTTTTTAGCGTATCCAAAAACTCATGTTTCTATAAACGCGGACAACTTTCTTTAATAGTCGCGCTGTCCCGAAACAATTGTAACTTCTAAAAATGTAGAAGGAAAAATGCATTGTATGGAGGACGTGACGGGCGCAGTAATCTAAGGTATAGTTCAGAACGTTATGTTATTAAAGACGGACATTCGAAGAACACGTGATAAGGATCGCACGTGCAGTATGGAGAGGGCAGAAAGGAGTATCTCTAAGTTGTATAAGAAACAGGCGGTCCGGTAATAAGTAACGCTCCGAGTCGCCATCTGCTGAGAAGTATAATTAATTTATGCTTAACGTTTTTTAAAAAGTAGAACTGTGGAAATTTAGGAATAGACGGTTGCAATTGATAGTATTGAGTGAGGAATGACTGTTGTATATTCTTCACGTATGTCTGTTCCTAAACTTTCCGCTATTTTCCATGTACAGAAACTAAAGAGAATAGCACACCATTAGAAGACTCCGCTTTAGCTAATGAATCTACAATTTTATTGTTGGGGATTCCTCGATGCAGTGCTCATAAGAAGATACAAATATACCCAAGTATGTTTTCCGTAATCTTTAAAATGATTTGTGAGTCGGTACTAATGAGGTAACTAACCGGAAACTCCATATCAATTAAGAATGATAAGGCTTGTAACACCGCTAGAGACATTCAGGGGTAAATTCGGCAAAATATTAGATCATTTGTAGGCGTTACTAATATTAAGAGATGGGATGAAGGGCTGCTCCCCTTCTCTGAGCCGACTTTGATACATCCGATATAAATGAAGGTGTGAGTAGGAAAATTCTCAAAGATAATATTATTGAATGTAGCACGAGACAACGGATAAGAATATTAGTACGTAGTGAGGAAACAGGGACGTTCTTCTTAGGGAAAAATTGTATGAATATGGTAATAATATAAATTGGTGCGGGATATGAATTCGAATTATCTGTGCCTGAAAGTCTACCAATGTAGATGTAACTGAAGACAGCAGGATATAAAATACACGATCAAAATAGTAAGAAAGACTTCAGACACGTCGTTGTCAGGCGATATCTGCTATCTACTTTCGAGTTGATGTTAGCTTACTTATTTCTAGATTAAACTTATTCAATTCCAGTTAAAAAAAAGAATAATTGCACTTAACGATTCATTACTATTACACCCGCCCGAATTCAAGGTTATTATTTAATTCATTAGTATTCGGTTAAATATTACGTCGACCTTCGGAAGAAGGTTCCGTATAATAAATGATAATTTCGAATATATAGAGGAAGAGTCGAGAAATCTTTCCGTTTGATGATAATTGTAAATACAACTAAAGAATTATTCGATTTATGCAATCAAACTCGATAATCTTAATTAGTTACTAAACGAAGGTCACGTTACCTAATAAGTACCACATGTACACACATAAATATATAATGCCCGGTCTGTATCGAATACGTAATTTACGTAGAACTGACTAACGCGTTGGTAGAATAACGAATTATTTTATCTCTAAGCTTTAAAAAAAAACTACTCGGAATAGCGTAAATACTTGGTCCCAATCGGCCACCGGATACGGTTAGCAATTATAATCGGAAAATATTTAAAATAAACTTCCGCGAACAATTACCACGCATCCACGCTGACTATGTCGACGTAATGTTGATTAACTTGCTTTGACAATAAACATTAAATACGATTTTAAAATTTTCTAGTTTGATTTGTGTACGTTCAAATATAAACCTACTTCTGTACTTTTTCCTTGTTGCAGTTTTTATACGTCGAAAAAATTCCGAACGCGATGAATAAACATTAACTATTAGTTTCAAATAACTCTATTAGTACCCCCAAAGAAATGACAATACCATTTTTCTCTAAACTCCTCTTAACAATCGCAATCGTACACGCTTAACCACAATATCGTCATATAAACCAGGCGTACATTACAAGTTAACGAGACGATAAAATTAATTAAAGTCTTCCGCGTTTATATTTCTAATATACGAAACGAAGTTGTCTGATATCGCAACTGGCAATCGTGTTGTTTCATGAGCACCCATTAAAAAAGTTGGTCGATAGTTTTAGAATAAAATCTCTGATGAAGGACAGATCAGTTGTCAATTCTAGCATAGCGAGATGCATTGAGAATACATTTAAGGCATCTATTTCGAATGACTTGTAATTGATTAAAAATGGCTTTTGATATCGAACTCCAGGCAGCGGACCTGGACGAATTAATGTTTTATGCAGGATTATCTTGTTATTAATGTTAAGGCAGGGCCTGTCGTCAATGAGAGGATACAAGAAACAAAAGGCATTATTCGTCTTGATTACATTATTTACATACTTATTAGCGAAAGTCAGCCTATTATCGAGTGCGTTTTTTTTTGCATTAGAACATCCAAAAGCGGCGAATTTTATATATTATATTATTTATATATATATATGTGTGTGTGTATATCGTTCGGATAGCCTAGTATCTAAACCATGAGCTTGTATACGGAAGGTAACGAGTTCGAATAAGATCGGGGACGAAAGAATTATCGCCAGAAAATAAAAATATAAATAATCCTAACATTATCACGTGGAAGGCCATACAAACCACCATGCACTAGTAATAATATAGTACACTACAAAAACAAGTGAGGCTACATTATGTCCTGACTGCTATGAGTACCTTGTATGCTGCTTACAATGTACTATAAAATATGTACAGGTAAGTAGTCGCCGACCTCCGATACGAAACAACACTCAATATATATATACATATAACTAAAGGCTATACAATGACAGATTTGTGTCGATCGTTTTATTTATTGGTAAAAATCTGGCTTTATGCTGTAAAAGAGTCCAATTCGTATACTATGTAATAATCTCTTTCTCCGATTTCGAAACAGCTTTACCTACTCTTAAACGGCAGTAGTTGGTTGACCGACCTGTTTAATTAGATCGGTCATGTGAGCAACAGTGTTCATACAGTATAAGAAAATGGGAAAACCCACAAATCCAGTAATTATACGCGATATTATAATAAGAAAACTTATTACCTCTTAAGGAAGAAATCCGATGGTGTAAAAAAAATGTAAAAACGCGAATATTTGACATTATATTAAAAAGTTATGATAATATTTAATAAATGTATCGGAACAAATGCCCTCTCCATTTATGAAAGTAACTAATAATACAAATAGATAAAAAATAAATATAGAAGGTATCAATAGTATTGATGGAAAAATCCGACAAAAAAATATCACGAATTAAAAGCAGCAACTTAAAACATTGTAAATATAAGTTTAATAAATGTTCATTTATATATACTGGAAACGAAAGCAAAAAATTGTAACGTTACGAGAATAATGCATTATGTTTAATGTGTCGATGCTTATACTTAGTATATCTAATACTTAGTTCCCTGGAATCGAAATTTCCAATTGCACTACAACTTAGAAAAAATTTTTGGGATAGGTTGAGGATATAGTCTTTTACACATGGTACCTGCAGAGCACTATGCATATATGAAATGTTAGTTTATAAGGGGGACATTGAGAGGATACATCTAAGACATCGATTTTGGACTAATCGCAGTCTATTAAAACTAGCATTTGAGACTGAAGACCAAACTGGGCAAGAATATGTTAAAATAGGTCTAATGATTGACTTCTTGATTATTAGTTTACTATTCATATATGTGAGATTTACGGTTGAAGATGGGGTAGATTGAACAGATTGCTCTGTTTGTCTTTAATGATGCATGGTCAATATGGTTGGAAAAGGTTAGCCTCTTCTCTAAAATGACGCCAGGGTAGCGTACCTGATCAAACGATTCTATATCAACGCCACTGATGTGAAATCTGTTCAGTAAAAACGGTCTTCGACGAGTGAAGAAAATTTCTTTCGTTTTCGAAGGATTAACAGTAATTTGCCATTTAGAAAAATACTTAATTACACGATCAACACCGGATTGTAACCTATTGCTGATACTTGGCCTATAGGAACTGCAGTACAACGCTGTGTCATCGGCGTATAAGGCAACCTCAATGCTGTTTATATGCGGGAAATCATGCATGAAAAATGTAAATAAGAATGGTCCCAAATACGCTACCTTGAGGTACGCCAGCAGAACAGAATTTTCTACTTGATTTCGCATTATTTATAATGGTATAAAATGATATATTACTTAAATAACTATTAATCAGTTTATTTCGATAATTTGGAAACATGGTAGCAATCATTTTGTAGATAATACGGTCGTGCCAGGTTGTGTCGAAAGCTTTTGCCACATCAAATAACACCATTCCAGCATGTTCTGTGATAGAGTTAGCGACTCTTGCTGTCTGTTGTGTTGTGAAATGTTTTGTGTTGTGGAATGTTTTGGTTGAAATCCAAATTGACTACTAGCTATTATATTATTAGAATTAGTAAAGTCACTTAATCTTTTCAGAATAATTTTTTCAACGATTTTGCTAATAATGACAGTAGATTGGATACTATCGTGACCTAGCGGGTTTTTCTTCTTCGTTGATTTTACATATGTAAAAACTTCTCTGGGAGAAGTTAATTTAATATTAGTTTTTTTTTTTATTTATTTTTTTTTTAATGGGCACAGGAATTTTCACCCAGATTGGTATAAAATTATTAAAATGGATATGTTAAACATTAATATTAGTTGATGCAATATAATTATAAATAGCTAAATATACATGAATGCGATTAATAGTAAGTAAGACATATTTATTGGCAATGGTACTTTGAGAGATATAATTTGATTATATAATAAAGATTGTTGTGTAGTAAGAACATTCATAAAATACATGATCCGCATCTGCTATTTTGTTGTCATCGGAAGGATGAGGGCAAAAAGGAGAATTTATAAGATTGCATCGGTATAGGGACGATGGAAGACGATTTTTTCCAAATCGTAATCTACATAAAGTAGTAATGAAACATCGAAGTATGTTATTTGGTACTTTTATATCATGTTGTTAAACTGTTTTAATAATTTCTTCCAGACTGCAAACTTTCCAGATGAATGGACCAAGTTCTTTATAATTCCTATTAAAAAATCTCATTCAATATCTTCAGAATCACCTTCTTACCGCCCAATTTCTCTTGCCTCGTGTTTACGTTAAACCTTTGAAAGGATACTTAAAAATAGATTAGTATGGTGGCTTGAAAACCGCAATCTATTTCCATTAGGAATATTTGGCTTCCGAAACAACCTAAGTTCATTAAACTGTATAGCTCATTTATTATCAGACATTTATAAATCCTTTTTATCAAAAAAATATTTAATCTCGTGTTTCTTAGATATTAATAAGGCCTTTGATTCCATTTCTATTCCCATCTTACATAACAGATTAACAGATTTGGGAATTCCTTTAGGTTTCGCCAATGTTTGCTGCAGGTTGTTTACAAATCGTACACCACTTTTCGTGCATCCTTCCTCTGAACCTATAGTTCGACATGCATATGTTGGACTTCCACAAGGTTCTATACTCAGTCTAGTTCTTTTTAATATATACATTCTTCCGTTATTCCAACTTCAACGAGCATCAAATCTTCATATCTTATCGTACGCTGATGACTTCGTCATATACTGTGATCACCACTGCCATGCTGAGGGTGTTAGTTTACTGAACAATTTTTTATATTGTTTTTCTATGGCTCTAGCTGATTTGGGACTTTCTCTCGCGCTTAATAAATGCTCCTCTGTAGTTTTTTCTTATAAACAACCAAGCCCCGCTATTAAAGGATTATCTCACGCTAGCCATACTATTCCTTTCTGTACTTCGCATCGGTATTTAGGTATAATTTTGATACAATATACTTACGCAAAAGCTTTTAAACGCATAGGTCTTATTAAGTCGCTTAGTCATACTATTTGGGGAGGAGATCCATTAACGTTAATTTTACTTTATAAATCCTTTATTCGTTCGGTGTTTGAGTATGATAGTTTCTTTTATGGTAATGCTTCGTCAAATTCTTTGGATCCTCTAAATAAATTGCAAAATTCTTGCCTCCGTTACTGTTTGGGAGCATTTCTCACTACTCCAATTGCTGCTTTAGAGGTGGAATCTAATACCCCTCCTCTTCACATCCGCAGAAACCTCTTAGCAGACCAGTTTGTTGTAAAAAGTTTCACAACTACATATCAGTTAGCATATAATAACTTCTTATTTATTTATAACAAATGGAGGTTTTCACCATATAAACTTTCTATTCTCTGTAAATCTTCTAAACGATTCTCCAATTATCGCAACTTAATTATTCCTTTGTCACCCTCTCCTTATTTTTCCGATCCATTCTCTATTAATAATATAAAATTAGAAATAAATTTAGAAACCTTTCATAGGTCTAAATATCCTCCTATTGGTTTTAATACTTCTATTTCAAATAATTTACTGACAAATCACTGGACGGGCTTCCTTCCGATTTATACAGATGGTTCCAAGGCTAATAATAAAGTTGGTGCAGCATTCGTAGTTCCTTCTTTAAACATTATTAAGAAATTCGTTTTATTACGTTTTTCTTCGATTTTTACAGCTGAGGCTATGGCAATATACCAAGCGTTAAGATACGTTTATCAACAACGTCCAGCTTCATCAGTTCTTATTCTTACCGATTCGAAAACCTGTTTAACCGCTTTAAAATCTCTCTCATTTAATCCCCGTGCATCGCCTTATTTATATAAAATCCGAATTTTGGTTTCCTCGCTGTTAGAATCTGGTATTTCTGTTAGGTTCTCCTAGATTCCTGGACATTCTGGTATATTTGGCAATACTGTTGCTGATGCGGAAGCCAAGTCCGCTTCGAATAGTGGTGTGCTTATTATAAAGAATATTGGAATAATATTTGGTCCAATCCTTATCTAGCTCCATATTACAGATCGATTCAACCTCTAATACCCATAAAATCATGGTTTACTGATATAATATTAGTTGTTATCGGTGATGCGATAAATCCATTGACAACTTTACGTACTTTATTATTCTGATAGCTTGAAGCTAAATGAATATTTTTGTTGTAAACAACAAGGTAGCGTGCAGCAAGCAATTCTGCTTTATGGGTATTATTATATGCGTATGTGTTAGTAGGAGCATCATGAATTGGAGGAGTGCTTCTTGATGTTGTGTATATTGTTTGCATATCTTCCAAAGGCTATTATTTTTAACAGAAAGGTTAGAAAGTATTTCACTAAACTTTTCATTATTATGTTTATTTAGTAAATATCGAACTAAAATCGAAAGTTGATTCAATAATTTCTTAATATTTTATGAATCAGTACGTGAACGACTTTTAGTATAGGATCTTCTGACAATATTTTTGATTTTAATTATGTAAGTTTTGTGATACGTATAAGGTGCATAACAACTACGAACGCAACGCGCTATATGAAATGCGGAAATAAACAAATAATAAAAAACGGAATACGCCAAGTGATTAATGTAAATGTATAAATCAATTGTGATAACACACACTGCTAACGACAAAACCGATAACAAAACGCGTGCCGATAACACACAATCGGAAAATGAACTGATTATACGTCGGAATATTTCAAACGATAACCGGCAAGTCCCTTACTTACGAATGTGAAACATGATCAGAGTGAACGATATAAAGAGACGCATAATTCTCGCGAAAAAATGTGCTTTCACAAAAATAGAAAACTTTTTGTCAAAAGAAAAAAAAAAAGCTTTATACTACACAGAGACAAGGTTTTTAAAAGGAGAATAAGTTGCAGGAGTTCGAAACGAGACGACACAACTTCGGAAGTCACAAATACCTTGGACTAGTGAAACGACTAACGAGGACGTTTTCAACGGGAGAATAAATGACAGGATCAGACATTCCAGACGAACGACAGCTTTAATCGAAGGAATGATGAACGGAAGACGAAGTAAAGGGACATCAAGACTGAAATATATGGATCGAATAGAATACATCGTCATAAAAGCACATGCTAGACACATAGTAGGTAAAATCAAAAAGATGCTAGTCAGTACGTGAAATTATCCATCGAACAATGACTAGCATCTCATGGCGACTGAGATCTGTAGTATCACGATCCTCCGAACTAGCAATCGACGATGACGATATTCCCCATTGTATGTCGTCTTCTGTTACTATTATCCGCCGCCGTATAATTTTATCGCAATAATCGACTTATCTTTTAATTTCATTTATCCTCATTTTTATTCGAAACTAACTCACTTTTGTACAGCCCTGTTCAGTCTTGTGTAAATATAATAAATAAATTTGTCGGAAATTATAACTTTTTTTAAAATTCCTCTATTATATAAGATTTTACTCCGAAATTTATTTATCAGTTGTTTTTGTATTATTAAGACGAGTTTGAAATCTCGATCTATTAATTCCAAGCATTTACGTAATTATCGACGAATAGATTTTCTATTAGGTAACTTTCGTCATTATAAATTGTAAGACATGATCATTGTGTATGGAAATATTTTTAAATGTACGCAGTAAAACTGTAATTGAAAGTAACCATTCGGTGCGTTTCATTATGAGTAAACGTTTATCATCGTTCAAATAATTAGTTTACACACATATACACGCATATATATATATATATATATATGTAACACGTATGATACGTATAAAGTGAAACCACATTTTACACAAGAGATTCTCGTTGAAAACCTACATATTCAAGATATTAACCTTTTCGATTTCACTATTGCATTCGAGATAATATCGTTAGATGTCTACGTATTTCTTCGCAATATATCCCGTATTAATTATAAGTAGACAGACCGGTTTAGAGAAGATAAAACATTAAATAAAAATTGAAATTAATAACCTCAGTAAAACGAAAGTAGAAGAAAAACAGAGGTGCTCAGAATGGTGATCTGGACGTAATGACCAGTGAAAATTTAAATATAAATAAATAAATTTTCCGCAAAGTTCGAGAAAATGACGTTTGTAAATAAGCACAAAATACAAATAAATATAAGTTATAGCCGATCATGAGATAAATTATCAAATTATAATATTAAACCGTACAAAATGCATCATAGTCACCATTGATAGAGCTAAGGAACTACATGAAAACTCGGCGTCTATACCTGATATCGGAAAAAGGACATTGGTTACCTATAGGAGCGCACTGGGAGCAATGAAAAGAAAATTAAAATTAAACGTCGTATTGTATTAGCGACAAACGCATTAGCAAAACTGACGAAAATACGGAAAGATCACTCCACAACAGTAGGAACTAAAAAAAGATTAGTGAAGTCAATAATATTCTCAAAGCTACATGGCTCAGTATCACGGACGCTGAACAAAACGTTATACCGAAGAACAGAGTCATTACAAATTATATGTTACAGAGGAATGCTCCGGACACCGTGGATTAAGCATCGCACTAAATGCTTCAATATTAGAGATCTGGTAATAGTTCGGAAAAACAGATTAGCGCAAGTGATAAAAAGGCGGTTCCTGATACGTCGAGATGAATCGAATAAACGGTCATTCAGAGAAATAGTGGATTACCTCAGACCAGATTTATAGATTACATTTAAAACACAACTGATGGGAGCAGTTGAACATCGAGTGAAATAGAGAAAAAGAATTGTTGAAATATGTTCATGATTGGTCACAACATCTGAACAGTGACAAGGACACAGAAGAAGATAGTTATGCATATACAATAAGTAACAAATTTACATGTTGAGTACGCAAAATAAATGCATATGATTATATGCCGCGTTTGAATGAAAGTCTCATAGACGACTTTTAGGACGTTATTCCTTAATTAAAGATTGTGTACTTTGAAAACTAAAGACAACATCGAATTAATTTCAACTTCATATGACCGATTTAAAATATTTCTAAACGAAAAATATACTCCTGATTAGCGTCCAGAAATAATTTCGAGAGTATCGTAACCACGTCGAATCTCGAATGGAATTAAATTTCGTGTGTCGTCGAAAATCCGAAAGAGAAAGTATGAAGACCCGACTTGCAGCGTTTCAGACCATGACTAATTCAGAATACTGTCACCCCGATCTCGAAAATGCTGAACATTACGGATATACATATAGATGAAGAAAAATATAGAAATATCAACAGAGAGACGTTGTGCAACGGGATACACACACACGCTCATATATATTAATATTCAACCATTTACTTTCTGCGATTGTAAGAAAAGGGTAAACACATTTAATAAAGATAAATTATGTTAATTAGCACATCAAATTTATATATAAAATGTCCTACAACAATGACATTTTAAACATATATCATATATTTAAACGAGCAATTCTTATACATATTATATATATATATATATATATATATATATATATATATATATATATATATAACGTTATGCCTATCTCAACCCACTGCTAGGGGGTGTAGGCTTTCTCCAAACGTTTCCAAAGTTGCCTATCTTCTGCGACGCGTATCCAATTGATTCCGGTTACTTTCACAATTTCGTCCCTCGCCACCTTGTCATGGGTCTTCCTTGCCTGTGACGATGATTAATCGGCCACCACTGCAACATGCGCTTGGTCCATCTGTTGTCATCCCATCTGGCAATATAGTCGAAGGCTTTTTCGTAATCAACAAAGGCCATATATAGATCCAAATTATGCTCTTCACAATTTTGTATTAACGTTCTAATTACTAAAACGTGGTCGTTTGTACTGAACCCTGATCGAAATCCGGCCTGTTCTGTTGGTTGATGGAGGTATATTGATTTTGTTAACCGATTTGTTATAATCCGAGTAAATACCTTATACACCTGTGATAACATACTGATAGGTCTGTAATTCCTTATTGCGAGTGTATCTCCCTTTTTATGGATCAGAATAACTTCCGCACATTTCCACCTTTTAGGCACTTATTAAACATATCACATAACATGTCTACCATTACTGAGCCTCTGTACTGTAGCATTTCTGGCAATACTTGGTCAGGTCCGGGTGCTTTATTTCTCTTGAGTGATTTGAAAACATGTCTGACTTCTTCTTTCATTATTTCCGGGACATGCGCATCGTTAACCAGATTAATATCAATGCTTCTCTGTTGTCCTTCTGGCTCCACTTTTGTGTTATATATTTCAGTGAAATATTTTTCTATTTCGTGTAATATTCCTGTTTTCTCTCTTTTATAAGTGCCCCTTCCGTATTTTTTATGTTTGTTAGTATTTTTGTACCGTACATTAATGCTCTTTTAAATGCATTCGAGCCTTTATTATCTTCAATTGTCTTCTTTATAAGGTTAGTGTTAAATTTACGAATATCATTCCTAATTTCTTTTCTTAGTAGTTTGTTTAAATCTGCCCACTCTATTAGATTTTTGTTTGCTGTTACTTTACGTCGTTGTTGCATTAATTTTAGAGTGTTATTACTTAGTTTTTTCGATATAGCTTTATTTTTAGGAGCTATGTTAGATGCACATTCCCGCATAGTTTTAGCTATAATCATAGCGGCTTCGTCGCATTTAAGCGGTATCTTATTGTGTAATTGTTCTTTTAGATCATTCTGGTAACTTATTTTATTGTTTGACAGTTTCTCCACATCTACCCCTTTATGAGTAGGAATTTTTGTGTACTGTTTCTTGGCTTGTAAATTTAATACTAATCGAGCTCTCAATAATCTATGGCCACTGCCCGTATTAACGTTATTTATCACTACATCTTCAATTAAGTGACGGGTTACTTATTTATCACTACAACATCTTCAATTAAGTGACGGTTACTTGTATCGAAAATCTGGACTTCTCCAGGTCCATTTCATTTTTGGATTTTTCTTGAAGAAGGTATTCATTGCCTAAAGATTATTGATCTCAAGAAAGTTCATCAGTGTTTAGCCTCTTTCCTTTCTAATACCCGTTCCATGTTCGCTTATTGCTGTCTCTTGATCGGTTTGCTTAGATCCGATTATTGCGTTAAAATCTCCCATAATCACTGTCCACTTGCACCAATCTTTATCCAATGAATCTTGTAATGTTTCATAGAATTCTTCTATTTCTTCATCCGGATGTCCTCCTGTTAGTGCATAGACTTGTATGGGTTTAAGAATTTGTTTTTGATGTAATTCAACTAATATATATGCAATTCTGTCTGTTACGCTGGAGTATTTTAATATTTTATTAGTCCATCGTTTGTTTATTAAGAATCCTACACCGTTTAAATGATTTTTATCTTGGCCTTTGGAGTATAATACTCTTTGTATTTGTAATTTTATGCTATTTTCTCCAAGCCGTTTAACCTCACTTAGGCCAAATATATCCCAATTTATTTTGTTTAATTCCTCTTCAAGTTCTGTAAGTTTATCTTCAGTAACCAACGTTCTAACATTGTATGTACCTATGTACATTGAGTGTTTGTGTTGGGAAGTTTTGCTATGTCCAGAGGTGGTTGTCTTGTCCGGTAGTTGCCTTCTTTATATTTATTTTTACTAGGCGGTAAGAAGGCTTTTGTTAAGTCCGATTGCCCATTATGGTCTTGGCTGCTACGACCCTTTCTTTTTGGGGACGTCAGCCTAATCATCCGTGCTGGCTGGGCATATTCGATGATACATTTTATCCCTACTGCCAGGTTATCTATCATGTAGCTGTATATAATCTTCTGTTTCAATATTATTGTAACTATCATCATTATCTATTAATTTGTTCATTTATTTATCACTTTAAAATTATTTCATTCTAATTTATATAATATAAGTAGAATTATTGTAGGAGCAGAGGTAGTAAAGCTGTATTATTCTGCTTCCTGATTTTCTGTTAGGGTTTACTCCCTTAGCCTTTGGGTAAATACCCGAAACGCAAGGCAGCGGTTTGTTGCTGAGGAGGTAACATTGTTAGGCTTTTACGGTGACCTAAACACGTCGAGGGAGAGACAGTCATAAGATTTATGCACACTTTTATGGCCAGTTCCTCAAGCTGATCATCTGCACCCTCGTGTCTCTTATTATTAGAAGAAGAAGAAGAAAAAAAGTATATTTTGATTTGATTAAATTTTACAAGAAAATAATAACTTATAATAAACGGTTCTATCGTTACGAAATATAAAAAATTCCTTATTTATCGAACTTAATAATAATTTTAAAAAATATACACGAGTGATCATTGCTTAATGAAATTTACAGGAAAAATTCCGCAAAAAACCTGCAACGTGTAATTCATAAGTAAATTTTAAACACAATGGTTAAAATAATTTATAAAATTTAAAGAGAAAAACAAAAAATACAAAAAATATATCAAATAAAATTTATCTATAATATCATTGAATTTTGAACCTAATGCTACCCTAATAAGATACGTTTAATTCGTCTATGTTTATATTTTTTATACCTGTGTCGTAGAGACTGATAATCGTAGTTTCCAATTTCATTGACATTTCGGTCATCAGACATGTGGCATGCATTAAAGAATTTTAAGGTCCTGTTTTTTATTATTTCTTGTATATAGGGATAGTTTAAAATGTCATGCATTGTTTTAATGGGCGTGTATCTGGATTTGTTCAACACTATTCTTAGGCAATTATTTTGTAATCGTTGTAATTTGTTTATATTACTTAGGCAGGTGTTCGACCATACAGGACTAGCGTAAAGAATTTTAGGTTGAATTACCTGATTATAAATCAAAAACTTGTTCACCGGTGATAGCGAAGATTTCCTGTTAAATATTGGAAACAGTACACTCATTTTTTATGTCCTCTGTAGATACACTCGTTAATATGTTTAGTAAAAGTTAGCTTACTATCTAGTACACCGAGATAATTTACTTTAGATTTCCAGTCTAAGTACTCATTATGAATTCGAACAAAGTCATTTATAGCGGGTTTACGCTTTGTGAAAATAATAGTCTCTGTTTTACTATCATTAATTTTAATTTTCCACTTATGAAAGTATTTGGACATTTTGTTAATTGCAGCGGTTAATCTGTTGCTAATCGTATCAATACGGTATGATGACGTCAACAGAGCAGTATCATCAGCATATAAATTAACATCAACTTTTTTAATTGTACTAATATCATTTATGTAAATAATAAACAAGAATGGACCAAGGATGCTGCCCTGAGGTACTCCTGCCGATGCATATCTAACTTTAGAATTCTGATTTTTAATTTTCACATAAAATTTCCTGTTATGTAAATATGCTTTAGTCATGGAAACTAGTTTATATGGAAAACCATATTTTATTAATTTATACAGAATTCCATCGTGCCAAGTAGTGTCGAAAGCTTTTTCAATGTCTAGCAGTGCTAGCCCAGTGTGCTTATTTTTATTAAAATTATCAGTAATTAGATCACAAATTTTTACTAGCTGCGTGGTAGTGTTTAAATTCAGTCGAAAGCCGAATTGGAACTTATTAAGAATACCATTTAAATCGCTATGTTTTCTAAATCTAATGAGTAATATTTTCTCAAAAATTTTGCTAATGTTACTGAGCAGGCTAACAGGTCGTATATTTTTCATCAAGGAAGCATCCTTGCCAGGTTTAGGAAGAGGTACAATTAAGGACAGTCTCCACGACAGAGGGTAGTAGCACAAACGAATGCAGGAATTAAATAACACTGTGAGAGCAACTACACCTTTACGAGATAAATTTTTAATCATTTTTACGCCAATTTTATCGTGTCCGGTAGAGTATGTATTTCTTAGTGATCTAATGCAGTTCTTGACCTCTTTCGGTGAGGTTAAGTTAGCATAGTTTAATGCAGGTACGTTATTTGTTAAAAATGTATTTATTGTTTGTTTTAATTTCCGTTCGTGGTATCGTGTGGACATTGCTTTGTTCTGTTCATGTATATTCTGAAAGTGTTCTGCTATAAGCTCAGCTTTATCTTCGTTTGAGTACGCTACTAAATCGACACTTCCAAAGTTTTTTAATAGCAGGCAAGTTTGTTTGTCCCCGGGAAAAATATTTGTTTACTTTCCATAGCTGATTATTCATTTGTGGTATATTACTGAGAAACGCGTTGTAATGAGCATTTTTTTCTTGTAACAGTCGTCTTTTAACTAATTTATTCAACCTATCGTATAGTTGTTTAAATATATACATATTTTCATTATGATATCTCTGATAAAGTTTCCTATAATAATTTTTAATTTTTATTATTTGCAAAGTGCTAGGGGAGATCGAGAAATTTTTAACATTCTCTTTTAATAATGGGACGGAACTTTGTGCGGCCTTTAAGATAATAGAGTTAAGATAACGAATGTAACCATCTACATAAGAAGGATTGTGTAAGGTTATTGGAATTTTGACTTCGTTTTGTATGTGTTGTTGATATTTTCTCCAGTTTGCTTTAGAGTAATCAAAATTTGGTTGTGTTACAATTCGCCTTATCGTACCACCGAGAGAACATATTATTGGATTATGATTGGAACACAGCTTACTAATTGATATAGGATCGGTAATTTCATAGTAGTTTTTTCTAAGGACCAGATCAATTATGCCAGGTTTTGAAGACGGATGGCCCGGAAAAAACGTAAAAAACGTAGGTAAATCAAAGTCGAAATTTCGTTTTTCGGAATTTCGTCCATTTTCCGGAAAATCCGCTTTTTCCGACGTTTTTCTCTAATTAACCGCGATCGAATTCGTTATCGATCGAAAGCCGACTAAATTCTCCGTCGAAATGATATGTATGAAAATTTTCGCCAAACGTCGAAAACCGACCTTTAGGCGAGGTCGAAGTTGGCCATTTTGCCTTAGTCGAAATTGACTTTTTTCACCGAAATCGCTGTAGAAAAAAAAAACAGGCCCTAACTCGAAAAAAGCCCTCGTCATTTTTTACCCAACCCTATCGGCTATCTTTTCGATCTCTTGGTCGATAGTCGTACGATGCGCCCAACTTCCGGAACAATTCGGTTTATTCATCATGTTCCTGGTAGCGAACTATCGCCACCTTTGGCGATGCATAGCGAGCGACGTAAACATTTTTAAACGATTCCGACTTCGGAAATAGTCGTTACTGTATAAGATGTACGGTAAAAAGCGAAAACACCGCGAAAAAAAATTTCGCCGAAAATTTTTTCGATTTTTTCGAAATTTCTATTTTTCGCAATAATTCGCGAACTATTCGTAATTTGAGAAAATCATTCCAACGAAAGTTACGCGCGATTAAAATACGCGTCTAACGACGGTAGTCGCGTATTTTTATAGCGAATACTCGTCGAGTAAATTGCGGTTAAACGGTTTTGGGGTTTTGCGCCCTTTTTACCGCCCCTATGATAGATAGGCGGTTCGGGTTGAACTTAAAAGAAAGTAGACGTCGAGATCTATAATTTATGTTCTACGGTAAATGTTTTAAAAATTAACCGGTAACCAGGAATCGCGAGTTTAAAATTTGATTTTCGATTTTTCAACATTTTTTCACGCATTTTTGGTCGCTCGGTTAGTAGCTATATATGTATATATATATATATATAAAAGTGTATCGGACCATATTTCAATCCGACCAATAGCGGCTTAGTAAATAAGAAAAGTTGGAACGTTGAAATTTAAAGCTTTCTCTTCGACCCCCGATAACTTTCGTCCCCGCGGTCGGATCGAAAAACAAGTCGAACGAAAAACACGCCTAATCGCCGTCGCTACAAATCTAGCCGATCGTCGAAGGTGCCCATTAACGGGTAGACTACGATATGGGCCGCGAAATGGGTCGAAAGTGTTACGACAACCGCCGGAGATTTGTCCTTTTCACTAAGTCGGACGCGGTCTTTCGAACAGTGAAAACCGTTTTCAGCTATCTAGTAAAATGGGCACGTTAAATGGGTTCAAAAATCGGGTCGAAAATCGACCTTTTCCCCTATAAACCGGTCTAGACGATCGCCCGTTCGAGCGAACGCGTTAAGTGTGGACTTTTTCGAAAGCAAACTCCCGACGCTATAACGTTCGTAGAAGGTGATTTTTCGAAAGGTCCGACCGTTAGGCCGTTAGCAAAAATCAAAGTCGAAATTTTGCTTTTTGAAATTTCGTCCATTTTCCGGAAAATCCGCTTTTTCCGACGTTTCTCTCTAATTAACCGCGATCGAATTCGTTATCGATCGAAAGCCGATTAAATTCTCCGTCGAAATGATATGTATGAAAATTTTCGCCAAACGTCGAAAACCGACCTTTAGGCGAGGTCGAAGTTGGCCATTTTGCCTTAGTCGAAATTGACTTTTTTCACCGAAATCGCTGTAAAAAAAAACCAGGCCCTAACTCGAAAAAAGCCCTCGTCATTTTTTACCCAACCCTATCGGCTATCTTTTCGATCTCTCGGTCGATAGTCGTACGATGCACCCAACTTCCGGAATAATTCGGTTTATCTGGCATTTTCTGGTAGCGAACTATCTCCACCTTTGGCGTGGCATAGCGAGCGACGTAAACATTTTTAAACGATTCCGACTTCGGAAATAGTCGTTACTGTATAAGATGTACGGTAAAAAGCGAAAACCCCGCGAAAAAAAATTTCGCCGAAAATTTTTTCGATTTTTTCGAAATTTCGATTTTTCGCAATAATTCGCGAACTATTCGTAATTTGAGAAAATCATTCCAACGAAAGTTACGCGCGATTAAAATACGCGTCTAACGACGGTAGTCGCGTATTTTTATAGCGAATACTCGTCGAGTAAATTGCGGTTAAACGGTTTTGGGGTTTTGCGCCCTTTTTACCGCCCCTATGATAGATAGGCGGTTCGGGTTGAACTTAAAAGAAAGTAGACGTCGAGATCTATAATTTATGTTCTACGGTAAATGTTTTAAAAATTAACCGGTAACGAGATATCGCGAGTTTAAAATTTGATTTTCGATTTTTCAACATTTTTTCACGCATTTTTGGTCGGCCGGTTAGTAGCTATATATGTATGTATATATATATATATATATATATATATATATATATATATATATATATATATATATATATATATATATATATATTAATCATCAATATATATTAGGTTTTTTGCGCTATAAATCGCTTACGATTAGAGATACGAAAAAAATCGTTATTAACTAACTAATTAGATGGTCATAGGAAAACCTATTAAATAAATACATATATTTCGCCAGCCGATTAGTAGCTAGACATGTCTATATACATATATAACTGGGAGATTAGTAGCTATATATATACCTGTAGCCCAAAACGTTTGATCGATCTTTTTTTAATATATACATAGGAAACAGCAGCTGCAGAGGAATGTTTGGCGGGTAGGACATATAAACTATATACACGTACATATTAACTGTAGGTATCGCACGTACATACATAACTTTTTATTAGGCATAGCGAGCGAGGTAAAAATTTTTAAACGATTCCGACTTCGGAAATAGTCATTACTGTATAAGATCTATGGTAAAAAGCGAAAACGCCCTGAAAAGAAATTTCAAACCGAACTCGAAAATTTCAAAAGGGGACCCCCTTTCGATTTCATGCAAATTTCGATTTTTCGCAATAATTCGTGAACTATTAGCAATTTGAGAAAATAATTCCAACGAAAGTTACGGGCGATCAAAAATACGCGTCTAACGACGGTATTCGCGTATTTTTATAGCGAATATTCGTCGAGCAAATTGAGGTTAAAGGGTTTGGGGGTTTGCGCCCTTTTTAAGGCCCCTATGATAGATAGGGGGTTATATATAAATCATCAAT
Organism: Coronaproctus castanopsis; assembly: GCA_032883995.1. Lineage (NCBI taxonomy): Eukaryota > Metazoa > Arthropoda > Insecta > Hemiptera > Monophlebidae > Coronaproctus > Coronaproctus castanopsis. The sequence continues at coordinate 12,270,662 of CM065052.1, read as the reverse complement.
ATATATTAGGCTTTTTGCGCGATAAGCTTAAGAATGGGATATTCGACGAATTTAATTTATATATATAACACGCGCGTACATAAATAACGTTTTATAGCGGCGGGCGTGGCTTAGGTTCAACAGCAACTGAAGTATGACGTCATTTCGACGAATTTGGTTTTATCCGATGGCAAATTTCTATAGCAAAAATTAATCTCAGGAAAGCGTGCGTGTCTTAAGTTCAACAGCAACTGCAGCCGACGAATTTGGTTTTATCCGATGGCAAATTTCAGGAAAAATATATATAAATTAACGATATTTTTGTTTTATGTAGACTTCCCACTTGCGGAGCCCATTCAAAGGGCGGGTTTGGCGAATTTTAGTCGAATTTGGGTGAAACTTTTTTTGTTTTACTCGTCAGAGCCCCTGCACTATTTGAACGGTATTTAATCACAATTAATCCCCAACAGCTTCCCAAAAATAGGCACTACCCCGTTGGGTAGCAACCCCCTTGGGTAGCAGAGGCGGATAAAACCCCTAGTTTGATATCAGTTTGAAAGTTTATCGGTTTTGTTGGTGGCCTATAAACTGCATAAATAGTTAGCAATTTGCCATCTACACAGACTTTAGCTCCAACAGCCTGAACGTGCTTTGTTTGTGGGGTGGGTATTTCTTCGCACTGTACGCTATTATGTATTAGTAAAGCTACACCTAATAGATTTTAGGCATTTCGGAAACAGCTATAACGATCTGAATTAATTTTTTTAACGAATCGATTAACTGAACACGGCCTGTATGGCAATTACGAATTTTAAAATTTAGGCCTAGGATTTTACATCACTTATTTCTGGATACTTATTTTAAATTTACATTGAAAATTTTAGCGATATATATATATATATATATATATCAAAACGAAAATTCACCCACCTATTAAAAGTATTTCTTAAAAGCCTGATCTTTTATTAATTAATTTATTTGATTATATATATATATATATATATATATATATATATATATATATATATAAAAATAAAATATGAGAAAAATCCCTGTATAAGTTTACTATAAAAAACAGTTTTTCGTTTCTATGTATTATTAAAACTTCAATGCCCAATATTCTATTATTTTTCCTTTTTCAAATCTCTGATGCTTGACGACGGTTTCAAAAACTATTCAGAGTTTCTGTTTAAAATTCGTATTTCGTAGTGTTCGCCTTATTTGCATATTAATAAAATTAATTGCAAACGTTTCTATTTCGTTATAAGAAACGTAAAAATAGTCCGTTCTATAGATTCGATCTAATATTTGAAATACAACAAATATAAAACAATAGAAATGAGAATAATAATAATAATAATAATAATAATAATAATAATAATAATAATAATAGTAATAATAATAATGGAAATAATAATAAAAAATATCAGATACTTTCGAAAACATTTGTTTTTATCGTAATGGACGATGTAGAGAAAGATAGGCGATAAAAAAATACAAACAACCGCCCTCTACAGGAATAAGTAGGAAGTAAAAAAGAAAAAGATAAAAGTTAATTTCGCGATTATTATGAGTCCCTAAAGTTAGATGAAACACTAGTAAAGGAAAAAAATACCCGGGGGGGCAGGTGTGGGGGAAAAGTTAAAACAAACAAAACGAGGGACTACGGGCAAAATCGATATTTAATAGGCCGGTAAATTTTCTTTTACTCTGTTCAGCAACAGCGAACTACCATAAACAGAGAACTCAGAACTCACCGTACAGTGAAGGTATACCAAATTTAGACGATGACACGCAATGGTACTAACAAAAGCATTAGGACTACCGGGAATATTACATGATACTGATAAGAACTCGTGGAATAGAAGTAAAATTATAACATTTCCTGACAAATGGATAATGAAATACGGTTATATATATATATATATATATATATATATATATATATATATATATATATATATATATATATATATATATATATATATATAATATGTAGATTCACATTAACAAAATCAAAAATTGAACGTAGAAAGACATTAAGCAAAATTAAAAATTAAACATTAGCAAAATCAGCGTTGGCTTGATTACATAAGATTTGGAAAGAATGATCTCTTGGTACAAAAGTAAAATTCAGACCATCGAACATTTTTATATTTTCGCTATTCTTATACAGAGCGGAGACGTGGACTTTACGAGAAGGGGAATAAACGAAAAATCAATGCGTTCGAAGTGTGGACGTGAAGGACATACTTATAATTCCACGGACGACAAAACTCACAAATAGTTCGATTTTAGATCAATTAGAAATAAAGCAACGTCTTTCTGATGCTAGTCGAAAAAATCTTACATCACCATCTTCGGTGGCTCGTTTCGAGCATCGTGACCCTTTGAATCCTCATAAACAAACGTGTTTGCCCGTCATGTAATTCAAACTACTACCCGGTCCATCATTTCTCGTATTGATACGGTGCCAGCGATTCATTTAATTCTGTATAGGTATCTTGTTGGTGGCCTCCCTCTTTTCCGACGACTTTCTACCATATCTGTCATAATGATTTTTTCCAATCCGTCCTATCGTATGATATGTCATGCGTATGCTGTTATTCGTCTCTGTACCACGGTTTGTAATCTCTGATCTACCACAATACTACTGACATGTAATTAGGAAAAACGAAATACAATCTAGAAAAATACAAACCGCACCACTAAATGGAACAAGACTACGAGGAAGACCACCTAGCTAGTGTACGAACACGATAACAAAATGAAAACGTGATAATAAAAATCAGTTAAAATAAAAGCCACCGGAGACAACTGGTACTACATGATGCATTACACAAAAGACACGATGACATGAATATATCATATAAAATTCTATAAAAGTACTCTTCATCGACCCAATGTGTCGATGAGTGGTGGTGGTGGTGGTGCATTACCTTTCTTTCGATCTACCTCATTAAAATTACTTTAATGAACATTAATATTTCTGATAATAGGAAAACTTCTAAGTAAATAAGGGACGATGTTAACGAAGCGGCGAATAAAGTTGAAAGTAGCTCTAATGATATTCGCTTCACGGGCGTGTTGATACGTTGGTTGTTATAGCTAGATAGTTGTTTGAGTTCTATCGCTCGGTCATTGTTCTAATGATAAATTACGTTATCAGCGTCGTATAATAGAATAGAACAACTACAGAACGTTACCCTCGTCGATCTAAATGATGCAACAGTTAATCGGAATTTATTATTACGGAAGATTTATAAATTGACTAACGATTTTACATTTACAAGAATAATAGAAACAACGCTGAACAGGAGATTATATGTCCCTCTAGATGTATAGCAAAATCGACGGAGATATTAAATTAGCGGCCTTCCACAACAATGAAGTGTACTGACACCGTAACTGTTTGACATTTACACTAAAGATCAGTCGATTAGTGAGGAAACCTGTCACTTGATTGATGATCTTGCAGTCGCGTGCTGAAATAAATTATTTGAGCAAGCAGAGGAACGCATTAACAGAAATTGTTGATGAGTTAAGGAAAACTAAGCGAAAATTAAAAGTACAGTGGAACGATGCTACAACATCATGATATTTGACGCCGGTTTTAATTAAATATATGAATATAGGAATATAGAGATAAGAACAAAATATTCATAAAGAGGACATTCGAAGAACACGATTGCAGATTACACGTCCAGTATGGAGAGAGTGCAGTAAGTAGTTTCACTAAATTGTAATAAAGAATAGGCGGTCCGGTTAGCAAGTTATGTCCAGAATCGCAATCTTGTGAGGAGTGTACAATTCCTTTACGTCTGAAGTGTTCAGAAAAAAATAAAAATAAAACCACGGTAATTTAGGAAGAGACCGTTGTGTAATTGATAGTACTGAGTCAGGAGTGACCTGTCATATATTCTCCATATATGTCTGTTTCCAAAGTTTCCCACGTTTCGATTGTATAAAACGTATGATATCGTGAGTAGAAATTCAAGAAAATACCGCACCATTAGAAGACATCGTTTTAGCTTATTAATCTACAATGTCATTGTCGAGGATTCCTCGATATCCCGGTACCCATTGTAATAAGCACAAATTAAGTAAGCGTACGAATTTTATTCGAATAAATCAATAAATTTGGTATAGCTACCAACTGAATGTTTATTGTGGATATACAATGTTTGTCATTTTACGTTACAAAACTAATTAAAAAAAAAAAATATTTTGGAAGAAGCAATAAGCACTCCCATTTGAGTGCGTCATATATATATATACATTACGTGTGTATATGTTTCCATTTAAAATTTATTCGCATGTATACGTCAAAACGTCAATCTTTTTTATTTATTTATTTTTTTTTTGTATATCAGGCAAATAAATTATTTGTTGGGTAAAATATAAAAAAGACACAACTAATTACATAATGATATTAACGAATGTTGTTGTTATAATGATATTATTGTTCTTCCAAACTCGTTTTATCATTTGTCGAATTTTTTACATAAAACAAAAACAATTTAAAACGAAATAAATGTCATATAATTAAGGGACACATTCGCATATTTCATTTATTATATTCGACGTGGACCTAATAAATAATAAATGTTCTTCTCTATAGAAAATAGAAATTAACTCCGAATATAATAAATGTTCTTCTATATAGAAAATAGAAATTAACTATATACTAGGAAAATCTTTGTAAACCATTTGTGAAAACAATAACAAAAAATAAAAAGCTAATTCCTACATTTCGCACGTTAAATTTTTCGAAAAATTCACATCCATAATAATTATAGTCATTAAAATTATAATAATAATAATAATAATTAATGTAACCTTGATTAAAAACAATATATGCTTAATACATATTTTATGTTTTCTACGGATTCCCCAAAGCTATTGTCAAGCAAATATTAGTTTAAAAATAATAAATTTAAAACACGATACAATTTTTAGACTATTAATATTCGAAAATTACAATGTTCACGATTTTTTTTATATATAAATTACAATTGAGCGATTTTTGATTTTTTTTTTTTATTCAAAATTCATCCTATATAAATGTTTAAATGAAATTTAGTTGGATTATGTTAAACAAATAATTGGAAGGATTTAATAATCCTTAGAAAATGTTTATCAACGTAACGGTCGGTGATTCTGAAAACTAAATGTAAATCAAAAAGATCTATGTCTGATATTTCGACTCTAAATAAATGGTTCTTAATGTCGTCATTTCCAAATGTGTATATCGGGAAAAGCCCCCGCCCCAAAAAAAATCTTAAAACTCCGAATTATTCGGGTATAATTGAAAAATTGTGTATTATATATATATATATATGCATGTATGTATGTATCAGTAGGTGTGTCAATCCTTTGACTGGTTCATGTTCTGAGTCGTCCATTTTTTCCGTTCCGCCGTTAGCACTTTCACTTCACCCATCAATGCATTGGTCTTCCTTTCGGCCTGTACATGGGTATTCCACAATATCTTTCAATAAGTCATAACGTACCCTACCCATTTCATTCTTCTTTTTCTAATCATTTTTCAAATTGACCTTTACTCTTTATACTCGGTTAAAAATTTCTTCATTCGGAATGTTATAAACTTACGAAATTATTTGCACGCGTCGCTAGCACCACGCTTCAAAAGCCCTCAATTTTCTGTAAATCTCCTTTTTAGTCCACGTTCCTCCGCGTACACTGCCACTGACCATATATACGACTTCTTCGTTTGGAATTTTATCAACCCCACGATATTTTTAGAATGCATCACCAGCACCACATTTCAAAATCCTCGCAATTTTTTGTAACTCTCTTTTGTTTAAAGTCCGTGTTTCCTCCGCGTACACTGCTACTGTCCACATAGATATACATATGGGTCGTCGGTAATTGAGAAGTATTAACTTACGAACATAGGACGACGGTGAAAATTACCTCCTACCAGGGCGGAAACACTTTAAAAAACAGGCCGACTTCTTTTGCGCGCGATTATAATTTAAATTAAAACATTATATATCAAATCTACCTTGCGAACGATCGGATGTAGTCAGTGAACTCTGACACTATAGCGAATTGTTAAAAGTACCTTATGCATTCGTATCTTCTTCAAGGCACAGACCCTCCTCTCTATCTTTAATAACGAATGTCACAAACAACTGCTTATACCCCACAAACTAACATCTTGTCATGTTCTCACAAACTAAGAATCCAGCACAGCCTTCTTCTTTACCTCAACTCTTATCTGAATCTACCGACCATATCCATAATGTTTTCCTGATCCTAGATTCACTGAACCTTTTAAATCAGATCTAAAACAGCAGTAAGTCCATGGGTGTACATGGCCCGTTAGTACAGCCAGCTGCCGTACTATCAAATAATAATAATAATAATAATATAAAAAAAATATATATAATTAGAGTTTTGCTTACTAGAAAGTTTCTTAACAATTCTGAAAATCGTCGTTAAATTTGGATTTACTGACTATAATGATAATTTCATGGAGAATAACTAGATTTTTTGAAGACAATCTTTAAATAAATAACAAAAAATAGTCAGATACGTTCTCGATATTCTTTTTGGCAAGTAGAACAAAATTATAATTTTCACATATATGACGTATCAACTTTTCGAGGATAACAACTCGAATTCAAGTACTACTTGTAATTTATATATATATATATATAAAAACACCGATATTGTTATTAATTTTAACATTATCGCCATCTAATCAGAGGACACCTTACAATTGAATTCTATTAACAATCAATTTTCGGGAAGATAACAAAAAACAAACTAGACGCAATAAAATAAGAATGACTCACTCAATCTTTGGATGATAACGCATATTTACGTCACACATTGCTGTTTACATATTTTTAAGTTAATGCAATATATAATAACTCATTTCGTGGAATTACTAAAAACGAGAATATTCCGACGTCATATCGAAGATTCTCAAGTGTATCCCCGTTAATTAAATTTTATTCTGCGTACGCTTTTTTAACATTCTTAAAATTTCGCGAATATAAAAAGTAACGAACATAAAGTAAACGGTTACAACGAGGGTCAACTGGTCTATTTCATTCTTTCCCGGCGTATACAAAATAAATTATTTATATATATATATATATATATATATATATATATATATATAAAAATTATTAAATGTAAATTAAGCAGTGTCCGAAGTTATACAGTTATACGACAATCAAATAGTACAACTTTGATAACTCTCTCATTTGCAGACTTCTCAAAATTAATAACATCCCTGCTAAAGAAGAAATGATCGGGAGTATGGAATGAAGTTCCTACTACCGAAATTACGTTCAATATGATCAAACACTCAAGTTTGAACTACTTCATTAAGATCAACGCACTGGAAACCTCTGTCTGTATTCCTTTATCCATTAATCATCTTCTGGTAGAATACAAGAAATTCAACCTATTCCGGTCCCAAATACACCTTTCCAGTTCTCTTTCCGAAATCCCTTGTGAGCAACGAACAAAAGATCCAGCTCCTATTTCGATTCTTAACAAATAAGATTAAGCGTTTATGATGATGATAATTATTTTAAAAAAAAAATGTTTACAGACAGTTGCCGCTGAAGCGCAAGGTTACATCTGTAATTAATTCCGCCAACAAAATTTTGGCTATAGATGAAATAACACATTCGAAATATGGAAAATACTGAGACAGTTTTATTAGTATCGAATTTAATTGTGAACTAATAATCATCTTATAGGACCAGTGTCGGTTGTAACATATGTACGCTGTATAGGTCATGTCATTCGGATTGAGGATAAATTATTCATAAATTAACATTAACAATTCGAAGATATATTTAAAAATATCAAATTTTATCGGGGTCGCTATTATTATTATTTATGTAGGAAGGTATTGTGTTATGTAGCTTGCAAGTATATATAGATATGTATGTGAATGTGTGTTATGTGCTTGTGTCGTGAGAGAATAACAGGATGTATTTTGTCATTAGCACAATACTGCACATTTTTATTTATCATAATTTACACCGAATCGAACGGGAACTTGAAATAAATTTTAATTATTATATTAATTGCGTTGAGACTAGTATCAACATTTAAATTTTGTAAAAATTACGAATAGTTGAAATAATACAGCGTCTGTTAAATCTTCTTATCTACGTCGTGGTCGGAGTTTGCCGATCAGTAATGCCATTTTCATTTTTTTAAATCCACTTGCGTACATGGACACCATTGTTGAAAATCAGCTCACCACTGAAGTTTCCTGTTGCCTACGATTTTTTTACCGAAAATTTCTGTGCGTAATACCAATTGCAAAGGATGATGATATTTTTCATTTCGATGGATATGACCGTAGTAACTCAGTTTTGCGTTCTCGAATGATCCGTAATAATTATTTTCTTTTGACATCACGTATAAGACTTCTTGATTCGTTATTCTGTCTGTCCACGAAATTTTTAACACTCCTCGATATATGTATATATATATATATATATATATATATATATATATATATATATATATATATATATTTCGAAGGGCTGTATTTTCTTTTTCTAATATTGCTGTAATTGTGTAATTTTCAACTCCGCACAATAAGACTGTAAATACATAACTTCAAGTTAAACTCATCCGCAAATGCAGACTTATTTCTTGCAAATAAGTTCCTCGTGCAGATGAAAGTTGACCTAGCTTTTTCTAGAATTGCTCTTAGTATAATTAATTTGCAAACGGAAAATAACCAAACGTTATTAACAATCGATTTATTATTTTACGGACTATACCGAGCGATTAATTCGGGCGTTTTTGGTTAATCGGCACGGAACTTTATTTATATAATATACGCGCGTATGAGGGATGAAATAAAAATGTCTAGAATGTAAAATAATTTGAAAATCAAGTTAGATTGACGCTAAAAAAAAAAACATTTATCTGTGCAATAATAAAATGACGACTGCGATTAATACTATCGTTGTACCGATTTCAATATTTTAATTTTAATTTTACATATATTCTGTGGTTCCCTGTTTTATAAGTAAAGATTAAAACATACGTCACACCTATTACGAATATTCGAACTCAGACGACAATTGTATTTATTTTAAGACTATTCGACTGCTACTACACGATTAATCGTCACCACGTACACCTTTCACCCAACAACCACCCACACACGCACGTCCAAGTATATACCATATACTTATATATTTATACATTATCCATTTATATATATATATATATATATATATATTTTACTAAGAATAAACATAGAACATCAAAAGTGAAAGCTAAACTATAGAGAAGGAATATACGAATATAAACACATACATATATATGTTTAATGAGAGCGAGTTGCGCGCATATTCGTTCATAAAATTCGGCAGTTAAAATTGAAAACTCGCCAAATTTCTGCACATTATACATATAAAAGCACAGTGAAACAGTACGATTACATCTAGGGGGTTCGAAATATATATATATATATATATATATATATATATATATATATATATATATAATTTAAAAATTGATGCTACAACAACCTGCTTTTAGCTTAAACTAATCGTGAAAGATGATGGAAATGGCGATATAAACAAACAAAATTGTCCAAACAAAACTGATTAATTAAGGAACATTTAAAATATATGGAAAAAAAGAGACATAATTAACACATCACATCTTATACGAAGGACTACTAAAAACAATTTTCAAAAAGCTAGCGATCGATGTGGATAAAGAGATGAAATAATATACTGAGAAAGATGTGTATAGAAAAAGCGGCATAGACATTTGCGTATGAAAATAAAGCGAAATAATGGAAAGACTGTACAAATCAGATATATACTATTAGCGTTTATATTTAAATAAACATAAAAATCGACCCCGATGTTATAACAGTTCGTCACAACAATAACATTTTTTACTCGTAAAATATTTTTAAATGTCATTTAAAAGTGTTCAATATTACAAACGAATTTTATAGATTATATATATATATATATATATATATATATATATGTGGGTGGGTGTGATTAAATTGTTTTGAATACCGAACGATCTGTCGATGTAGTTGTACGTTATGATTCAATTCAAAGGGCGTTAAACGTCATATATGGAAATGCACTTAGATTAATTAAATAAATGTTAGAAGATTATTAAACGATAAGTTTTATCAATTAAAATTTGAATTGAATCATTATTTACTTCACACTGTGGAGTTTTATATGTATAATACGTGTACATATGTATGTGCATGTACGTACATATCTAACTACTGCCTGCCACATTATCGCATTCGTTTTGTCTTCCGTGCAGGTTTCTTTTTTTATTCGTATAACCGAAGATTTATATTATATTTGATTATTGTTCGCTCTAATACAGAGCTACCAGTTTTAAATTTTACCATTAAAAATGTTCTTTACGTACATTAAAGAAAATTCTTCAACTAGATGGGGGAGGTAAAAAATTGATTAAATAAGAACAATATTTTAAATCAATTATAACGTCGTCGAAACAGTGAATTAAAAATTTAAAAATCAAATAAAATTAAAATACTTTTATACCGTATTACAATAGAATACATATATATATTAGTGATACAGAATAATATAAATATTCGCTTACCTAATTGCGACGTTTTTTTAAGGGCATCGTGGAAGATTATTTTCATTGGAAGAGCATAATATATACGACGTACCGGTGATTTTTTAATAAGACGGATAGTCGATAAAATTGAAAAGTTAAACATTAATTTTTGGGTAGATTAAAAAATCGTTTTTAAATTGTAATCGCCAATTATTATTAACTGAAAAAATGTATGAAATAATTTTTGTATGAATGTCTATTTTATTATTATTATTATTATTATTAAAAAAGTAAAATAACATTACCGAATATAAATAAAATGAAATCTTCGTTTATTTATCATTTAAATAAAACATTTTTTTACATGAAAATCATACACACGCACCCATTACCAATTCATACTTCCCCCGTTTATTCTGCGATTAAACAAGTGTATATATATGTATGTGTATGTAAAATATCTTTTTATTTTCATAAAAAATTTCTCACTTCCAATTCAGATTCGTTTTTTGTAATTTTAACACATAATAAGTTATTATATATTTATTTATTTAAAGTTTTACAATACGCCAATACAACAACTTTTGCTAATTACTGCACAGCGCGGTATAGGAAAAAATAAATAAATACACCGCACACATATATTTACTCAAAAGATCACACACTCAATATATACACACGTATACAAATCTAAATACGTATGCACCACATACATGTGAATTCTATCAAGTACACATACAGGCAAATAATTCCGTACTTTCACATCGGTACGAAAACATAATAAATATATGCGCACAAGAGCACACTCGGATACACTCTGCCATACACACACGCATAATATTATCACTTAGATGAGACAGGGTGGCCCAACTTTACGCTATTAAATCCGTAACGATTTGTAAGAATTCTCCAAAATGATTTCGGGATGTTTTTTCTCTAGGTCGCTGTATAGTATAAGTAATGTGTATAAAGGGGATCATGAATACACTGATTAGTTTTTGCAAACTGTACTGCCAGCGTATAAGTGGGACAAATAAACAGGAACTTTGATACGAATTAGTGGGACAATTTAGCTTACCATGGATCAAAGAAACGAAGCGCCATTTCTTTTCTCCGCCCTTGTAAACTCCACACATCTAACTGACGAAGAAGTTGACCTGATCTAATAAATTCATAGCGCAAGAACTCTAAAAACCTTTTTTTGTACACTTTCAATTCAATTTATTAAATCATCAGACACGCAGGGTTCCAAATTAGCGACCGAACTAAAGAAGTATATGGAATTATTAAGTGCGTTTCAATATGTTTCAAATTCTGACCGCTTCGAACAATTAAATCCAACATTTTCCTCGCCTTACGAATTGTGCTCGTGTCGTGGAATTTTATATCCCATCTCTTAATATTAGCAGGGCATACAAATTATCTGATCTCTGTTCCGCATTTACAGCTGAGTGTGTGGCAGTATTTCTTTCTTTGTCGTCCTTAATTGATGCGAAACTTCCAGGTAATTATCTCGTTGTTTCCGACTCACAACGTATTTTAAAGGCTATTGAAAGCAAAGGGAAGGTGTCAGATTCATTGATTTCAGCCATCATGTTGAAACTTAATCAGCTGGAAAACCTGAGGATATTTGTGTCATTCTTGTGGGTACCGGGACATCGAGGAGTCCCCGACAATGAAATGGTAGATGCAATAGCTAAAAGGAGTTCTTCTAATGATGTTTTATTCTCTTCAATTTCATCGCGTGATATCAGTCTGATCATAAAAAACTCTGGGAAGAGACATATATGGAATGCATACAGCGGTCGCCTCTTACTGCGTACTATCAGCTGCAGCCGTTTCTCCCTAGGTTCCCATGGTTCTACGTTTTCAAAAACATTAAGCGGAGAGGAATTGTGCTTATCAGCAGATTGCGTTTTGGGCATTACTTATTTCCGGACCGCCTATTCATTATGCAGCTTAGAGAAAATCCGTATTGTCCTCTTCATGCTGGTCGTGTAGTCTGCAACCCTGATCACGTGTTCTTCGAATGTCCTTCATTAACAGCATTACCCTCTGAAATGTATCTCAAATTACTGTACGCATCTCGTGATGGTCCTCCTTATAACGTAATGTCCCTTCTGCATATTGAGAATCTAGGTTTGTTCTCGGACATAGCGACTTTTCTCGAGAAATTGTCCGAGTTCATAAAAATATCAGTTAGTGATTATTACGGCACCACGTTGGGTTAGCTGTAAAGGCATCCCCATAAGAAACAAAAAAAAAAAAATAATAATAATTTTGCATCGAATAAAATACCAACATCTCTTACACGCATTTCTTTTTTTAATAATGAACATTGTATATGATACAAAGCGATAACAGGTAGAAATTTTCGTTTAAATGAAATAAACTTACATTTAAATGTATTAACCGGTAAATTATTAGCAACACTACAAGATACAAAATTATTGATATCTTTTTGTAAGAGTGTAGAGTGTTCTCTATATCCCTAATTTCTTTAAATAATTTCGCATCATCAGTGTATAATAATGCTCTCGAGTACTGTATATAACGTTTGGTAAATCATTAATATAGAACAAAAAAGAGAAAAAAGAAAAAATCCGAAAATAGAACCCTGAGGTATTCCTGAAGTGCAGAGAAAAGAAAAAGATCTGAAATTTCAAAATTGAACGGTATTATTCTCTATTTTGTAGATAGACTCGGAATAGTGTTAGCAACCCATAGGAGAACCCGAAGTTACTTAACCTTCGCAACAGTACCGAATTATCTACTTGGTCAAAAGTATTTTGAAAGTCTGTGTATACCACAACTACTTGAGAGGACTTATCTAACGCGGCTGAGACATAGTCTGTAAACATCATTAAATTACCACGTTGATAGATTGAAACATTGTACTTTAGGGGTGTGTATATTTTCTTATAAATTCGAGTAGTTTATCTGCTCGTGGTAGGAGAGACATAGGTCTAATACTCAATATCATCGAAGTGATTATTCTGTTTAGGAATAGGCGTAATTTTGGATAACTTCCATACTTTTGGGGAAATACTTTTTTAATTCTAAGATTGTAATATATATATATATATATATATATATATATATATATATATATATATATATATATATATATATATATATATATATATATATATATATATATAGTTCTATAAACTATGAAAGAAAAAATTATCACAATGTTAAAAAGCTGTGTAATATATATATATATATATATATATATATATATATATATATATATATATATATATATATATATATATATATATATATATATATAACCATTAGAACTTATTACATGTTAAAAAGGGATTTGAATAAGAAATTAGAAATTTATAATGTAAATGTGAAGATATTTACACACAAGCGTTTCCTATTATCTCTCTCCTCCCCATCCACTTTCCCCTCTCTCTCTCACCATATATATATATATATATATATATATATATATATATATATATATATATATATATATATATATATATATATATATATATATATATATATATACGCGCGTGTCATCATAGGCGTTTCGTAATAACGGCACTAATGAACAATATTACAATTCGTATCAAACGAAAAAGAAAAAATGAAAACTATTCTTTTGAAGTTAAAAAAAAAAAAACAGCTTCAATATATTACATGGTTATCTTGTAATTTTAGTTTGTCATCTTTTTTTAAATTAAAGAGGATCTCATCTCCCTCGTGTTTTTCAAAACTTTTCATTATAAATCCAGTAAAACTCACACATTTTATAAAATAGAGATTAACTCGATAAAGCATTCGTGCTATAAATGGCAAAATAATAATAATAATAATAATAATAGGTAATAGAATAAAAATATTATAAACGTAAAAGGATAAAAATCTCCAATCCGGATTTTTTACAATAACTGGAACAGAAAATTCGCTAGCTAGTTCAGTTTCGTTCGCTTTTTAAGTCCATTTTTATATCTACGCGTCGAACATCCAAATCCTGGACGAGTTAAATTAAAATCCGCGTGGCCGCTATTTTATTTCGTCGAGAGTAAAATACGCGAAATTATTCCACCGCTTGAGAAGTATAGTACTTAGCAGAAATAAACATGCTCTATCTCTGCGAATCTCTTTTATATACCTATAATCGCGTTCGTTATTCGAGGCTTTTTACATTGAAAAAGTTCTTTTCTTTACATCTGCTCATTCTCTAGTATGTCCCAGCCCCCACTGTACGGTCCGCTGAAACAAGATGGCCGATGCGATTACTCCAACAGACCTAACTGCGGCTATTGAGAAACGTTTTAACTACATTAAAGGCAGGTAAATATCAAAGCTTAAAACAAAACGTTTTACCGTTCTTGATAACCATATTTCGAATGTAAATGCTTAAAGAACGCTGGATTAAACACTGGGATCTCCTGCGTAGAGATTTTTGTAAGGAAAAGAAACTAAGTAGAGGGAAAAAATTTGCTTTTCTCTCCATCAATAGTTGCTTTTACACTAACTAATCAAATTGTATCATAAACATTTAAATTATACACGTTACGATTTCCTTTTCATAAAAAAAAGTTCCTTTTGATATCGAAGTAATTAAAAATGTTTTAAGTACATTATATACATAAAAAATTGGTAATTATACACTAATGGCGCGAAAAAACTCATCACAATTTGTCTCGAAAATATTTACCCTTATAGATAGATATTTTCAAATAATTATATATATATATATATATATATAGCTTTAAAAATAAGTTGTATAATCAATGTGTGATGCCAATCTTGACATACGAAGCTGAAACATAGAGCCTCACTAAAAGGACAGCTAGAAGAATTAGGAAAACCACTGCTTACGGGATAATTATCCTTTGAGTCAGGTATAAAGATCGTAAGACGGTTACATAGATTAGGGAATAGACGAAATTTGTAGACGCAATGGAGCGGATCGCCAGACTGAAATGGAAATGGGCCGAACATTTGACAAAACAAGAGGATTAAAGATGGACTCTTTTTCATTTTCTTTTTTACTAGTTATTATTGTTACAATCTTGACTTAACAATAAATAACTATACTAATAATAATAAGTTTATCGTCTAACACCGAACTTGTCTTGTAAAGCGATAACAAAAAAATATTCAGGTTTATTGGGCTTAAGACGTCGGTATTATTTGGTATTTAGAAGTTTTAGTTGCTTCTGAACTAACATGAAGCCACTTCTCGTGTTATTTTTTGCGAATTCTTTGATGGCATCATCAACAAATTGTATCTGCAGATCACGGTGAATGAATAACGATATGCTCGACTAGGTACGTAGGATGACGTTTTGTCTCGTATGGGTCTTGAAAGATGGACTAAGCTGATATTACAGTGGTGGCCACTTGGCAGTCGGCGTCCGCGAGGGAGGCCAATGGCGAGGCGACGAGATGACGTTGTTAAATAGGTAGGAATCAATGATAGGAGTCCTTGAAAAAGTTCGAGGATTGTCTACACCTACCAGTGGGTTGTATAGAAAATATCGTGATATATATATATATATATATATATATATATATATATATATATATATATATATATATATCGTTTATGAAGAATTAAAGATAAAGACAAATCATCACTGTAAACTATAATACGGGACTGGAGGAAGTGTGCAGAACATAAAAGAATCAAGAAAATGGCCATTAAAAGGAAGAAAAACAACATACAGGTGGACTGACTCACGTTTGCAGTAAATCAAGCATTGTTTTAAGAGGAAGCCAGGTGCCAAGTTGAAATACTAAGCATTATTGCAGTAAAGGTCGGACTGGAAATATCTTTTGATAAAATAAAATTTAAGACCAATGATAAAAATGCTCCCAACACTATGAAAGTTAAGAATAGAATAATCAAAAGAGCAAAAGAATTTAGATATCTAAGGGAAATGAGAAGATAAAAAATCGATACAGGAATGAAAACATAAATTGAAAATAGCTTTCCAACTTGCAAGGGGCAAATATAATAAAAAATCAATATCTATAAATGCCAAAATAAGACGCAATAACACTGTCATTAGACCACAGTGCCTGTACGCAAACGAATGCCTAAAATTGGACCTCTAACAAGGAAATAAAGCAATTAGAAGTCAAAGAAAGGAAAATAATAAGAATATTGGGCCCCTAGAGAGGGTGAAGAATTTGGAAATTGCAAGGAAATATGTGAAACAATAGAAAAGGTTAGCGAAACAATCAAGAAAAGGAGGGTCGCCTTTTATAGGCACATAAAAAAAATGGACAACAACCGTCTTACCATAAATGTGTTTGACTTCTTTGACAACAACCCAAAAAGAAAGAGTGTCATGGATGGTGAAGAAACATATCGGAATATTTGATGAAGAAATCAAAAATAGAAACAAGTTCAGACATAGGATCCAATATATTTTCAAAGATTCCATGACTCTGCGACTAAAAAGACAGGGATAAAGGAAAGAAAGAAGACACACTCGAAAATCTGGAAGAACATTGGAAAAAAATAAAATATAGGATGCCACGAGACTGGCAAAGAAGATGACACGAACATGGACGAAAGACACATTGGAAGAATACTGGACAAAGAAACGAGGGGAAAGGACAGAATTAAATTAAGATTAACACTGTGCGAATAGGTTTTCCGTAGTCCATAGATTGCCAAAGTCGAACTGAAAAAAATATATATATATGATTTAGAAAAGGTAATACGGGAGTGGAGGAAGTGTCTAGAACAAAAAGGAATCAAGAAAGTGGCCATTGGAAGGAAGAAAAATAACCTACAGATTGACTGCCTCGCGTTTGCAGACGACCTAGCATTGTTTTCAGAAAACATAGAAGAAGCCAGACTCCAAGTTGAAATATTAAGCATTATGGCAGCTAAGGTCGGACTGGAAATATCTTTTGAGAAAACAAAATTTATGACCAATAATAAAAATGCTCCCAATATTATAAAAATTAAGAATGAATTAATCAAAAGAGTAGAAGAATTTAAATATCTTGGGGAAATTATTCAAGTGAAAGCGGGAGATAAAAAATCGATGCTGGAACAAAAACATAGATTGGAAATGGCTTTCCAATTAACAAGGTACGCATACAATAAAAAGTCCATATCCAGAAATGCCAAAATAAGACACTATAACACGGTCATTAAACCACAGTGCCTATACGCAGCCGAATGCCTAAATTTGACCTCAAACAAGGAAATACAGCAATTAGAAGTCAAAGAAAGGAAAATAATACGAAAAATATTGGGCCCTAGAGAGGGTGAAGAATATTGGAAATTAAGAAGCAACAGGGAAGTAACAATAGAAAAGGTTAGCGACACAATAAGGAAAAGAAGAGTCGCCTTTTATGGGCACACAAAAAGAATGGACAACAACCGTCTTACCAAAAAGGTGTTTGACTTTTTTGACTACAACCCGAAAAGTAGAGTGCCATGGATGATACAAGTCAAAAGGGATGTGGATCTTATGGCAATATCAGATGAAGAAATCAAAGATAGAAACAAGTTTAGACATAGGATCCAATCATTTCAAGGATTCCATGAGCCTGCAACTAAAAAAACAGGCCGAACGTGGACAGAAGAAAGGAAGAAGACACATTCGAAAACGATGAAAGAATATTGGCTAACAAAAAAACGAAAAGAAAAGACAGAATGCCACGAGAAGATGATAAAGAAGACGGCACGAATATGGACGGAAGAAAGAAAAAAGACTCATTCGAAACGGATGAAAGAATACTGGACAAAGAAACGTGAAGAAAGAACAGAATTGACTTAAGACCAACATCATGTGAATAGTTTTTCCGTGGTCCTTAGAAGGCCAAAATCGAATAAAAATAAAAAAAAAAAAAAAAAAAAATGATATAAGTATTATTTGACGAGTAAAATATCACGGCAATTCAGTTAATCAACAATGACAAACCAAACATATGCGGGCGACTTTTTTTTCTTCACCTTTGTTGACTATCCTTTGCGTAAAAAAAAAAAAGTCACTTATTGATGACGTCGCATTTTAAATTATCTTTCGTATGAACTGTAGTTTTTCAACAGGATTGTTTTGAAAGAATAGTAAAATTACCCGGAACATAAGATTCCGGTTTTGAAATGGCCTAACGATAATAGAGAAAAAACATTATTGGCTGATGAAATATATTTTTAAAAATAAAATCCCAATAAATCTCGGTAGCGTAGTATGCTACGCAGTGCCATCAATTTAAAAAGATGATTTTGAATTTGTAACAGAATAATAAAAACCGACTATACACATGCCACCGAAGCGACATAGTCGCCACAAACTGCCAACATTAACCCACCCCTATTGCATATATATATATATGTGTGTGTGTGTGTGTGTGTGTGTGCATGGAATGTGCTATTATATAATTGACAAGGCATTTTACTAGTTCATACTAATAATAAAAAAAAAAGTAATTACCAGACAGCAGTAAAATTAATCCTGAAAATGCATTATCTAAACTAATTACTTTTTACTACGCCCGCATATGTATATAAGAACACATTCTAACGACAACATTATGTTGACAATCTAACCCACTTGTGGGAATATAATATGAAAAAAAAAAAGTGGGAAGAACGACAAATAATTAATACCGAAGAATTATCGTCTGTGGCGTACGTGTGAGAAACTTAATTGTAATTAAGTTTCAAACGAAAACACTAATTACAGTAATAGAAGGACGCAATTATCTGCTTTTGCTACTTAATAACTCAGTTAGATGTCACTAATGAACACGATCTCAGTAAAAATAATGTATTCGGCCGGTCGCGTCTGATTTTTGAACGACGCGAATTACTCTAATTATTTAAATTATACTGTTTTTAAAAAAAAAGGATAGGTCACAACAACAGCGACACAGCTTTATTTTTAAATAACATTTGTCATAATTCAACAACAGTTTTACCCAACCAAGGTACATACGTAAATATATACATATATTTCAAGTTACGTCAAACGGATTAATTCAATTTTATATCGGGAGCACTAGATTTAATTTAGTTACATAGAGAACTCGGTACAATTTGTAAAATTATTAAGGTCAGCCTTGTAAATTCACGGTTCGATTAATAAATTACAGTTACAAATATAAAATAATATTTTTATTTCTTTTCTTTACTAATTAATAAATAAAATTATTTTTATACATTGGGACTTGCATTTTTTCCGACGTATACTCATTTTAAATTTTTTTAATCAACTCTTAAGCATTCGGTGTGAATAATTGTTCCGAAAAGTGTAAGAAAATTTGAGAATCAAAAGAAGGAAAAAACGCATAAATAAAAACCAAACGGAATATTAGCGTTAATTCAATTAAAATTATTTTTAAATTTATAATTAAAATATTTACTTATTCGACGGAACAAATTGCAGGAAGCGAGAGTTACAACTTTATTTAATTAATTTAATTTAAATAAATAATAAATATATACCTTTTTAGAAGAAGAAGAATAACTTTATTCATCAATAATAAAGATATTTACAACATGGTGTGTATATATATATATATATATATTTACAACATGGTATATATATATATATATATATATAAAATCATGTAGTCCTCAGTCCTAAGACTGATTTTCTTCACAATTGATCCATGTTTCACGTCCCTACAGTGCGGTACTCCCAAAACAAATGAGGTTAAAAATTTTTTTTTGTAACATTTAATGTTAATATCCTTGTTTTTTGACATATTTTTCCGATCGAAAAATATTCGCTTTGCTTGATTAATTCGGTTTTTAACATCTTTCCCTGGTGATTTTGCTATCCGAGTAATGAAATTCATTAACTTTTTGTATTTTAATATCGTCAATTAACTTACTAAATATACACCCGGTTCGCAGACTGAACTCTATAATCGTGTATAATGATAAATCGTAAAATTAAATACCGACTATAATTAAATAACATAGTTTATCAAGCTGAAATCGTATATTTTAAAAAGATATCGGACACGCTCCAAGACGTCTTAAACCGTATTAAATCTAAATATATTTATCGGGTTAAGTCGTCGGACTTATATCCCAAATAGTGATGAGTAGGTCCGGAAGCGTATCCGACAGCGGAGATGAGAATGTAACTCCGACTACAGGTTCGGATATCCACAACTCCGACACAGAAAATACAAACGAAATCCAGGAATTGTATACAGATCCAGGTTCACACGGTTCCACATAGAAACTAAAGTAACGACCTTGAATAGAGAGAAATAGGCCGTCCTGTGTCGTTCTCTACGGTTCATAGAGATTGAATATCTGAGCAGAAATGTACCCGATCAGCTGAAAAAGTTAAAAATGGTAATCTGGGAATTTATCCTTTTTTATGTATACGCAGATCTTAATCGCATTTTGTTGTTTTATTTTGAATCTTTGTCATTTTCATTTATTTTTGTTTAATATTACGTTATTTTTAAAAAAACTGGAAAAAAAAGTCACTCCTTTCCTTGAGTAAATAGTAATAAAAGGATATTTAATTATTGATTTAACGCGAAAAAAAAAAATTAAGCATAACGTTAAACGCAGGCGTTGGTACGACATCATCTAACCTAGCACTGATAACAGTAGGCTCCATTCATAACCGATGCAAACTAGTACCAGTGTTGAGCGTGCTGTTCAAATGTCGGGTCCATATCGGTTCGATGGATGTAGTTCCCGAACCTGTGATGGTAGTTCCGTATTTGTATCCAAAAGAATAACAAACTTACCCACTAGTCCCAAATAAGAATTAGTTTTTAAACATTTCGTGTTATAATTGGTACTTATTTAATTTAACAGTTAAGATCTCGTTATATAAATAAAAATTAAAAAAAAAAAATAGAAACTGAATTTAAAATTTTACGAGTTAATTTCGTTCGAATTAAAAACACAGACCAGCTATATTTCACCCGGTAACAAAATCCACATCCTAAATAATACGCGAGATTTTCTTTACTTATTTGCATTTAATTATTCGTAAAGAATTTCAGTTAAGTTTACACCAAGTATATTTCGAAAATTACAGTTTTCTTGGAAAAGTCATTTTGGAGAAGTATAAAAGTGTATGTGTGTGTGTGTGTGTGGAAGAAAAAGGAAAATAAATAAATAAATAAACTTTGTTTTGAATAAAAACACGTATATTTACAATGGTCACAATAAAATTATAAAATCATTCACTACGACATACGCATATCTTATCGAATGAATATATATATATATATATATATATATATATATATATATGTGTGTGTGTGTGTGTGTGTGTGAGCGCCCGCGCTATAATGCGAATAATTAAAAACAGGTTCCAGAAAAAATTTTCATGTTTCGAATACTTAATATTCCCGTTGTTGATAATATTATTAACCGCGATTACCAAACTTTGTAGCATATACATCACAAATTACAGGTAAATCAACCATTTATTTATTATTATTATTATATATATATATATATATATATATATATATATATATATATATATATATATATATATATATATATATATAGTGTATATAGTATAAATAATGAAAAAGTGGATCATTTGAAAATTTTATTTATACAGGTATTGAATATACGATATTCCGATCGTTAATAATATCGGTATCCACAATTACGAAACTTTTTAGCATACCAGAAGAGATTGCAAGAAAATTAGAAATCAGACATATATTATTACGATTTTTCGGTTTATACGCTACGCTACAGGTGTTGTTATCCAAGGTTATTAGAATAACAGGTTGTCTTATTCAACGATATTCCTATGTAGCACGAAATATCGTCGAAAAACTGGTCGTGCGACATAGTTTGTAGATAAACTAAGCCCCATATAGTATTTAGAGTTAGGGGATAAGCTGAAAGCATTCGTGTTAACTATTTTGTTTGTTGGCGTCTTATACACAATATTATTTTTTCCT
Source organism: Coronaproctus castanopsis (assembly GCA_032883995.1). Classification (NCBI taxonomy): domain Eukaryota; kingdom Metazoa; phylum Arthropoda; class Insecta; order Hemiptera; family Monophlebidae; genus Coronaproctus; species Coronaproctus castanopsis. Next base: position 12,248,192 of record CM065052.1, on the reverse strand, counting down.
TTTATTTTATTTATTTTTTGTAGTTGTACGTAGCAATCGTATTTATTTTAATAATGTACCCCTTTTCACGCGGTAAATTTAAAACAAAAAATCACTTCAGAATTATTAAATGAAGTTATAGACAAGTTTAATATTGTTGGATATAAAGTTATTGCTTGTGTTACTAATTGTAGTGGCAGAAACAAACGATAGGTGAATTAAATAACCGTACATCACCCTTGAATGCTTTATATAGAATTCATTTAATTATGTTTAATAGAAATCCAGGAATTCTGCAGAATAATAAAGTCATATAATGAAAATGATATTTTAATACAAGTTTTCAAAAAATAAAAAAATAAATAAATAAAGTGTTAATTTCCATGAAGTAAATGAAACCGAACCCAGCGATGAAACAAATACAAAGATTTGATGGGAAACGACGTTAAAAAAGATAGTGAAGATTATTAAACGACGATTCCCAAGGAAGGTTAAATTTTAGGACGGATTGCTAGACAATTACGAGAAGGTTTTTTTAGAATTAGGAAACCTAACTTTTAACGAAAATAATAATTCTCCGTCCTGAATTGGATATTTGAAAACCATCTGATCAAATTTTCAATTTATCATGGAAATAGAAGATAAAGGTGTGTTGTATGCAAATTGATGGAACAATTAACAAAAGAAATGTCAACAGTTCATGAAAAAGTTATACATACTTCTATTAAACGCAGGACTTTTATACGGTTACAAAATCTGAAAATCAAAGACAAGAGTTGTTAGCAAAATCATGAAGCAATAAAGACAGACCGAAATGAAGAAACCGAACTAGGTAAATGAATGTACTCGTGAGTTTGCAGACACTTAATCGTAACTCTTTTAAAATATTCTTTTATCGACTAATATTTCAACAGATCTTTAAAAAATATTTATGGGAAAGACAAAATATTTAAATGATTTCATAATTTTCCATCATTATTTTAAAAGAAGGTATTCGCGTTTTTTATTGATAAACAAATATTTATTGTAAAGTCAGAATATTTAAATGTCTTTACTAAATTAACCGAATGAATAAATTTTTCGTCGTAATAAAGTTAAATAATATAATTTCTAACTATCCTAGATGTATAACTATTTACAAGCGTAACATTTTACTTTTCTTCGGTCTACAAGTGACGTCACAGTTACTATATGCGAGAAGGAGTTTTTTCCACTCGATTGAGACCACCTTTATAATATATATATACACCTTGGTTGCTATCGACGTGTATGTACGTATAACTTACCTAAGCTATATAAAATGCTTATTATATATGTATATTTGGGTATTTATTACTTTACCCGGAGGTGGGAAGTTTTTTATAATAATTTATTTCACGTACAGCACTGGATTTATATTATTATTTACTTCATCCGCTTTAAGCCTAGTTCATCCAACAAGATATTCATACGTCGTAGCAAAAGATTTTATAATGTTATTGTGCAAACGTATATTTCATCTTCTTTCTCTCTTTCACATATATGTACACTGCGCACACTGCGAACATGGAAAATTATCATATTCATGATCGATTACACAAGCGGAGCGTCTCTGCCGAAGATGATCGAACCAAGCATCTCCAGTGCACATGTACATTTAATCATGTCAGTTATCTGATTCCATCGAACCATCATGGTGGTGGTCGTCTTCTGAGCCTTATTATGTTCTATTGTAGCCTGCAACAAAGGACGCTCCATCCCATATTTTTCCGCATAAGATGTCCAAAAAATTTCATCTTACGCACATTGTCTCAGACAGTCGTTTGTGCGCCCCGATTTTTTGCAGTATTATCTGTACCGTTCACGGTATTCTAAGAACTTTCTTCAGCACTATATTTGTAAGTTATCTATTCGGTTCAGTGTTTTCTTTTTTAATGTTCTAGTCTCTGTTGCGTATAATAAAATCGAAAGAGCAAGTGCATGGACTGAATTTATTTTGGTGCATTTTTTTTATAGATCCATCTTTCCATATCTTTTTTAGTTTAGATATGGTGCCGCGAGCGATCTGTATACGGCGTTTCACTTCACCTTCTGAACACCCTTATCACATCTATCAAGGATATACACAAAGTTATCCACCATTTTATATTTAAAAGCTACATCTCCTTCCATGTGCATTACAATTGCTCTATCTATCACCATTATCTTTGTTTTATCATTATTTATATCAAAGCCGTATGAAAGGCCAGTAACCTTTAGTTTCTCTAATGGTTCTCTCATTTCATCAAGTGTTTTGCATCGATGTTATATGATCTGCATATGGCAGATTCGAGTATTTATCCTCTCCTATTGATATTCCGTCCTTCCATTAGTCTAACTCCTTTCGCACGATACGTTCGGAGTATAGGTAAAATAGAATGGGTGATAAAATAAATCCTCGTCGACCCCTTTCCACGTATAAAATTCTTTACGTAGTTCTGTGTCAATTTTGACAATGTTACTATTATTTTCATATAAACTTCGTATCAGGTTAACCGTATGTTTGGGTGGTCCCATTTTTAAAAGTACGAATAATAGTTTGCTCCAAATGAAGATGTATCCATGTATACATACGCTAAGCGCACTATTATATAATCAACAAACGTCAATTTTTGAAATATACTCCATATAAACTTAACTACAATTCTCTAAGAATAATTAAATACAAATAAATAAATAAAAAAAAAAGCTAAGGAATTATTTAAGATGCGGATCTTGATAATGAGTCATCGATGCACACGGAGACCAGACTTAAATGGCTCGTGTTCAATTGCAACGAATTTAACTTCTAAATTAAACGGTACCGCTGATAACATTTTAAATTCAGTATTTACATAATAAAATATCCGTCCGTCTGAAGACGATGCGAATTTATTTAATTATAGTCGATTTATGTTCGTTGATATAGTTTATCGACTTTCTTTGACTATCGCATTAGTCGATGTATTTCTGATCAATCTCTTCTCGATAAAATTGTTACAATCGGGATGTCCTTTTTATTTATTATCATCATTAACCCGGGCTATATGTATATAACATATACATGCGTAAATTTAAGTCAACGACTGAAACCGAAATTTATTTCTAATTCATAAAATCTTATACTTATGAAAAATAAACAGTTCAGAAGATCCTCGTCATCCCGACGAATCTTCTATTAAATGGATATAATTGCTTTTTTCCGATGATATCTATTTTAAAATTTAATAATAAATAAAATCGTTTATTAAATAATTAAAATACAGTTAAATAAACACGATATATTAATATATTTAATATATCGTGTACCGGAACTCGCCTTACCTACGATAGCTTACAAGATTAATTGTAATTAAGGTAAGTAACGAACAAAAAATGCAATACAACGCAGTAGAAAACGGAAAACAAAACCGCAAACGAACAATGCAGCGCAATATTAGATAACGTTGAAACTAACGATTAAATATGAAAATAACGTAACGTCCACTGATAATAATAAAATTAATCAGGTAATTGCCAGTTGCAACAAATGACGTTTTATACGTCTACGCTTATATTTTGTATATATAAACATTAGCTGCCTAAGGAATCGTAATTACCTATTAACGAGATACAACTCGTTATCGTCGGCAATCATTGAAAAATTCGCGCCATACGTTAAGAATGTATATTCCTTAACACGAGGTAATTTCAGAATATTACGCGTATAATCTATTCTAGAATATAACAGGTAACATTTAATAGTATGCACCTAAGGTACCTGTTCTGAATGAGCAGTAATTTATTATAACTAGCGTTAGGACGAGCGTAAATAATAGTGTTTTATAAATAATAAGTTTTAAGGGACGATTTTCTATTAAACACCGGATATATGGAACAAATTAGCCTTCGTATTAAGACGATACGTTTAGTTAAGTTTGTCAAAAACAACGCCTAAACACCGAATCTAATCTGAGCAGTTAATGTTATCTTCCGACTCCGTCAGATGATTATTTGGCAATTTCGATCGTCTGACGCATTGATACTAATTTCCCACTTATAGTATACTATCACGTGATACGCCACTTTGTAGTCTGTTATGGATGTAGGTTGGTCTACTAAATGCGCTACAGAAGTTAGACGCATCGTCTGCATAGATTCTTTGATTTTAAAATTTAATAATAAATTATAATATAGCAAATAATTCATCTAATAGAGGACTATGTTATTTTCATCCGCGTTAATAGCAAGTGATTAGAAATTTAAATTACATACTGCGATAAACCCCAGCTGAGATCTTTTTACGTGTAATTATGTGTATGTATTTATATATGCGTTTTTTTTTTATAATTATTATTTATTTTATTATTTAAAAGTTTTTTTCGGCTGAGAATTTGAAACGTTTGTACATAATATATCAACCACTTCTTGCTTACCGGGATTGTGCGTTGGGAACACGGGGCTAAATATCACCTAAAACCTGTTGGATCATTACAAAAGTCGGTATTAAAGTGTTTTTTTTTTTTTTAATTTTTAGATTGTGGAATGTAGTGATTTTTTATTACTTTAATTAAAAAAATTAGTTAAAATCACTAAAACTTAATTTTCTTGAAATTCACAAAGCTTTTCGGCAATTACGCCATTATCAAGTGATATTTAAATTTAGATAAAAATAAATATTTAAAAATTAAAACACAAATTTAAGGTCACAATTTTATAAATATAAAATGAAGAATAGATAGTTAAAACAATCTGACAGTTTTTTAAATTATATTTTGTGTTTTAATTTTTAAATCTTTATTTTTTCTAAATTTAAATATCACTTTATAATGGCGTAATTGCCGAAAAGCTTTGTGAATTTCAAGAAAATTAAGTTTTAGTTATTTTAACTAATTTTTGTAATTAAAGTAGTATGAAATTGTATCAGTTTTAATGTCAACACTACGAACGGATATACTGAAAATATGCGATCTATATAAAATTGAACTATCAATCCTGTGTATCGAAAAAACAAATTCAAATTTAATATAGATTTTCATAAAGGAAAAACTAGATTAGTAAAGCAGATGTTCGCAAAATTACATGTAATACAACTTTCTCTTTCCGCTACGCCAAATCTTTTTAAATATGTTTTAAAGCTACCATGACCAGTGATAAATTGTACATTATAGTAATTAGGGCTGAACTGTTTGTTTTTAAGTCTTACACTTAAATCTGGAAAATATTTGTAAGCCATTATATTGGTTCAACATTTTTTCGGTATTGTAATATATAATATTGATTTAATATAGTCTTAAACTGTTTAACATTGATTTGTTTACTGTCATATATAAATTTATTATTAATATATGTTACTTGATTAAATTCATGTTCCGTTTTAATATTATTTTTAATTAAGAATAAATTGACTATGTTTCTTTATTTCTAAGTCAATGGGTATGATTCTTGCCACCACTATTGATGACCAAAAACTCGTTGTTTTGTATGCTTTGATTATTCTGATTCTGATTAATGTTATAAACTTCTTAATTTTTAATATATCCATATAAATACTATATTACGGATTTATATAATATAATTTTTTTTTATAATTATTTCTGTTATTATTATTGTATAATTTATTGAATATGCATAACGATTTGTTTATTTTATTTTTTACATTATTGAAATTAATATAAAATTTTAGGTTATTATCAATCAGATACTGTACACTTGTTACATAATTTAAATGAATACCATACTTTAATAATTTTTTTCTTATGTAATTTTCTATCGAATAGTAAGTTATTTGATTTGAATACGTTATTTTATATAATGTTTTTTTACAGTGACGAGTAGTGTCAAATAAATTGAAATTTAATTGAATTGAAAATTATTATTATTATTTACTCGAAGATATCGCATATTTATAACAGAGTTAAATATATTTTACTGTATAGTTTTTCTAATACGGTTAACAGTGTATTAGTAGAAAACTTAACAATAGCGGTATAGATAAACTTAAACTTATTTGTAAAATTATATATATATATATATATATATATATATATATATATATATATATATATATATATATTGTACGTAGGAAAAGCTGCCGCGATATTAAGATTTAAATCGAAAATCGACAAAAATAAACAATTCTTCCTCGATTCTGCTTCTGATTCGTTTCAATAAAGAATCGGATCGTCGATTCCTTCAAAAATTATATAAATAAAGGAAAACGTTCAAATTCCTTCTGCCACAGAACTAATAAAAACCGGAATCGGATCATTTTATTTACATCGAGATTTTATTATAGCTCTCTTTAGTTTTTAATCATTTAGTCCTGACGATGGTGTGTAGTCGGCGAAGCAACTAGTCGACCGTGTTTATAAATATAATTAAAAAGTATTCTTATTTTATTTATTCCGAGAAAAAGTCTTTCACAATTGCCGTGTTTGTATTTCTAAGCTATTAATTCCAATCTATCTATCCAGTTTGGAACCTTCTCTTAAACAACTTTATTCTCTTACGCACACATACATACATACATACACACATCATCGAATAGAATAAAACGAATTTTATAATCAGTCAGTTCTAATTCTACGATTTAACTGGATCGATTTGCATATACATCTAATTCATCCCATTAATCCGCGCCAGATTTTTAACTTATTTCCGGGTGTTCCCGGTTTGTTATTTGTTCAATTTAATTCCTACACGATCGCAATAATACCGTCGTCCTTATTAATTATTTATACGGAATATTATAAAAGTTTACGAATTTAAAAATAATTTCTGGGTCTTTAATTAACAACGACGTCTTAATAATAATAATAATTATTATTATTTTTATTATTATTATTAACACGAAAATATCAAACAGGAAATTACGTAAATACTACGAACGATAATGAACTTTTTCTTATCATTGGGAGAATTCGATAAAAACCGGAATGTAAAGACGGAGCAACGCGTAATAATTATAATAATAATTATTATTATTAATTTAAATCAGTTTTTTTCTCCAAAACATTTAAAAAGAATATACTTCACATTATACCAACCTGTTTTGACTTACGGAATACTTCATTGGGGTGGTATGGCAAATTACTATATCAAACCCTTAAGAATTCTACAAAAATCGATTTTAAATCTAATACTTCCAAAAAATAGTGATAAACTGGATAACAAGTTTTAAAGTGTAGATGGTTTATATAATCTGCACATATTACTGGTTGTATTACAAAATTTAAATAAAATTAATGCGTCGAATTATGAAAGCAATACGCGGTTGGCTGGTGAGATTAGAGCGGTGGTACCTAGTTACAACAAAAGTAGAATGCGTATGCAAGCTGTGTATGTCGGTGCCGTTAAGTTCAACAGGTTACCTAAAGAATTAAAAACTGATCTTATTAATTATAAACGTAGACGTAGAAAATTATTAATTGAATACTTATTAGCTAAGATTTGTTAATTGTAAATTAATTAGATTCATAATATTTTTAAGTTTTGTAATACAAATACTTGTCAATTTAACGCACACATCATTGTAATACCGACAGTCTGATTTCCTATGGCTTGTGTGCATACCTATTATATCTCATATATTTTTACTTAGTTTTTTAACAAAAAATGTACTACACTACATAATAAAGTAGCAATTTCGTTTTGAACAGTACTACCTTATGTTTCAACCTTTAACTTAATTACAGTTTCAATGTGTGTAAATAATTTTTAAATACCCAAGAAACCAAATGAGAGTGGATGGGAATGTTTGAATGTTTATCGGCAAATGTGTATATAATTTGAGTGGAATTATAAAACTTATTATTAATCTATTTAATGTAGACAGTCGCTTATTATACAATATCTTTGTGCACCTGGTACACGTGCAGAATTGCGCATAACTGTGTTATATGTTCAGTACATAAATATAGTCTAGTTAATCTATTAAGTTCTATTACGTATAAGCTTCGTTTAAATATAAGTTCACATTTTTATTTATTTTTAAATTTTTTGTTTTACTTCTTTGAAGAATGTCATATGTTATGTTTCGAACTGGTTTCTTTAATAGTATATTTTATGTTTGTATATATTCAAATGTACTGAACAAAAATCAAATAAATTGAAAATTGAATTATTATTATTATTATTAGTGGTATTATTAAGTCCACAAAAATGCCAAATACGAAAACCGCTGCAAAATTTTACCATTTCGTAATATGAGTAAATTTCGATAAATTTTCCGTTCCGGCGTGATTGCATTACTGAAATCAACGTAAAATTTCTTTTCATTAAATGCAATTTCATTTTTTTTTTATACCCGGTCTAGTAAATGACTATACTGGTCAGTTCTAGATGTGAAGAAGAACATTATCATCCGGATACAATAAATGGCGGGTATTTCGTTCGACTGGATTTTATACCCCAATCCGATACCAATCGGATTGGTTTTTTTATCGGTTTTATTTTTTTGTATACATAACAAAAACCGATTTCAAGTTTACATCTATGGTTCGAATTTCTTCTTCTTGTTGAACCATATCTTCAATAGATGTTGGTGATTATCCGTTTAGTTTCAGATCTATCGAATAGTGTTCGCAGTAAGGCTTTTGTGTTGAGACCTCTCTACACGTCTTTCCTTTTCAAACCAGGGGTTTTACTTCATCTACCTCTGATCCGTTTTTCGGTGACGTTTCCTTCGACGATCACTTGCAGTTGGTCGTATCTTCCATTTCTCAGAACATGACCGAGATAGGCTATAGTTTCCGTTAAAGAATATTAGATTGCGATAAAAAGTAACAAAAAAAAAAAACTGCTAACGAAGACGTACAATCCGTTATCTATGTACTAATCATCTACACTTCTATATTATACTACTATATGAAACTGTAATGTCTGGCTGTGATTTGCTATTTTTATCAAAAATAAACAAAAAATCTGTTTTTAAAAATTTTTGTCAATCTGTCTGTTCCGATTTAACTTTAAAATTATTAAATCAATGATGATGAAATTTCGCACAATTTATATAGCCTACACCTTCGGATTCCTTTTAAGCTTTGTTTCACATTGATATCAGAAATAGGATAGAAATTAGAACAATTTAAAGTTTTAAAAAGTAAAGGACAGCGATATGTCTGTTAAATCGATAAAATTTAACACGTTTTGCATTTCGAATGTACCTTCACTACCAAACCCGCAACACAAACCATGTTTCGTTGCGTTCGGGACGCGGCTTATTAAGCAATGGGTAACTTCTAGTTAGTGTGTGTGCATATATATATATATATATATATATATATATATATATATATATATATATATATATATATATGAAATCTTATATATGATTCAAAACATGGTCATATGCAAAAACAAATTTAAAAAGGATAAGAAAAGCTCAGACTGCACATGAGAGAATGATGCTAGATATAAGATTATCAGATTATAAAAAGGATGCATGGATACGTGAACGGTTGGATTATACAGCGGAGCTAGTAGCTATAACAACATGGAGTTGGGCTGGCCGGGTGGCTCGAAAGAAGAAAATAGATGGTCAAAGCGGATCTTACAGTATGTCAATGGGAGTTAGATTGTAGTATGGAAGATTTAGTAGGAGGTAAATTTAATGAGTTAAATAATATAGCTATAGAAGAAATAAACAACAGAAAACAATATAATTTGTTATATTAGTAATAAGAATAGCATTTTTTTAGAACTTAAATTTAAGATACAATTATGGTATATTGGGAAGTACGTTGTAAAAATTTCGATTAAAATTTTCTATTACAATATATTAATTTTCAATATTATTGTATTATTGTTATCATTAATGTAAGTGGAGTTTGAAGTGGCATAAAACTTAATTGTACTGTCGCTTTAAATTCCCTATTATAAAATGTATTTTTTTTAAAAAAAATAAATATATTCTTTTGAAAAAAGAATTATATATATATATATATATATATATATATATATATATATATATATATATATATATATATATATATATATATTAGCTAACCCGGCGAACTTTGTATCGCCACAGAATCAAGAAATGTATTAACTTATTAGCTGAATTAAATAAAACAATACTGATAGAGAATAAGGAATTATACCAAAAAAATTAAAAAAACAAATTTGTAAAGAACCTTAAATGATATGTCTATACTTTCTAATTTTTGTTGATTTATTGAACTTAATTAAAAATTATATTTAATTCAGCTAATAAATTAATACATTTATTGATTCTGGGGCGATACGAAGTTCGCCGAGTAAGGGAAATATTAACTAACGCCTAATGTATATACAAGTAATATCACATACCTTGGTAAAAGCATTGTAAATTCGGGCTATCAAAAATTGCTCGAAAAATTTTTCAAAATAGAAAATCAAATTTTAAACTCCCGATTTCTCGTTACTAGTTAATAATGATAAAATTTATGTTATTACATAAATGATAGATCTCGATGTCTACTTTCGTATAACGTTAACCGGAACCCCCATCTATCACAGGGGCCTTAAAAACGACCCAAAACCCTCTAAACCTTTCAATCTCAATTTTCTCGATTGGTATTTGGTGTAAAAATACGATTGTTCTATGGTTAGACGCGTATTTTAATGTCGCATAAATGGCACGGTGTAGAGGTAAACAATTTAAATTCGACCGAATTGTAAATCTAAACCATTCTCGAATCCACCTGAAGACACGCAAAATATTTCATTAAAATCGGTCCAACCTTTTAGAAGGAGTTCAGTGACATATACACGCACAGAAGAGTTATATATATATATATATATATAAAATACACACTATTTAAATTTTAGGGAAAATCGATACTGTAATAAACGCTAGAGAGAGAAACAATTTTTAAAAATTCCTTTCAATATTATTTCCAACAGGGGACGAGTAAACGAGATCTAAGTTTTTTACAGCTTTATAGACGCCGGTCACGATATGCTAGGATAATAGAAACAGCATAAGAAAATCTCTTGAAACAAGTTCACGCACATCCACACACACACACACAAACAAATGGTAAGCGCATTAAAATATAACCCACCGAGAAATATGGGGATAACGCTATAGCCTAAGAATAATCATAAATTTTTTCCTTAAAAAAAAAGCAGATGTTCTTTCAATCTTTCCAAAAGAAATAATTTCATTTCGTAAAAATAAACTAAAATTAATTTTTTTTGTTTGTGTGTTTTTATTTAGTTCCATTTGAACTCAACATTTAAAAAATACCAGATGTTCCTTCCATACGATAAGCTTATAATACATTACCCTAATGAACGATCATCTTCGTATTTCGGTAATTTAGTCTATTTGCACGTAGTAGTATAGTAAGCTGATAAATGTTATACTACAGATACATTTATAAATTATATAATTTTTTATGACGGAGAAAAGAGATTAATTCAGATAGCACGTTGAAATTATCAGAGAGGATAAGAGGTGAGGAGCATGGTAGATTTTGTATCAGGACAATTATAGAAAAATATGGTTAACCATGAAATGGTACATTGAAGCCATAGTATTTTGTAAAATAGGCAGCCACACCTGTTTACAAACTGAAGAGAAAAAGTGTAATATAAAATTGACGACTTAAATCAGGAACTGCTAGAAAAAAAAGTAAAAAAACGATTTATTTAAGATAATTTCGAGACAACGTAATGATAGACACTCGCGGATACTTAACAAAGTGATAAAAATAAACAAATCACTAAATAATAGCAAAAATATTTCGCTAGAAAATTTATATATATATGATAACTTTGTAATCAATCGGGAACCTTGTGTCAATAAGATGACATTGTTGATAAATATCGATGACATTCTTCACCTAAAGTCGATTAATTAATAATTACATTATATATATATATATATATATATATATATATATATATATATATATATATATATATATATATATAGAGAGAGAGAGAGAGAGAGAGATTTTAAAAGTAGAAAACTACTTGCTAAAGAAAAATTAAACACGAATAAAAGTCGACTTTTCTAATGGTACTTGTGACCTTTGTTGCAGGTTTATTAGCGATCGTATCCATTGTATAGTCCAAATAAAGGCTTTTAATCGCATACGCCCATATTTACAAAAGGCCAAAATAGAAAGGTACGCCTATTATTATTATTATTGTAATTCATCGCTATCATCAATAATAATATAACACTGTAATGGTATAATCGTCCGCGATTATACTCATTTATCATTTCCTTTTCAGAAGTAAAAGGCTGTCTTTTCTAGGAACCATAAAAGCGTGTAATGATATTCACTTCTCGTCGACAGGCAGTGAAATTATTAGAAAAAATGTCCTCAACGTAGTGGGATTATTTTATATTTATTTTATACAAACATTAGGTTTCATATTTCTTCAAACTACGTATGAAAATTAATACTTCAAGACAAAATAAATGTACCAAACATGGGAAAAATGAGTGAAACCGAAATTAATTGAAAATTAATTTTATTCAAAGTGTATTCTGATTTTTAACAAGCATATAAGATTAATAATATTACTATTATTTATATATTTCGATTCGCATGAAATTGAAACATTTTGAATTCCTACAAAATTAATTTTAATCGATATTTCTAATATATATATATATATATATATATATATATATATATATATATATATATACTTACAATATTTTCAAACATTTAAAACCAGATTAAGTATTACTATCACTATTATGTAACGTTAATATAGCAAAAATATGTATTTAACGATGCTAAAAATCACTACTTCAACAAAGACTAAAACATTTACAACAAACAAGACGAGGAAACTTACAATTATTTCGATTTCTTAGTTACAGACCGTTTTTTTTGTTTTTAAGTAAAGATTACTTAAATCAACTAACATTACATACACTATATATATATATATATATATATATATATATATATATATAAATACGTTATATATACATATAACATAACTGTCATAGATAATGGAATGTTCACTGTACGTTCCTAAGGAAAAAACAATTAAATATTTGATGTTCTAAATATGGGTGAGTACAATATGTATTTTATTTAATATATACTGTCTGTTCGTCCTTCAGAAAGTTTGACTTTCCTGTTCCCTCAATGCTTTGACAATGTAAATAACAATGGATACATACATTTTATAATATACGAAATTAGCATACATTCATACAACACACACACACACATATATATATATATATATATATATAGCAAACCAGTCTTATGACTGATGACTACATGATGATATATATATATATGTATATGTATATATATATATATATATATATATATGAAAATTTCTTCAAAATTATGAAATATGTGAAAAATCCACTAACCATATGAACAGCCTAGACACAAAGCTCTACTATCGACACCTTTTTGTTATCTCATAAATACAGTAGAACTTTTTTATCCGTCACCCTCCGGACCCGGCCTGTGACAGATAACTGAATGGATGAATAACGGATATACCATTACAAACAAATTACATATATAGTACTATACTAGATTGTAATTCATTTAGGAAAGAAATTTAAAATATAATTTAATTGGATAACATTTAGAGTACTGTATTTTTATTTAGAAATTTAATATAACATAGTGCAATATAGTATAATTACCTACACAAATTTTCTCTACGTCAAATTGTTTACATGTTAAAAAAAAACACGAATTTTTTTCTGTTTCTTTGTAGCTCGGCTTTCTTTACGACAATGTTCTGTATTATTTTTAGAAGTAGTATCTGTGCAGAGGTCGCGCCTTCTATTGTCTTTCAGACCAATCGATGCACTTTGTTAACGTTGTTTCAGCTTGTGAATGACTGTTGAGTTTTGGGTACATTCTGATTTTTCATCATTGTCGACAATTTCATCATTATTGGTTACTTGAACATTACATAAAATATCAAAATTTCAAAACCTTCATCTTGTTTATCTAATCAATATGTTACTTCTACAGTTATTAGTGTGTCATCGTTCAGCAAACCTTCATCGCAAAAACGTTGTGGTTTCGTCAACACTAATCAGGTCGTATACTGTAGCTGTTGCAATAGATAACAGAGAGTGACGGTTGAAAGAATTTTTACTGTATATACTGTGTGGCCGTCCTTAAGCAGTTGCGACCTACTTGTTCTATCAATGCTCTTTCAATATATATTATATTTTAACAATCTATACTTACATTTTATAATATACGAAATTTATATATATATATATATATATATATATATATATATATATATATATATATATATATATATATATATATATATATATGAAAATACCGTCAAAATTATGAAATAATCACAAAGATTCAAATAAAAATAAAAGTTTACAGAATGCTAATGTAAACCTGATTATGACAAGCCCAACCAACAGAGATTAATTTCAATTTAACAGGAGGGAAATAATATTTCCAGAAACATTACGTGTTTATATATTTGTTGTTTGCGTTTGATCATCAAAATTTTCATTATAGCATGCTCAAAAAACCAACAATTTTCATTATTACTTAATTATCATGCTTTAAATTTCAAACACTTTTCACTCTGTCTATTCATTTATATACGTATATACGCGAGTGTGTTGGTGTATATATATATATATGCGTGTGTGTGTGTGAATATAACTCGGGGTTAAACTGAGTTGAAATATGTCAGGGTAAAAATTTACAACGACCATTTGGAAAGCTAAACACGTCATCCAGAATTACTCGGGTAAATATATTCACGAATGGACAATGTGAAAGAAGGTATAGCAACGAAATAATTATTATTACGAATACGATTAATATACGATGGCTACTATTATTATTTCAGCGAACTATAGGTGGTGACATATATGTACACACAACCGTAATGTAACATCTAGAATTATCCTTTTACGACGTTCTGAAAGCGTAACTACATTCTGCTATTTATTGAATATATTTCTCATTTTAAATGACAGATCGTATCCACCGGCAAAATGTGCGTATATCAGAGAACTCATACGACTCTGAATATCTCGTCCTTTCATTCGTACATTTCATCACAATTTCCAAAAACAAGCACTCAGTATCAATAAGTTTTTGATAAATATATAATGCAACATTATCGAATTTAAACGAAAACAAATCCTTTAAAAATTATCAATCAAAGTAATATTAACGAAAACAATTTATTGAAGTAAATTTACACACACACACACACACACACACACACACATATATATATATATATATATATATATATATATATATATATATATATATATATATATATATATATATATGAACCTAAACATTTTCACACATCAGTATTATTGTCACAACGTTCTGGAAAAACTAACTTTTCCATTATCGAGAAAGAAAGTTCAGAAAATTAAACCGACTTTAAAAATAAAAAACTTTAATAACGATAAACGTTTGAAGTAGATTATAAAATTTATCAATTATATTCATTTTTTCATTCTGCGAAAAGATTATTTACAAATGCGCATAATTACGACATTTATTATTTTGGAAAAATTTTAGTTTTCCCCATCATAGCTTTATTTCAAGCATTGCTGTTCCAAAATTATGACGAGAAGTGGCTTTCGGAAAACTGTAGAAAAATTTTACACATACGAACAACTGCTTAATGAATGTAGATAAAGGAACTGAAAACAGGAACCCTCGAAAACGGCAGTACATTTACAGAACACGGCGAGAAAGTGGAAGGAAATCTGGAAAGATGAATGGACAAAAAGTAAGGACATTAATTCAGATCTAGTGCAAGCTCCCACTATAGAACCTCCGAGAATGGACCTATCACGACGGGAATGGTGCAGAATAGATTCCAAACGGTACAAGGCTATATTTTGAATAAATAGAAAATGGTTTTAAATCCCTTGTGTGAATGTGGGGGAATTTGTATAGTTGAAAAATCGTCTCTTTAAATAAAATTAACATTAATAGACATAACGTCGTAAATAGCGCGCTCCGGTGGATATCCTGGACTTTCAATAGATATTTAAGTATATTTTTCTTTTAGCTCCGTACGAACGAATGAACGAAGTTCAAGAAATACGTCTGATTTTTGACGTTTGCTTTCGTAAAATCGCCACACAGTGACCTATAAATTAGCGCATTTTTCGATTCCGGTAGATGAAGGTTAAATTAAATCTTTCGAAGATGATCGATCAGTGTATCGATCAATTGAGATCGCGATTTCCAGAGTGATACATATTCGTTTTAAAGATTGAAACATCATTATGATATTACGAACATAATTAATAACGAATTTAATCGTAAGGTCGTTCCAGGATTTGTTTTGCTAAACATTATTAACACTCTTAAAATTGGGCGCAAATATGTTTTCAGAGCGTTAGGTGAAAAATGTTCACAAACACGTCGACTCCCTCACACCAAATATATATCGAATCGTTATGCTAATGGAATCCTATTGATGATAACATTTTGGTTTCCTGATGTTTTCTTCATTCCCCTTAACTTCGTTCACACGCTGTATCGCCCTTCCGCATTTATTTTATGAAGTTCTCTTCTTTTTCTGCGAATCTAATTACAAAGTATACGTTTTAACTTATATCTACGACCAATTTTTTCTGTATATTTAGCTAATTCGGAAAATGGCGTACTTTACAGCTGATTGTTTAGGGACGGTTACCGTATGCAAAAGACGTGTACTCCAATGAACGAATTACATATTGAAATTTGGAAACGGCGGATGATTATGAATACTACTCGAACAATAGAAATGGGATATCAAGTCGATAAAAGAAAAGAACCGCATAAAGCTACGTTATAATCTAAGGAGGTCTTGGAATTTTTGCGAATTACAATTGATTCCGTATGAAATATTTTTAGCGTCCTGATTGTAGATAAGTCTCCAAAAAGAATCTTTTTGAAACAGCGGATAAAACTGTAAGTATAGTATAATTCGGCTATTAAAATAAAATTGTAGATAATTTCAATGGGGGAAAAAGATGTATAGAAAAAGGTACAAACATTAACAAAGAATCGCTGACAACTGAATAAGACCTATTCAGTCAATCGCTGTTGAAACGAATTTTTAAAAAGTTAAAATTCTATATACATACATACATACGTATATATCTACACATACCCACGCATTATCTTCGTACACGTAACTTATAAAAAGATAACATAGAAATGCACATCACAAACAGCCAAGCTGACAATTGAATAAGACACATCAACATCTGGAAGAATTTTTTATAAAACATATTTTTCATAAAACAGGAATAATCCTGCGGGTTGATATGTATGCATGTATACATACATAAATTTTAATCAGCGGTATACGAAAATTCGAAAAGAAAATTTGCAATCGTATCACTGCCAAAACTACAATACGGACAAGAGTCAGCTTATGGAAAAACTCTTAGAGTACTCTCCGAAATTACCGTATTCAGAGAGGAGCATGACTGGAAAAGAAATTTACATCCGAATCATCTTTAATCCTAAATCTATTTTCAACGCTGTGAAAACACTTGAACGTTGTTCTACCGTGCAAAACTATTAATCCATCTATTCTGCCGTATTTATAATATTATTACGTTAATAATCTTAGTAAAGGGATCCTTACAACTAAATAATAATTATAATTTATTTCTTAACCGAAATGAAAATAAAAGAATCTTTTATTTATTTATTTTTTATTATTATTATTATTATGTAAATCTCCATATGCTGTTTGTAACTACCAGGGTTATTACAGCATAAGGAGACGTGTGTTTAGTTTATATGTGTGCTGGGAGTCCGCTTTCTCTTACAAAAGCCAGAATGCTAACTATTGATTAAGGGTTGTTTGAAAGTATTTTGTATTTAAATTTATTCGTCTGTGACGAGAGCATTTGTCTCGCTAGTGTCACTTTGTATTGTCATGTTGCTAAGGTGTTTTATGATTCGAGAGCACCTGTTTTTTATACTCATACCATTTAGGAATGGTTTAGTCACTGATATCACATGTATTAGACCCTCTTTGTCGTTGGTGTAGTCGTTGGCAAAGCTTAGATAGTCGGGGTCATAAGCTATGTTTTTCACAAATGTTTGGTATTGGGGGAAATCAAGAATGAAATTATGTTGGTTATTTTCGAACAATGCTTTAATTTTATCGGTTATTTCTTTAATAGGTGCGATCTTTAAGGAAGAGTTAGATTTGGCATTGGAGGAACTTGATGATGTGGTTGTAGGACCTTGGAATTTTAATCGTAACCAATTTATTAATAAATACAATTAAACTTTGAAATGAAAATCGACTTGAAAAGTCAGTAGGGAAGATCGGGCAGCCACGGTTGAAACAGTTCTATATAACGAGCCAACACTGAACTAGGAGTTTCCTTTGTTTAGCTAAAATTTTATTCAACGATAATTGAATTTAATTTGTAAACATAAATATTAGAACAAGAATTGAAAATATTTAATTGTGCCGATGTTTGGTTGAATTTTGAGGAGCATAATTTCTTATTAACGTTATTCAGAAGATATTTAAACATGTTGATTAAACTTTAATTTGTTATCTAGGATTATTTCCAAATATAACATCGGAGAGTAGAGATTTTATATAAATAAAACAAAATAAAACTCAGTTTAATTACTATAATTTTTTTAACTTGCGCGAAGCTTTATATAAATTCAAGGTAACGGGTTTCTTTTTTTCAAATAAAAAATCTGTTATAGTGATTAAACTATTTTTTTTTTATTCAGTTTTATTTATAAATTCCCCGATCTTACAATTGGAATGGGAAATTAACTTAGTAGTCCGTAAATGACGACAAAATTAAGAAATATTTCTGTTGCTAATTACCATCGTAGCTGATTTTTCTACTGAAAATTCAATACCAAAATAATAACTATCGCATATTAATGTTGATGTATGGAGAGTAGTGATTTTATGAATTTAGCAAAACAAAATAAAATCAAAGTTAATCACTAAAAAATTTTTTATTACACAAATACGAACACGAAGCTTTTCGACTATTAAGAATAGCTTGATAGTGACTTAATAGTCGAAAAGCTTCGTGTTCGTATTTGTGTAATAAAAAATTTTTTAGTGATTAACTTTGATTTTATTTTGTTTTGCTAAATATCGCATATTACATAATGAAATAGTTTAGCCCCACTTCTTAACGTCTCATAATTATTCAATATGAATATATTTAGCAAAGAATCCCAAAACCACAGATACACGTATTCTAATTGCGATCTTACAAGAGTATTGAACAACAGCGAAGTCCTAGGATCACGAAATACGCATGAATTTCCAATGATGAAACCCATTAGTAAGCATTTTTGGTAACATTAGCAATATGAGTTGCAAATTTAAGCTCGTTGTCAATATAAACCCAAAAATCCAGGGTTACATTACAAACTGGAACATTACCCATACAGTAATTCAAAGAAACATTTATTTTTTTACGACAAAATCGAATATAAACACATTTCTTATAATTGTAAGTAATTATTGTCGCTCCATGTCGCCAATCTACACAAATCATCTAGCAAAACTATTCACAATCAGTAACAGTTTTAATTGATATAAAAAATTTTAAATCATCAGCAAATAATACGTAAGTTAATTCCGATATCATTTATGAAAATATTAAATAATAGTGGGTGGTACTCCAGTAGGTGTGTATATTGCTTGGAAATTAATAAAATAAAAATAAAAAAATGTGTCTTGCAAAGTGATAAAAAACGTGTTTTCCATATTAATGGAAACAACATCTAGAACGCTATTATTATTATGACAACAATAATAATAATAATAATAATAATAATAATAATAATAATAATACAAACAACATATTGATAATAATTTAAAAAAAAAAAATTAAATTAGTTTAAAAACTATGTCTTTATAACGAACGCACAACGCGATCTAAAATTATGTTACTAACTGGGATCGCTAATGATAATAATGATAAAACAACATTTCAGGAAGTGAAAAATACCGACCAAATGAGTCAACTACGTTTCGATATTGACTCCTATTATGAATCATACTAGCGTGTAATAGAAGGGAAAAACGGATATTTATTGGAAAAGCAATTTCTATTCTGGTTTTCGACATTTAATTTTATGTTTTATGTGTGTATAGTGTGTGTGTGTATGTGTGTCGTAACTAACAGTAACCTGATACCAAGTGCTTAAAATGAGATTTGTGTTGTGTGCGTAAAAGAAGAAGAAAATCAAAAGAAGCGGTAAAGAGAAAAAATAAAGAAATTAAGAGCATTATTCAAGTCTTGAATAGTTTCAAAATATACGTTTTTAAAATTGAATTTTTTGATCATATCAATTCAATACACTCTAGGGTAGAATATGTGAAACGGGTCGCTGAATAGAATTTCATCGTTCATAATGGAAACGATTCGGGGCCACGCTTTTAGTAGGGACGAAGCTAATTTAGCACGCGATATACAAACAAAAGAAAAAAAAATGTTTCCCCACTGACTTTTGCGCTTGCACGATTACGAATAATAGAAACCTGACTTCATTGGATAGCGGAGAAACAGGGCAGATTAAAGGGGTTTCAAAATGGTCGAATTTCTTGGACAGATATTATATAAATTAACGCCGGTTACGAAAAATTTCGATTTACTTATTTTCAAAAATTTTTAAAATCGATAGCAGTGTGTTTAAACGAATGAAGCTGATTTGTTTTAAACGATCGATTTTGACAAAAGTCATTTCGAAAATAATTATAAATCATTTCGCCGATAAAA
This sequence comes from Coronaproctus castanopsis, assembly GCA_032883995.1. Classification (NCBI taxonomy): domain Eukaryota; kingdom Metazoa; phylum Arthropoda; class Insecta; order Hemiptera; family Monophlebidae; genus Coronaproctus; species Coronaproctus castanopsis. The sequence goes on along the minus strand of CM065052.1, from coordinate 12,227,509 downwards.
TTCGGGGATATCGTTTTTAAAAATTACAAATAGATTTATAATCGAATGCATATATTTAGCACAAATACGAATGTCGCAAAGGCTCTCGTCTCACCGCGGCTCGAATGTCGAAAGAAAAAAACATATTCATTTTTATTTCAGTACAAGTTGATTTTTTAAAAATAATAATAATTATTATTATTATTTTTTAAAAAATACAACGCGAATCGTAAAAAATGTCGAATAATTTCAATCTGAACCGCCGAAAACACAATAACGAAAGCCAGGTAAATTTTTTAGCCGCTCAGACGGTGAAAAGTACGATCAAATTTAGAAGTATTAAAGTATTCGCTCATCAGCCGGGTTTTATAGCGCATCGGTTCTAAATAAAGCTGGAGCTTATAACTAAAAATAACGATATCATATCGGCCGCTACTTAGGACATAGATCGTACAGGATAATTGTGACAGAAAACAACCAACTTGTAAGGTATTCCTTTTTACCTGTAGAATTATTCCCCCTTGGATTGAGCTCACTAAATAGACCTCAGTCTCACTAAATTTTCGAAGAATTGATTTCACGGTACCCATCTCAAAGTTTTACTCCACCGACGGTACTAAAAACAAAATTGGAGTAAGAGGCGCTTTCGTTTCCTTCCAGGACTGTATAGTTCGTTTCTCCATTCCACCCCCCGGTATTCAATTGCCATCAAAAAAGCGATTATGGATATTTCGAACATTAGCGTCGATCAGTCGTTCTTACTATGCCCGGACACTCTTGTAGCATTACAGCGCCTTGGTGATCTTCATAATCATAAATTACTGGCTAATGAAATTGGTCATTTGATTATAACATCTAAGAATTAGGTAGTTCTCGCATGGATTTCATAGCATAAAGACCAAGCGGACAGTGCCGCTAGAGATAGCACAATTGCTCCAACCATTCCCACTCCTGACTACACCAATGAAAGACCTTTCCAGGCTTATATAAAATCCTGCGTGCGTAAGTCATAGAAAGTGGGCCGCACTTCCATTTACCAGCAGACTTCAATCGGTTCGAAATTCAACATTCCTCCGGACTCTTCCTTATTCAACAAATAGAAGAGATGACGTTGTATTCATTTTTGTTACATCGCAGTCGCTCGATAAATTATTATCAAGGGAAAGAAAGTTTGTTCTACTAAGTTTCCATACGCATTTTTAAGAAGTCGCGTTTGATGCTAACAAAATTATACATTTTCCGGTTGAGACGAAATAATGTCTAAATTCTAAAAATATTCATTTATAATAAATACGTTGCAAAGTGGAATCGTCTAAAAAGTGATATTGCACAAATCTGTAGACAAATTTATAATTTCCCGTTCAAATCCGATAATGCGCGATTGAGGTTAAAAATTATAAAGTACAAGTAGGCTTAATTGGATTATAACTACTATGGAAAATTTGACGGGGGGGATAAAATACGCGAAATAAGGTTGACAACGCTTAAATAGAGCAAATCCGCAAACCAGCTCAAGGTAAAACTGTACCACTAGTTTGTTTTTAATTTTTTTTTTATTTTTTTAGCTTCAGACAGGGTACCTAATTATACTTAGTATAGATAACTGATTCTACAAAACTGCGATGATAACAATAATTAAAACAATCGTCACACACGACTGATTTTGAAGTAACTTTCAACGGATGACTCAATTTTTAAATAAAGACACACTTATCGTTAGTGCAGCCGGCGCCCGTACTATCAAATAATAATAATAATAAGGTAATGAAATAAAATATTCGAAAGGCGTCCTATTTACGTCGTATAGAAATAACGGACAAATTCTTAATTCGCAAATCAATAATTTCACATCAGAGGGTTTTACTATTACCGATCATTATTATTATTATAGTTGTTATTGCAAATTAGATCGTGAAAATTATCCTAACCTCACATGAGACATTTTCTAGGCAATATATACATGACATAACGTTCCAAAATTTTATACTTAGAAATAAATTTATATTTACGAAACAAGTGGATATCGCGCTGAATGACATACAGTAAGGATAGTAGCAGGTTTTTTGAAGCCGATGAAAATAGAAAAGATACAACCGCTCGTGAGAATAGCACTTCTTGACATAAGAAAAGTAGTAGAAAATAGAGTTTCGCAAATGCTGGATGACAGATATCCGCTTTATAGAAGTCACACTGTTCCAATAAGTCGACTAAAATCCGGGAAGAGTTTCCTGAATACAGCCCCTGTACCGATAGAACAGTCAGGATCTATGAGAGAGCGATTATGGAAGGCCGCACTTGGAACTAACCCCGCAGAGTCTTCGACAGAACCAGGTACTAGGTCATGATTTATCGTGGAAGATTTGGCGGCCTCTTAACCGATTGAGAACTGAACTGTGACACGGTGTAAAGCTAATTTAAAACAAGGGGTATTATTGAAGTTGATAAATGTGACTGCGCCGATATTCAAACGTCTTTGCATATGTTACCTTGTCCACTAATAGACAGACGTACTAGGTCATGATTTATCGTGGAAGATTTGGCGGCCTCTTAACCGATTGAGAACTGAACTGTGACACGGTGTAAAGCTAATTTAAAACAAGGGGTATTATTGAAGTTGATAAATGTGACTGCGCCGATATTCAAACGTCTTTGCATATGTTACCTTGTCCACTAATAGACAGACATTGCGTGATATAGCCGATTTGTGGTCTGTAAATGACAAAGAAAATATTCGCAAATCACAGACAGATACTATATATACATATATATATATATATATATATATATATATATATATATATATATATATATATATATATATATATATATATATAGTATATGTATAACTTAATGTTAGAATTGTTTATCTATCATCAGTAGTGCGGTTTCATTTTTAATTGAATCGTTTTTCTCATATCTAGATAAAATATATTACCAAATTAAATATGGAAATGAGGTGGTATCCAACAAGTACCCAATAAAGATGGAATTTACTCAGATAAGTGTTCTAGGACCATTAGCGCATTTTATTTTTACACCTGTTAAAGATATAATACCTTAATAGCAGCCTTCGCTGATGACGCCACTCTTTCGTGTTCGGATGAAAGTCAAACAATAACGAATTTGCAAAGAGCAGCGAATAACATGTCACGGTGTAATATACGATGAATTAAAATAAACGATAACAAATCAGCGTATAGAGTATTTACAAGTTTTTTTTATTAAACGATTTATTATTCAAATTCATGTTTTACAGTTCATTTAATTTACACTGGTGCGATACACTGCACCGGCAGTTTATGGTTAATCAGTGTATGAGTGTACTATTTCTCTTTACAAACAACATCATCATTAAGTGCCTTCTCCGGATCGGAGGTAGGCGACTACTTACCTACGCATATTTTGTGTAAGTAGCGTACAAGGCAAACATAATATGACGTTAACGCAGATAGACATACACGCACACACCTGGGAGAACTGATTGTAATCGCTTTGTTGCCAGGACACAATGCAACCTCGCGTGTTTTTGTAATGTACCATATTGTTACTAGTCAGCGTGTGGTGTTGTACGTGGTGGTTTACCATTGCCTTCAACGCGATAATATTAAGATTATTTATATATTTTTATGATAGTTTTTGCGTCTTCGATCGTATTCGAGTTCGGTACCTTCCGTATAGAAGTTCGTCCTGTAGCCACTAGGCTATCTCGATGACTTACTTTATAATATATAACAATATAGCAACCGTTTATACACATAACATTTCCCGGGCTGTGTGTCAGTTTCACTCCCAGCCATCGAATGTGTACGTACATGCACTTATAACTGTTTTACGAGCTAATATTTACACTGCAATTTAGGTGTACTAGATGCATAGATGTGAAAATTATCTATACATGATAATCCACACATATATTCTATTTACATACATATACTAGTTGCGCGTGTGAACAATGAAAAACACTTAAGCATTTAGATTAAAACGATAAAAAAATCTTATCATCCACGTTTAAAAGTCTAAAGCAACGGTTTCTTAGGAGTACGGTGCTGTTTTCATACGGCGGTAATAATACGTTGAATGACGTCACGACAACGTTCACAATAGAAACAAAGGTGTTTTATTAAGAAGCGGCAACTGTTACCTTTGTAAAAAAAAAACCGTGAAATCGCGGCAACGTTGCTTTTAAAGCGGTCGTCATTACGGCGATGAACAGTGTTATCAACGTTTTATCAATGTAAGGTGATATAAATCGGTAAATATTAAATAATGAAAAAAGAGAATAGATAATAAATTAGTGTAAAAATTAATAAAACAAGTATAATATATAAATAATGAAAAAATAGAATACATGAAACTTAATATATCTGTATCTACAGTTTAAAAAACAAAACTAAATATACTAATAAAGTTATCTAAATCGTCCATTTTTTAAAAAAGTTTACCCGATTCAAAAAATGAACAGTATTTACACAATTGAAGAACGGTGTTTCTAACTTTACACTTCTGGTTTATCGTAAAAGCGGGCATCTATTTTTCACTGCTTTATGACGTCATTCAACGTAATATTACGTACGCTAAAAAACGGCACCGTATTTCTAAGAAACCATAGCTTTACTGGGTGGTCCATTAAGTGTTGGTTTTTTGCACACCAAATAAGAATATTTCGTTCTTAGCATTATTGCAGTATTCTTTGTCTACCACATCATACTTCACACACACACACAACTTAAAATGTACAATGCAAGTATGTTGTTTTAACAACACGATATAATAGGAATTTTAAAAATGTTCAAATTGGAGCCTTACAGTTTCACCAAGAATCATCGTTCATCAGATTCAACTTTACTCTTTCCATTGCTTTTGCTAATCCTACCCGGCGGCTTATTTCTTCACTGCACCTCCTCTTATTAGATATTTTCCAAGATTTACAACACGATCTAAGTCTGATGGAACATTTTTTTCTATTTAACTTCAGACCAGTCTCTTCATATATATATATATATACTCATGTATTTGCGCCGTAACGACTATTACGGTTTTGGGAATATACAATTTTCGAAGTAACGTTGTCATTAAATTGACAACTATATTAATTCGAAATAATGGCTTAAAAATAATAATAAATAAAAAAAGCGTGCATTAAAAATTTAATTAACGAGAAACCTTTGTGCGTAATTGTCTACTGCATGTCGTTCGATATTAAAAGATCAACTTCACGCGTATCTGAGGGTCATAGGTCAACTTCACCAAGTCGTAGATCAAGTGCTTCACGCAGATTAGCAAGTCCTAGACAGACTCTTTGTTATATACCGGTATCAGAAGGATGCAGATCAACTTCATGCGTATCTGAGGGTCATAGGTCAACTTCACCGAGTCGTAGATCAAGCACTTCACTCAGATTAGCCAGTCGTAGACCGACTCCTTGTTATGTTCCTGTGCCAGATCGTAGATCAACTTCACCACATACGTCACCAAGTCATAGATCAAGCGCTTCATGCAGATTAGCCAGTCGTAGACCGACTCCTTGTTATGTTCCCGCGCCAGATTGTAGATCAACTTCACCACATATGTCACCAACTCATAGATCGAATGCTTCACACAGATTAGCAAGTCGTAGACCGACTCCTTGTTATGTTCCCATGCCAGATCGTAGATCAACTTCACCAAGCGCATCGCTAAGTCACAGATCAAGTGCTTCGCGTAGATTAGCAAGTCGTAGACCCATCCCTTTTTTATGTACCACTGCCAGATCAGAGATTAACTTCATCACATATGCCTGCATGTTGTAGATCAACTTCACCACACACAACGACTCTTATATTATGTGTGGAACGAATGCTAAAGGACTAATAACCCCACTGCTTTGATAAACATTGACATGCAATGTCGTATATAAAAATTCATTTTGAAATAGCGGATGTGACAAAATTTTTGCTAACGGAAGACGAAAATAGGCATTTTCGAAATAGCGGTCGTCGATTTTCTTAATCGTAACAAAAACTCTCGTCCGAATTTTACTATTAGAAGTTAAACATTTCTAGATTATTCTTCCATTTATAGTCTATGTTCGAAAAAAGGATGTATTTTATAACGGTTGACCAAACACGTATAATAAACGATACGAGACCCGATACAAGTTTCATCTCTTTAATGATGTTTACAACCTTTTTATGACCAATAAGAGAGAATTTACACTTGTGCGCAGTAAAATACAATCTCAATTATGGTACTGTTTCCTCTAAAAATTCAACGAACGGCCTAATTTGTTCAAAATCGTAATAGTTGGTACATTGAATACCAGACAGAGGTTATCGGCGTAAGAGATTACTTCACAATTTTATTAAACAGCTTGCAAAAGTTCTCAAATTTATAGTGTACGTTGAATACAACAAATTCTATAGTGTAGGTCCAAGTTCAGAGTCATGAGGAACTCCACAGCTGGATTTAATTGGACTGTAAACATAATCGATACTGAGATGAGCAATCGTACCTTTGTACAGCAGATTTATAATGAACTGATTAAATTTACCACCTGTGCGTCGAACGTTCCTGTAATATTCAAAGAGGAAAGAAACAACAGCTGTCATTTTTGCAATCAGAATATTTTAACTACATGGACTAGTTTATAAACACCAGTCTTCGCTGAGCAACCGGCACGAAAATCAAATTGATTATCACGCAGTAGACCATGTTGATTTATCTGAAGTAAAATAGTATTAACAAAGACTCATCCAACGGAGTCAAGTAAGGAAATAGGACGATAAGCTGTAATATCTGAGGCTATCTTCCTCGAGTTAGGTATCAATTTTAAATCGGCAGTTTTACATTATGTAGACTTAGGCATTTATTGAAAAGTGTAGAAAAATTTTTTATGTTGTAGATTGAGCTGTTTTATTTTATGACCGCAGATTGAGTTTTTGTTTTCCAGTATTTTAATTATACTATTTATAGTAACTTAAAAACGTTTAATTTAGTGAAGGCAACATTTAAAATCTTTTCAAAATTAAAAGACACATAGTTGCTGCGTGTTTGTTTTCTATAAATGTTTACGTCAAATTTTTTTCTTAATGTTTAAATTTAGAAAATTAATTATTTTTCTTTTCAAAGTAAATTGCGCGTTTTTATTAAATTAATATTATTTTTTTTTTTAAATCGTCAATTTCGAGGGAGTTGTAATCGAATTTAAGAAAATAGTAACAGTCAGCCAGGAAACTCGTGAAATAATTGAAACGCGCTAACAATATTTAGTTTTATTTATTCATTTATTGTAATCGAGACCACACATTATCTAAAAAGCCAATTACAATGTGTAGTTAAATAGTACAAAGGCAGATTTAAAAAATTACAAAGAACGAAAAATTATCACACACATTTTAGAACGCATTATTTACACCATCATTTACATAATTCTTCTCCAAATATACTTATTTCCCAATCAAATTAATAAATACAATATAAACTCCCGTGGTGTATAACAACAAAAGCACATACGCGTCAAATACCCGGTGCATAATACAAATCTTGGAACGATCAAAAATGTAATGTATACGAGCAGTAACATATCACGTATACTGCAGGCAAATGTACACTAAATATAAGCGTCGCAGACTAAAACGATTTATTCTGCATAATATTTAATCTTATTTTTATCTTTGAATGCATTAGATCATTGTCATTAACGATCATTTTATAACATCTTTATTTAATTCAAATTTATATATAACTTACGATTACTTATTTTTTAATTCGCGTTTTTTTTTTAAAGATTTTTTACCGTAATCCCTATTACTTTTTGGAATTCTTCTTAATAACATAGTATCATTTGTATGGTACATCACGTATTACTGTCATAATGAAGGTCAGGCAAGTGCCCGTACTCCACTTATTTACTTTCTTAGTTTATTATGTTTCACTTTGTAAATATACGTCTGTTATCGTCATATCACGTATACCTTGAACATTTAACGAATCTTAAATTAAATTTGAAAACAAAATAGAATTACAGAGTACAAAACACCTCAATATTTTAAACAATAGCAAAACTCACGTCCTCATGTAAAACACATTTCGGAAGTAACGTATTAAAAGAATATCTGCTATCAATACACACACACACACACACACACACACACACACACACATATATATATATATATATATATATATATATATATATATATATATATATCGACAGAATATGATTAAAATAGAATTATACAACTGAAAAGCTGAGACAACTCGTGCACGCGATTCACTAAAAAATCGATTAGATCGTTAATTTTATCTCGGTACTATGTAAGAGATTGTTGATGTTAGATACAAACTTCTAGACGCATGTACAAAATCTGAAATCAACAGTTGAAGAAATAGTAACATGATTTAAAACGTGGAAAATTAATATTAATGACGTCAAATCAGCTCGGGTAACAACCGCCCGTTAAATTTAACATTTGGTCTATACAGTTCACTTTGAAATGTATACGTTAAAACGAAATTTACTATAATCCGATGTTCATTTATTTATTTTGGTTTCCTTTATAAATTTTTTCATTTAATTTTGTCCATTTATTTCATTTTGTACAATATTACACTGATTTTTACTCAGGTAGTAGCGTGAGCTAGAGTGTGGACCCAGAAATTGATATTTACGTATTTGTACGTACGCGAGAGCGTTCTCATATATATATATATATATATATATATATATATATATATATATATATATATATATATATATATAAAAGAGACAGACAAACTAGTAATCGACGATAAAAAAAAGGGTAAACAACGATAGTGGTCACGTGACAATCGCGCGTTAATTATGTATTAATAATCGATTTTGCACGATTGAAATTGCATTCAGCTCGAATCTTCTACAAACTGACCCGATTTTCTCTATTCCAGCTCGAAGCTAGACTAGAGTAAAAAATAAAATTACACTATTTATTTATTTAAGTCAATTATATAGTGTAGGCTTCTAATTATTATTAAACAGTACAATGAATAATTTAAAAATTACACAAAGAACGAGAAAAATATACACATACAACTAAGCGTATCCGCACGCATTAAAACACACATTATTTACGCCCTAATTGCATAATTCCAATCGCACGCATATTCTTCGACAGATTAAATACAATATAAAATTTTACTATACACCGGATGTACATCAACGAAGAACCACACACACACACACACACACGCGCGCGCCAAGGATCTAGCGCATAATGCAAATTTTGAACGATCAAAAATGTAACGCATAGGAGCAGCAACATATTTTGTATACTTTAACGAATCTTAAATTCGAAATTAAATTTAAAAAAAAAATCAGAATTACGCAGTACAGAACACCTCAATATTGATGCGTCATTATTTTCTTACACGTCCGGAAAATAATATCGCCTACTCATTTCCTCATTAAGATAAGGCGACCAGTGTGATAATTGTTAATAAACGCGACGTATTCGCGATGGAAATTCGGGGGTCAACGACATAGGCGATAAACATTTACGAACGACCGGAAATTACATTTTTCTCTACCGCATTTTCGCAAATTAATCGTTCGGTATTACGATGTTTATAGAAATAAAACTATTCCAGGCAAAGCATCGGATGTAGAGATGGACGGAAAGAACTAACGCAGCTGGTAAAGCTTACGAACTAGTTGATAATTGAAAACGATTTGAAGAAGACGAATTCAGCGCGTTTTATGGACAAGAAGCCTACGTGGTGACTGCACGTCGCACAGTCATAAAGAACTATCGTCACTCGCGCAAAACTAAGTCCGTCTTAAATTTAGCGACTAAACGTTTCAACAACGGTCATTTAGCCTTATAGAATAGAGCTGGAAGTACCTGCGTTGTAAAAGTAATCTTCGAAGAATACAACCGCAACAATCAAAGATACTTCGAACTATAACGTTCGCTCCAATCTACGTCTTCAATTTCACATTACTTGATTCCATATGTCAGTGACATACACGCTCAACATTACAAGAGATTATTTTACAAGTTTTGAAGACAGCAACAATATCAGAGTGGTGTCGTCATTCTTCTAGTTTTCCTTCTGTTTCCTCAAACGATAACATGTCTTAACTACTGCGCTCGATCGTTCCTATTACTATTATTCCGTCTTAATTTCATTCCCATCATATAACTCCTTTTTCTTTTCTTACAATCTTGTGCTTCAACGGAGGCATTATATTAACACCTGTTCTCTAAAAAGAAGAATTTACACTTACAAATGCTTCGTTTCTAACATTATAATGCAAACGCTAACTGTAGAGTATCGCACATTACTACATTTTTTTTTATACATTTACATTACGTCTAAAGTCGAGGTATTAATTTTCGTTATATGTGTACATATATCCTTATGATCATATGAAAAACTATATATATATATATATATATATATATATATAATGTGTGTGTGTTTACTGTATTAAATTGTAGGCACTTCTAATGAACAGTGAATTATTAATATATATTTTGTAAAATCCATTTCTTTTTATTCCTTCGATCGTCTTTCTATCGCGTTTTGTTTTCAGATGTGATTGACGTCACAGCCCTTTGACCTTCTTTGAGACGATGGTGACCCTACCACTACTAAAATAATTTTCCACCACTTACTTTGTCATTTTATTTCAATAATAATAATGATAGTAATCATTTTACTCAAAACTGTTCTAATTCCGATGATCTTTGGTTACCTCTCTATCAATTTTTAATTCGCGTCAAATAGTAATAATCACCCGCTTGTATTTTATAAATCCCAGGTTAGAGATTTTCTAAAACGAAAAGAAATACAAATTCTTCCAATGAAAATATATAATCGTTCATTTACATGATCTGTCCATCACTAGTTTAAAAAAAAAAAAAAAATATACATATACCGAGTATAAACAAAAACACTTTGAATATTACAAATATATAAAAGAAAATCGTTATTTTATAATCAAATATACACAAACATAATAAGAATAATAATACAATAATACAATATTTAACAATCACACTTGGATTTAGGCAACACTAGAAGAATCACCTTCTCATTTTTCCCGGCATCCTGAATAAGATCAGTTATAAACATGTACATATAACCACCTATTTATTTTAACGGGACATGGTAATTTTGTCGAATATCTGCATAGATTCAATTTAACACAAACCAAACTGTCACCGTACTGCAAGACCAATGATCCTGGTACAATTCATCATACTATATATATATATCGCGGTGGCCTAGTTGCTAGAATGCCCGACTGTTAACTCGACGGTCGGAGTTCGAAACCAACACGCGACATAGAAAGTTTCCATAATTATTTAATTCTTAATTATCACGCAGAAGGCAGTTGCACCCCACTCCGTATAACATCATATGCGCGCGCGTCTGCGTCGCATATAAATAGTGCTTTGAGTGTTAGCCATTTTGTGCGAAAAAATAAACGTACAAATAGCTAGTCAAGAAGTTCGGCAACGAGCAATACGACATGATGATGATGATGATATATATATATATCAGTGCTGTTACTTTAACCAATATGGAGATAACTTTAAAATATATATAAATTCCCCACTTGTCATATTCACATTGGCTTCAATACTTACACTTATAATGCAGAAAAAATTGTTTTCAAAATAGATGATCAAAACCCTCTCCGGTCCATATCTAATTAATACAAATGTTATTCCAATTTCGTTTTGTACATGTATGTATGTACATGCATGAGTGTATATATATTTTTAATAATGATGCGTCTTTATCAATAGTTACAATAGTGATAATACTAATAGCAATAGAATATAATAATAATTTAGCGGCAAGCGTTGTAATCGTTAATAAAGATATTTTTTTTCCTCCTTTTAATATAAACTAAATTATAAGATTCTTATATTTTAAGTTTGTACGTGTGATATATTGCACGGTAATTGTGGGGACCATGTTTTACCACAAATGGTCATCAATGGTTTTCGATATTCTAAATATTCATTCCTTGTATGTCTATTATTAAAATTCGCACGTCGATTGTCGTATACTTAAAATAAAATATTTAACCGGATTAACAAAATTATTAATTGATCCGAATCTTGTTCAGCACTGTATGCATCTTATAAACTTTATATATATATATATATATATATATATATATCTGTATTTTATAATAACTAAACGACAAGATGGAAAAACGGCCATTAAGGGGGAATATCAGGAGGTAAAAGAAATAAAAGACAACCTCAGATCAGGTTTATAGATTGCATGTAAACACAACAGGCTTATCAACACAACAGCTGATTGGAGCAGCTCAAAATCGAGTGAAATGGAAAAAACTTGTTGAAATGAACACAGACAACGACACAAAAGAAGAAGAAGAAGGACACAAAACACTAACTGTTTTCACTTGTACGGACACTTGTATGTAGACACCCCTATATGTTTAAGAACGGAGTTAGAAATCTACTTAATGTATTATAATCCATAATTTTACGTCAAAAATTGATAGATAATCTATGCAGTGATCTTAACAGTCTTCTACTTAGGCATCGTTAGTTTCTAATTTTTGCGTCGAAGTTAATAATGTATGACTGAGAAGCTGATGATTGTAAGGCTATTAATAACTAAATTTAGTTCATTATTCAGATTTTTAAGACCAACATCGGTGGAACGCATAGCAAAATCGAAATGGACGTGGGCTAGACACGTCGCGCGTACAGTCGATGGCAGGTGGACAAAACATATCCTGCAATGGTGCCCATTGAATTCAAAAAGAAAAATAGGCAAACCAACATTGTGAAAAATTCAGAGATCAATTGGATCCGAGTTGCACAAAACGGGAATCATGTCTGGCACATGCCTACACCTAACAGTAGGTTAATATAGACATAACGTGATACCGTGTATAATATTTTAAAAAATCGGCGGTCACAAAATAACAAACGAAATATATTCAAATATTGTCCTAAATAAATCTTACACCGGAAACGGAGTACTATATATAATATATATATATATATATATATATATAGTTGTTCCCATTGATCGAACGTAATATGAACTTTGTAATTACATTAAAAATAGCAATGCGTCTGAATATTATACTAGCGAATTATTTAATAAATTTTCGAAAATAAATAAGTTACTTATTTAACTATAAAATATGATCAAAGGCGCGGTGAAACAAATGAAAAAAATTAACCGAAAGTTATCGTTATCGGTAATTTAAATTTAAAAAATCACAATTTGATATCATCATTGATATTTAATCAAATATCATCGATTAAAATAGTAGTTATTTGGGAAATCGTTAGTTTTATTCAATAAATGAATGGTCGAAAATAAGTATTTATAACGTAATCTATTGTCAATAGGAAAAATTTCCACGGCGTCTATCGTCGCGGGTAGATCACAACACGTCTAACGGCATTCATTTTGACGCTTCTTTTACGATAACGAAAAATGAAAGTAGGTTAGAAAAATGTATATATATATATATATATGTAATATAAAATTTACCGCCGTAATCAAAAAACACTTAAGGTCATTTTTTTATTCTCGACTACATTAAATAAACAAATAAGCTTTTACCTTTTTATTTTGTAGGTTAATATGATTTTTGAAAATAAAAATTTCCAGCGTGATTCGAAAGTAATAAGTAAATAAAGAAGGTCGTTTTTATAACGAATTGAACTTAACGCAAAACTAGTAAGTAGAGAATTAATATTTACGAATATATATATATATATATATATATATACGGATTACGTAATTATTAGATCACTTTAATCGCACCTAGTATCGATAACAATATCGCTGACTCATTTTAACTGATTAATTATAAATATTAACTAGAATATTATTATAATCACTCGATGACTTCAGAACGAATTTTATTGTTTAAATACCGATGCGAAATGTCTACATACGAAGTTGAGAATATTTCGTTTTTACTGTTGAATAAAACTATTAGACTAAAAATAATTATTACGACAATTTTCGAATAAGATTGAAATGTGTCCCAGAGAAGATGAACGGTTTTGTCGTTCTTTGAATAATTCAAAAACTTACTCGATCAAAATGTTTTTATTAAATTTTATTTTGAAAAGGAGAAACCCGCTAGATTAGCTTTCATTCGCGGAATACAATATCGTTCAGATGGCCGTCATTGGCAACAATAAATTCATCCAGTCATTTCACAACATTTTCAAAGACTTTTTCTAGCATAGGTCGCTGAATTTTTTAATTTCTCAGAAATCCGTGTTTTCAGGTCCTCAGAATCCCGTGAACGTGTTTCGTAAATGCGACTCTTAAGGTATCCCCACAACAAGAAAAATCGTCTAACTTTGAATTATTTTCGAAACTCTCTTTGCACCGTCATGATCGATTCGCACCGAAAATAACGTTCCACGCAAAACGCGCACTTCTGTTCGTTAGAGGAGGCTGTGATAACTGAAACTGGACAAAAACAAAACACACCGAACGCGCAGTACACGGTTTACGTTGTAACAGTCTTACTAATTGCGTTTTTCAAAAAACAAAACCACACCGTCTTCTCTGGGTCATCCTATATTTGTTTCAGCTTTTATGCGTAACGCGCGGTAAAATTAACCGACATAATTAATGAGGGTACTTTCTTATCATTTTGCGTGAATGATATTTAAATAAATAAATATATCGATAAATCAATGAATAATAATCTACACGTCCGGAAATTAAATACTAATCCTACCGTGTATCGGGATGGATGTAAGAGTGACATAACGAAATACAAGACAAATTAACATGCAGGAATAACCACCAAAATCTGCAGGCAGAAATTATGAATAAAGACACAAAACCTGCATGCAGGCATTATGAATAGATAATCGCTCTGCCTATGTCCTCACTTCAGTTTGGCTATCTCATCCACCACCTTACAGTCCGGTCTTCACCCGTATCCGAGTATTTCGCTTCCGGTCTGTCTTATATTTAATATTAATCATTCCTGCACTATTTGTTCCCTCAATTATCTTTCTAATATTTATTTTTTCGAAAGTCCACGCTTGTGATCCGTATGGTCTGATTACATAGTTTCCGCTTTAAACGTATTGGTATTTCGTTGTTTTTTTAAATATACGTAACTTAGTTTTCCGCGATGTATTTCTGTTTGCATCGTCTTTTTCTCTTGTCAGTCGTAATTTTTCGTTGTCCGAGATACACATACTCGTTTACTATTTCCGCTACTAGTGTATCATTTATTTCCATTTGTACACTTTCCCGAGTATTTGACATTACACAAATTTTTTCTTAGTCATATTTTATTCGAATGTATAATTCAGTTAGCATCATTTGAAGTTCTTTTTCGCTAGTGCTTATTAGTGTTACATCATCTGAAAGTATTCGGTGTTTTAAATATTCTCCATGAATTCCTATACCCACAGAGCAACAGTCTAATTCCTGAATTTATATATATATATATATATATATATATATATATATATATATATGTGTGTGTATGTATATATAAGAGAGATGCGCACATACAAACGATACATACATTCGATAAATTTCAATTGGAGAACGTGTATTAACTTTTCCCTTGGAAAAACCTAGTTAACAAAAAAAATTGTACAAACTGACGGCAAGGCAATGCGGGCGTAATAACGTAGCTTAGGTTTTTTTGTTCTTAGTTTTTTTTCTAAAGTTACTCGCCATTACATTAACGCAACCGGAAATTAAGCCAACGACACACATCAGTTTAAGTTAAATGAGCTCGGTCATAAATCGCTATTCAAACACAAGTATGGTAACACTAAATGGCGGAAGGTCGTCTTAACGAGTCGTAATTCTTCATTCTAATTCTTCAGCGAACAAGTTAATAATGTCGTACGTCTCAATTTCGCCTTTTTTTTTTTTAAATTCCTAAACGTAAATTTATAATAAAATCGATTTATGAAATATCAAATTAATTTAACGCGGTCGATTTAAGTCGGTTAATAAATTAAAATAAATAATTAATAAAAAAGGATGGATTGTATTTTTTGAAAAAATGATTGAGGCAAACTTAGAACAATGGAGTAAACATATAATTAAAAAAACGTAATGAATTCAATATTAAATGGAAACAATTAGGAAAAAGACCAGAATTATCAATCGAAAACAATCTGTTATTACACAACCAGGTCCTGCAGTCAATTTGGTTATACGGTTGTCAATTATGAGGTTGCGCGAAAAAAAACAATATTGGTGTTCTACAACGAATGCAGAACCAAATTCTCCGATATATTGTTAGTGCCCCATGTTATGTAACTAATCTTACACTTCACGAAGATCTTCAGATGAAATCCGTAAAAGAGGTAATCGCAATTGTTGCCAAAAAATATGTAAACCATCTGGAAAAACACACTAATCACACGGCGATCTCCCTGATGGATAAGTCGCTTGAATACCGTCGACTGGACAGAACGAAACCTCTCGACTTAACATAAACTAAACGTATTAATACATACAGTTAAGTTTTAGCATTCATCACTGGATGGAATGCTACTCATTATATACTACGCGTATAAAGTACCAAACTTATCAAATAGCATAGCTAGGTGTAAGTTAACAATAGCGTTAAAGAACGCTACCTTGTGGAATACCGTTCTTTTGGTATCTGCAACGACTTTGTTTCCCATTCAATGTGACGCAGAACCTATGATTTTTCATGATATTTTCTACAATTTTCTGACATCTACCGTCATTTCATATATCTCCTTCAGCATTATGTTGCTTTCATATAGACAAACACAGTGCCAGTAATTTTATTTTCTTCAAAACCATTCTCGGTATATTGTGTTCGATGTCATCTTGTACACCGCATAGCCTTCCTGCTATAAAACCAGCTTACCGATCAATAGTTTTTTCATCGATTATTTTGTAATGATGATCCCATCGCGACTTGGATGTACCACATATAAATACTGTACTTCATGCGCGCATAACTTCAACATAGTAATCCACTGGCAGCTAACTAGGCGAGTATTAAATCCCATGATCTTCTTCGTGTTGTAATTAATAACTAAAGGTAGTTTGGAGAAAAAATACTTTCATCTCAATTGCTTATTGGTCACCCAGGGCAGATCGTATTTATAGTATTTTTAAAAATCTACATTTTAATTATATTATATCATTACCTGTTCTTAAATTATTTTTTATATGTTTATCCACATTTTGGATCGTGCTTTCATAATTATAGCTACATTCTCAAAATCTTTTTGGTTTAGATATTTATGTTTGTTCATATAATCTTTCATTACTAAACTTTTATTATTTTCTGTTAAACTTAATGACTGTTTTTGGAACTAGGTTTTTTATTAATCTATCAAGTTTGCGTCAATCTCTTATTTACAGAATCATGTTTGTTTTTTTTAGTTTCATGTGTTATATACATAATGATAAAATTAATTCATCTTGTACATAATCATGTTTTATATCTATAATTAAACTGTCTTTTTGTTTTGTTAACGATTTAAGTTCGGAATGTGAATGACTTATTTCCGACTTTACAGTGTTATTTCGGATTTCTGTTTAACATTTTTTCTATTTTACTTTTATTATTAATAGTTGCTTTGGCATAATTATTTAGGAATCATACAACTAGAACATACTTTAATCTTAGTGTTTTAAATTTTAATCATAATTTTTTAAATATTCATCTGTATGTATCGAGTAGTGTTTGTTTTTTTTTTAATAAAAAAAAAAAAAGAAACAATAAAATTATTAGTAAAAATCACTAAAGTTAATAATTAATAACGCAGCTTTATTGTGTGTTTTTTTAAGTATATAATTTTGGTATATTAGTTTTCCTGTTATTATATTCTTTTTATTATTTATTTTCATTTTAACTCGAAAATGACGTGACTGTCGAAAAGTTTTATCATTAATTATTGACATTAATGATCTTTACTAACAACTTTATTATCGTTCCATTTTTATAACAAATCACTACACCATATATATATATATATATATATATATATATATATATATATATATATATATATATATATAAGATAAATATTACCTTAATAATTAATTGCCGGTCGGTGAAAAAAATAGAAGCGAAAATGAAATAAGTTTAAAACCAGTTTTCCCAGACCTCTAAACAAGTTTTATCAAATGTACAATTATAGTACACGTTACTCAATCGTAACCTACGCAATCAAACGAGAACACTAATAATTGCAATACATCCGATTAACGATTTTAATCACGCTATCAGTTTGTACTAATAATTCAGGCAGACGAGATAATTTAATAAGTAATATGCAGTTAATTAAAAACAACGAAAAATTAATTAAAATCACTACACTTTTTTTTTATGTAAAATCACAAATATGCCATTATCAAGTGAACATAAAAAATAAAATATAAAAAATGCTAATTTAGATATACCATTTGTAAAAATCAGCAAAATAAAAAAAAAAAAAATATTTATAAAATAACCCGATGTAGATTGTAAGTTTTTTTAACAGAACCGTTTTTGAGATAGATACAAAATATTTCGTGAAAACGTAAAGTATAATATTTTGTGTGGAATTGTTTTCTTTTGGACGAATGGAAATAATTTTTAGAATCGGGAAACTTCGTCACAACCATGTTTCCGCCAAATTACGAAAAATACACAATTTCGTTAGTATTAAAATTTCTTTTATTACCATAAACAGTGCGATTGAAAGGGTTACGTGAAACAAAAATTCATTTTTCAGCGTCCGTAAATACTTTCCAAAATAAATTTTCTAAAAAAAAACCGTTATTACCTTTTTTTTTTTTTTTTTTGGTCGGGACTGCTGCTCAGGCCAGAAGCATTAGAAAGTAAGTATAGAATGTTAGATGAGATTGATCATAGTTCGAAGAAACAATGCTGATTCCGCAGCAGTTGGATAATTTAGTCGTTTCATCGAGAATAGTTTACTTGTAAATGTTTTTTCGCGAAAATATAAACTATAATTTAAGTATTCTAGAACAGTACGAAATAATAATATGGAACATCGCCTAAAACGACTTAACAATGACGTCACACACACACCCGTCATTTAATTCGCCATATTTAAATACCACCGTAAAACGTTGACACCGTGTAATACAGCAAAGACGATAGAACTTCGACGCTTACCCTTTGGACTCTTCGTGTTCCGTTTTTGATTTCGATGTTTTATTTCTTCCGTTTGCCAGTGTCAAACGAATTCGATCAATTTTAACGGAAATAAAAATGTTTATCTAAACGTAATGCTCGACATCGATAACGTAATTTTTACAGCGAATATTTAGTCCTGAAAATATTTAGCACCGACTAGAGTTTGATCAATATAATATTTGTTACATTGAATAGCAAAAAAACCCTATTCTCAGATGGAACTTACGATATTTCCGATTCTCGACGGACAGTCCCAAAATTAATCAAAATGTAATTTCCCGGTACTTAGTTTTTATTGAAAACGAACGCAGAAATCGTACCAGGCTTAAATATTCCGAAACCTATACGAGGAAATA
Organism: Coronaproctus castanopsis; assembly: GCA_032883995.1. NCBI lineage: Eukaryota > Metazoa > Arthropoda > Insecta > Hemiptera > Monophlebidae > Coronaproctus > Coronaproctus castanopsis. The sequence continues at coordinate 12,208,015 of CM065052.1, read as the reverse complement.
CTAGCACCGGTATTACAGCTGTCAACTTTTGGGGGTTGTAACTGAAAAAGTAACATCATCGTAACGCAAAAAGTTTCTAATACAACACCAAAGGTTACGGTTACTTCATATTGGTTTATAAGTAAAATAAGCGCACGTTTCAGTATAACATACATAAAGGATGTCACAAAGCGAACAGTCAGAAAAAAAATCACATTAATGGTAAAAGGATAAAAAAAAAACGCTGATTTGAGCAACGAATAAAATCAAACAATGAGCGAACAGTTATTTATTATCATTAGACAACTAACCGCTGAACGTCTATGCTACATCATTATCATCTATAGATAGCCTCTGAGCGAGGATAGAGGTCCGCAGAGGGAAAAAATAGAAGGAAACAAACTTAAATCGCAGATATTTCTACTCTCTTAGATTCACTTTGTCAAATCACACGCGATGCTGACATTTAAATAGCCACGTTAACTAGTCAACTTGCATGAATAGATAGCAAAAATAATAATGCAGTGTTCATTCTTTCAATAGTAGTAACATGTACAAATTATGCCAAGAATGTTTAGTGTTTACTGCAGAATGTGTAGCATTACTAGAAGCCTTTTCGATTGTACTGGACTTAAATCTCCGCGGAAATTACCTTATTATTACCGATTCAACAAGCGTGGTGATGACTGTAGACAATAAACGTAACTTGTCAGATATATTAATTGATTCAGTGTTTGGCTAAAGCTTAATAATTTAGAACGTGTGGGAGTATCTGTGTCCTTCTTGTAGGTGTCTGGTCATAGAAGTATTACAGACAACAAATTTGTTGACTCATTGGCTAACGACGCGTTCTAGAACTCTGCTTAGTCTCTCACAAAGATACCATTCACTTTATTCAGCTAGAGCATAGGGATAAATGGGAGCTAATGTACACTGAGAACATTAGTCAATCACGTCTCACTTATTATTATCAGTTCCAGCCGTCTATCCCCAAACCCCGTGTGGTTCTATTTCTTTAAGAAGATTAGTCTAAGGGAATCGTACTCATCAGTAGTTTGCGATTTGGATATCTTGTTGTCTGAACGTCTTTTCCGTATGCAGCTTAGAGAAAGACCCTTCTGTCCCCTCCATTATGAACAGTCTGCCAATTTCGATCATGTTTTTTTTTAATGTTCTGCTGTGGCGCCGTTGCGTTCTGAGCTTCACCTTGTCTTGCTACGATCTTCGGGCATTACACCGACGTATAATGTATCGTCCCTTTTCCATCTAGATAAACTACAAGTATTCCCCCATATAAAAACGTTTCTAAAGAAGTCAATATCCTTGATTAAGATGTAGATAGTCCCCACAGTATCACGTTGGGTAAGCTGTAAACGCACCCCATTAAAAAATAATAATAATACATCGTCATATACTTTTATAAACGACGACACCATTATTCTCGGTAGTCGATAAATCTAATCACATCATCGCTCACATTTAAACCATCCTGTGAATTCCAGACCAATCTGAGATTACTGGAAACAACGTGGCAGACAAAGCAGCTATGGAAGCAGGACTATTCTTACCTGCTTCGAATATACCATTACCACTAGCAGACTTCACTCGACACTTACGACTTGCTTTCATAAACCTATGAAACAACCGATGGATCAATACCCCATCATCAAATCAACTACGTCTAATTAAATCAACCATCCGGCCATAGCAGAGCTACTCATTTTCCTTATCAAATAATCATCAATTTTTTGTTTTTGACGCGTTTACGTGTAAGCCCATCTTGATTTCATTAAGTGCATTCGTTAATTTTTTTAAATCCACGAGGTATGTTAATCGGATGTTATTAACAATTCCATTAACCAATGTTTTTCCCAGTAATCGTTTCTTCGAAAATTTTTCCCGAATAAATATTTCAGTAAATGCAAAATAAAATCTTTCCTCCTGACAAGGCCAGTACCGTTTTCGTGTACAGGCGCATTATATTCTGTACAACGAACTAACCACGATGACGGGTTAAATCGTATTTTTAATAAATAGTTTCATCAGTTGTCTATTAGGTAACTATCGGAGAACTATATAATTTCGGATTTGTTCCAAATATTCGCATTCCGCTTAGTCTTACGAAGGTACAAAATATCGTGTTCGTTATAGATAAGTACAATTTAAAGGTAAAAAATATTGTCACGATCGATGAAAATTTATAAGAAAGAGGAAATGAGAAAACAGATAATGTGTGAATATAGAAATTTAAAAATCGTTTCATGGAATGTCGACCTACATTAGGGCATATTTTTATGACTATATACACCACCGTTTCATTTTCTTTGCAACGCTTTACCGAATCCACTATTATTGGAAACATCGTTTTTTCCGTAAGAAAGACCTCGTAATATTACAGCGGTGACAGGGGTGACGCAATTTCCTTCATAAGACAACGAGAAACTAGATAACGAGCAGAATAGTTGTAATAAAGTCCAAGCGACCAATCTTAATCATTTACTAAAAGGAAAACAAGACATAATTTTATATACAGTTTTTTTTTTTAAATACAATTCCTGAAAAGGATACACCTTAAAGTTAAAAATTATTCAACGTGGTTTTCCTCTTGAACAAGGTGAAACCGAGCAAGGTTATAAAAATCCACGAGAAAGTCGATTGACAACCTATCGAGTTTATAAATGATATTTCGAGGACGAGGGAAAATGATATATCAATAATAAGCTACCTCGTAAGATGGTTGTAATGATAGCAATAATAATTATCATCAATCATTATCAAAATGGCAGCAGTTCACGTACTCGGAAAATCGAACCGGAAAACAAATTATTTAAAATAAGAATAATCGATTTTCCGGGCCACCACGTTACATTCATTTTCATTTTATTCGCCGCATATATGCATGCTTAATAAAAGTTATTCCAGTATTAAAGCTGATATAATACAGGAACTGGGACTAGTCTAGCACCCAATTTACACAAATTAATATCACATGCTATTTGCTAGCGGGTAAAAACAGGGGTTTGGGGGGAGCTCAGTTTTCATCTTTTTGGCCACTATAAGTGGACTGTACGGATTATGATTTTTTTATATTATTCGTCTTAATGAAATTACATAATTTACGCGCGTTCAAGGAGGTAGGATCTATGATAAGTTCTTCAAATTGTATAAGTAGAATGTACCTCGTCAATAGAAGTTCGAACAGAAAGCTATCTTTATTTTTGTATTTAGGGTAGAACCAAGTCTAATGTTCGTCAACTCAAACTTGCCTTTTATATATATATATATATATATATATATATATATATATCGACAGACTACATAAAACAAACTTAGTATAAAGTAGGAGGGTTCCGGCGTTTCTTAAATTAATTGCTTAATAATAATAGTAATTAATAACAGTAACGCTAATGGCATTTTAGGAATAATAATAACGATAATAATTATAATAATATCAAAGCTATTCTGAAATAACGACAATAGTAATCCATCACTTGTTTAAATCACACCGACTCTTCAGATCTATCATCAATTTTATCCTTATTTAAAGGCGCCGATTCTAATAAATTAATGATCGTTATTAAAATTATAATTATAAAATTAAGCGCACTCGTAGATGCAGATAATGCCATCCTACGAGCTGTAGTCGGTGCATATAATTTTATTCGTGTAACAACGATATTCACCGTAGATACAATTTGTTGGTGATGTCATCAAAGAACATGCACAAGCAACTAACTTGTAGATACCAAATCAATAATAAACTTGAAGATTTAATTTGTAAAGATTTTCGAAATCGAAGACAAATAATTCTTGTAAAAGTTAATAATGGGAAAAGATCAAAAGGGACAAACGGTGGATTGATCAACGAAGAGGTTAATGACGAAGTGCTTCAAGCTGCTCAAGACGTAGTAGCCTGATAGCTGGTGTCTTCAATTTGGTAATAACATCACGTTCTGTAGACGATAAAACAGAAGTGGAAAACAAATATATATATATTTATATATATAAAATTTCGAATTCAATTTGTATGCGTTTTTGAAACAAAGTTTCCAAGGTCAATTATGTTCGGTTCAATAATTTCGATTATTTTAAACGCGTTTTCATTTTGTTGGAAACAAATCTTTTTCCATTCTTGACAATATTGTTTTGTTTTTTTTACCCCAGTTCGTGAAAACTATGCGGTAAATAAATTGTGTAAATAAAGTACAAATACGGTAAAACAGATTGTTCAGAAACCCTCCAATTAGGTTTATGGAAACAAACTATTTTACAATATTATAAGATTAATTTGTATACATAGAGGTGCACACATTTATTCTACGACGATTTATTTATGCAATAGTGAAGGTATTAAAAATTTTAAACAGTTTAGTTACTAATTGATCTGCTCTATTATCGCTAAAAAATCTTCATTACAATGACTGCAGTCGGAAAGAGTGTGCTTAACAGTATTATCGGTAAAGTTACACGTTACACAATTATCGGAGTGTGCGATATTATTATACTCGTATAAAAATAATCTTTAAATAAGTCGTGACTCGTAATAAAAAAATTACCCAATCATTTTTCAATGTCTAGGAAAAAGTGATTTCTAACATGTACGTGAATTGGACTCGGTTCGAATCGAAATCGTAATTTAATTCGAAAGAAAATTCTAAACGTTTCGCTCAAAAAACAAATCTTCAATTAAACCGTTGTCGATTAAACTGAATTGTCAGTTTTCAAACGACTACGGATTTTAGTGACTCGTTTAAAAAAAAAATTGACTGTTAAAAATAATTGGGATGACCTTGTAATTTATGTAAGAACAAAGCGTATAAGTAACAGGACAGCTTGACCGGAAATATTATTATTAAACGAAGTGTCTCCTAAATTATAAACAATTCAACTAGTCACCGGCCAAGATTTCTCCCCTTATCAGCGCTATATCTTTATACACGAAACGGTGGCGACTCAATAGTCAATCGCGTACAGTACGGTAGTTAGGTCGGGAACATTAATTGAACTGCGACCGGACGGTTTTCATTTGAAATAATTTTCATTAAATAATTACAAACGGGCCACTTGCGCGAGCGAGCTCTTTCTTAAATAACACCGATAAAAAAAGACGACGCGTAATAGTGTACTAGAGATTATTTGACAAATTGTACCGACAAAATTTAGAAACAACGAAAAAGGACATAGAAACACTATTTATCCGAAACAATAATAGAACTATATTTTTCGGTCGTGTAATTTGAGTTAATTCGGAATAAAACGTAAGACAGATTCGGCAAATTGATTTTAAGACTTTAAAGTAAAATCGATTAGTTTACTGATATGAAAAAATCGAGGCTCAATAGCGTGATCAGTTGTTTGAACATTCACAATCATGAACAACCATGTAGAAAAGAAGTATGTAGAAAAGCACAAAATAGTCGAATTGTAATTATATCAACGGTTAGCGACATTTTATATAAATGGAGAACGTCTGTAGAAAAACTTAAGAAGTACTGCGAAAAACAATGTCAGTTATAATTCGGATTGTTAAGAACTCAACATCCGGTTGAAACAACTTTATGATTAGGTTGGCAATCCAAAGTGTCGCTGCGGAATCGTCTGTTAATATATAAAACTGTACTACGTCCAATATGTACGCAGCGCAGCTCTGAGGTTGCGCAAACTGATTATCCAGCGTTTCCAGAACAAGGAGTTTCGTCTAATTGACCGAATGACATGGTACGTGTCCAATGAAGTCATAAATCGGGATTTCGATTCAGTGAATGAAATTATTCGGAGGCTCGCACAAAAACAACTGACGGGGTTAACACACAAATCAGATGGTAGTCGGAACTTTCAAAAACATTAGAACCGTCATCGAGACTCAAACTAAAATAAAAAACTTAATCCTGTAATCTTTCTGAGGAGATGTATCATTAGATAATCCTTTTACACGTGATTATATATACAGCTTATTACATCATTTATTAGACAGCCTCACTCGTGGCTAGTTATAAATTAGCAAATATAATTAAAAAAAGTTACGCAGCGTACTTGGTCGAAACGAATACTCTGTTTTTGGAAATGACTCTCGCTTCGCCCATATACACGATGTAGGGTGGGGTACCAGTGATGCTTGCATTGATAACATTAAGTATTCAATATTATCAATACCCGTGCTCTCCACACCTGACCTGTGTATGTGCGGTAGGGAGATAGTATCAACCGCGTATACATAGTTTACAGTTGTAAGGACAATATATACATAAACGTTGACTCTTTTCCATTGGGAAATTTAATAAAGACAGTATGTTACCAATGTTAATTGTGGTCAACGGGACCGATGTGACAAAAAAACAACTTTGGATTCGTTAATAATGCAACGGAGATCAAGTAAAATTGAACGATAACATCGATACTGTTATGTATTTTAGGTTAAACAATTCTCCTCCTGTTATCGTAACATCATCCGAAACTCCGTAAACAATACTACGAAGAACACCACGTTCGTACAATTTAGCCACGAAAACAATCCGATCCAAATATATCGGACGGAAACAATCAACAATGTGGATAACAGTCATCACATACAGAAGCGGTGACCTAGTAACAAATCGAATAGTTCATCAACGATTGCACATGAAAACAGAAAGCGACCAAAAGACTTCCCCGGATCACATTTTCATGAACAACTCGAATGATAGGACTGAATTTAGAAACGCACAATGACATACATTCTTCCTCCACAGAGTCACATCCCCGATGATTGAAGACGAAGATGTATCGGATATAAATATCAGCCCACGCTCGAACTCTTCAACAACGGGGATTATTTCCACACTATATTCGGAGGAAACACGTCAAGCAACATCTCAGGATGATCGCGATGTACAATGGCCGAATACATTTCTGGTTCAAAAAACATAGGAACTAGAAAGTAAACTGGAATACGTTCAAAAGCGCGCAAGTCTGTTAAACAAAAAAATCAAAAAGGTCGAACGAGATGAATGCGAGAATGATAAATTGTATTAAAAAATGGAACAGATAAATCTCACAAAGTAGGATAAGACGTGTTTGTATAACCTCTGCTATAAGCTGTCGATAAAAAGGTTGTCAAACATAGTCAACATTGGCGCACAAAACTTTTAAATACGTTCACTAGATAAAAAAGTAATATATTTCAAATATTACAACACGTCTACAATAACGATAATATATATATGTGTGTGAGTGTGTGGGTTTGTATGTGTACGTATCTAAAGTAAATAAAGTTATCAGTTTCGCTAATCCGATTTTCGTCAATCTCTTCAACATACCTTGTTTACCATCTCATACAATATGTCAGGCATTATAAATTCTTAATTATTTGTATAAATCCGTAATTATTTTTATAACGACATGCGACGCATCAATCGACACAAATAAGATTTCCTTATGAGGAAATTAGTTACAAATATATTACAAATCACAACATCGATTTTAATTATTTCATAGTGTATTTTATAAAATTGGCATCGATAATCATAAAAATTATCGTAGGTACGATGTGATTGCTAATTAATTAAGAGAGTCCATCGACTACTAACCCAATAAACAAATTCATCCATAATATGATTAAAAAAGTAAAAAAAAAAAAAAAAAAAAAAAAAAAGGAAATTTAATTCCTCCTTAAATTAATCCTACAAATATCGATAACAAAACATAGTAAAATGAAAATTAGAATAATTTAATCAACTTTTATAATTATAATACAAACGAAGAATTCAAATTATAATTATGTAAGTTACGTTTTAATTTATTAAACAATTTAGAACCTATGAAAATATCGCAAATTGTGCGCCATGTGCTGTTCGTAACTTTTCAAAGACATATTCACAAGTTAACCAGCATTTTCGACAATAATACGAAACCAACAGCTTAACTACACTTTAATTTTTGCAAAATTTTGTCCGGAAAACTTTCTTCGTCTGAGCTTACAGAGGTACAAGCAACAAATTTCATTCGATAACAACGTTATCGGAAATGGAAAAAATATGTAAATAGAAAAAAAACTTAAAACCTAACAGGAAATAAACTTCGAAAGGTTATCGTATTATTATTAATAATTCATAATAAATTTCATAGTAACAATGGTGAAAAAACTATTCGCGTTACGACAAACACTTGGATATCTACGTGTAGTAGTAAACGAGTTGTTCTAGTATCTAAATAAGCTAATTACTTACGTATACAGTTAAATAAAACACTAATCTGGAAGGGTCAAATTATGGTTAAGAGTGATCAGATTAAGTCCGAACTCATCAACTGTATCGGTCAATGGTCGTCATTTGAAGTCGAAGTTAACCGTAATAAACTCATTTATTAGGTTCTAATTAAGACCACATGAATCTACGAGTTATGGTAATGTACCGCAACATATAACCATGCGATCATTCAGAAGACGTAGAATAAAATTGTACGATTGATTACAAATGTAAGATAGTTTCAGCGCGACGATGATTTACGTCGAGACTGAAAGTTAAAGAATGGAGATAATATTATACGTGGTCTTGCATACATGCAGGAAAATGCAAGTTCACGTAATCGCGAATCGTAACAACTATCGAATATGGTAAAACGTAAACGTTTTTAAAATATCGAAGTCTATAAATATAGTTTGCAATATGTAACGTAATAATATTATAGGGTTTTGCAGTATGGGCGGATCTATATTGATAGATATAGTGGTCACGTTGTTTTAGTGACGCGCGTCTAAATTATTCTGTTACGAACACCAAATTACCATGTCAAGTTTGGTTTTAAATGTCGCACGGCGGACGCCACGATGGATATTCTGCATGAACGATTTGAGGGTAGGATTATTTCTCGCAGAGATGACATGAATTGGCCACCAAGATAAAGTCGCAAGTCTATACCAATAAGCCGCAATCTAACAATGCCCTTAAAGTCAACATAACCGATGCTATCGCTTAAATTCAACGATGTCTATGCGGCAAAGTCATAGAAAACTAGATCAGTCGGATTCGTGCCACCGTGAAACGTAGCGGTGTATACTTGAACTATTCCATATTCTATACATAGTTACACACAAATAAAAAAAAGAATTTTATTAATACCACAAAACAAATTCTTTCAACATCAATCCGAACCCTTATTAGAAAATCCTACACATTCAACTGGTTTATTCTTCTATTATATATATATATATATATATATATATATATATATATAAATCACACATCCACACGCAGAAGTGGACCTGAATACGACATAAAGCAGAGACCACTTCGATGAGAAGTGATATGATGATATAACTTAAGCATCAGCAAAACACTAAATTCAGAAAACAGGACCGATACCAATGAAATAAATTGTGGAAAAAAGTACAACCGTTAATCGGCCAATTTAAGATTATATACATGTATATATTATCCCCAATTTTCTTATACAGCGTCTAAACGTGCACAATATAACGGACTGAAAGCAGATGAATTGAATCTCTGGAGTTAGGCGTTGGACATAGATGCTACGTAAGACCAACAAATCGATACACTAACGGTGAATCAAGACGACTGTTGACAGGGACATTTATCCGAATTAGACGGTTTCTTTGGTAATCCGATTGACTAATAGAACTTACGAGGAGAAAACTTCACTGAAAATGTTCATGAAGCGTAAAATAGTGATATGTGGAGCAAGCTATTTTTTAATGACAGCATTAAGTGATATATACATATATATGCACATACAAATATTTATTATATATATATAATGTCGCAGTGGCCTATTTGCTATAGTGCTCAACTGTCAACTCGATGGTCAGGGGTTCGAAACCAACATGTGACATAGAAAGTTTGCATCATTATTTAATTCTTAATCTTGACGAAGAAGGCAGTGGCACTCCACTCCGTATAACATCATACAGCAGCGTCGCATATAAATAGTGCCTTGAATGTTAGCTCATTTTGTACGTAAAAATAAAAAACATAGAATAGCTAGTCACGACGTTCGGCAACGAACAAATACGACGACGTCGATGATGATATATATATATATATATAATATATATAAAAAATACATGTAGTCCCCAGAACCAAAGCTATATAAACGGATGGATACAAATTCTATCGTTAGTCAAATACGATTTAATCTGGTCAAATTATATGAGTAATTTCTGTCTAATAGTAATTCATGCAATAATTTTTCTGCATTTCACCTTTAAAAAATTCCGTAGGTTAACCAACGCCCGTTACATATATATACACCTTAATTTATTAGTTATCAATTTTTTATTTCCTTTTGTAATGTAAAGTATTCATGATTATTGTTTATTTAAGATGTATTTTTCTCAGAGAAAAGGTCCTTCTTTTATCTACGATAATTTAATTTTCCGTTCTCATGTTTGGGTTTTTGTTTGTTCACACGTAGACATATAAAAACGGTCATACATTTGAAACGGGAAAATATAAAATCCGAAATCAAATCAACAGAGTAGGACCACACTTTTACACGAAACGCATTTTTCTTTTCAATCGATAAATGAAATGCAAATATCCACGCGCGATGAAAATTAAAATCCTTTATCAAAAGCTTCTTCGGCAGGCACGCTTTATTCAACGACATTTAATACACCACTTAGTAGTTGAAAATGTTCTTCTATCTTCGCTTATTTGTAGACTATTTGCCTCTTCGACTACTAAAAACCCACTTCATTCTTGCGTCGTCTCAACAAGGTAAGGTACTTAATCTCTCGAATACCAAATTAACGTTCTTCGAGTGAGATATAACGCTGAGATGCTTCAAGTTTTTCGAATTTTTATTTTTTCCTACGGTGATTAAAATAAAATAATTAATCGTCGAAAGAAAAGAAAAAATATTAAAGGAATCTTTCACTATATAGCGGTATAAACAAAATTCATAAAATGGCAGAGAAGTATAAAATGAATGACTCCCCCCACTATTATAATATATATATATATATATATTTATATATGTACTGCGAGTACAATTGAAACGATTACACATACTGGAATGTAATTAATCGACGTCAGAAGCTTACCACACAGCCCGGAAAAATGGAATATTGCAGGAAATAATTAAATTTAAAATTTCTTTGGTACTCTTTTGGAATTGGACTAGCAAAGTGTCTGTTTCGAGAAAAAACAAGATATATTAAGACAAAAATCAACAACAACAAAAATGGAAAAATGTACGTGGGGTCCATAGCCTTTTATGGTTTTGAAAATTGGACGTTAAATAAAGCGAATAGGAATAAGTTACAAACACTCGAGATAGGTGACCTTATTTGGACTAGCAAAATGTGCGTTTCGAGAAAAACAAAACATATTAAGACAAAAGTTAATACCGTTGGAACTCTAAAAAAAAAAATGAATAATTATGTTCCTTTATAGGCTGAAACCTGGATATTAAATACAAGTTAATACGAACAGTTGATTAAAAAAAAATCCAAATTGAACATGTACACTACGACAAATCGAAGAGAAAAGGTCGCTATTAAATCTGATAAGAAAAACACGATTAAGTTGGAATCACAATGCTTTTCGGCTGTTATGACATTATCAAGCGAACAAAATAATAAAATATATATATAATTTATAATAATATAAAATGTAATAAATATACAATTTACGAAAATTAGCGAAGTTAAAAAACAGTTAAGGTTTTGTGATTTTAACTCAATTTTTGTTGTTTGATAATACATTTTTTTGCGAAAAAATTTATTTCGGAAAAACATTCTTTTTTAGACACCATTCTGGACATTAGAAAAATATCCAACGAAAAAAATAAAGAAATTACACATTCTATGAATAAAAAAAAAAACGCGAAAATAAATATACACAGTATTTACACGTCGGTGCGCCAACACATACACACATGAACACGTAAATAAAAAAAATATTCATACACCCGGTTAATAATAATATCAACTATAATAATGTTCAAAACGGGTTTCTCAAGACGATTCTACCGTCCGAATTCTTCACTTTAGACAAATTCTTCCGAATAAAACGAATCGGCACGGAAGGTCGACACCGTGACGTACCTATCTAACAAGAATTTCCATACTCGGCTGAGTTTCCAAATAACTCAGCAACAGTATACAATTGTAAAATCGTACCGCGTGACTAAAAACTATCTAATCCGACATTCCACGATTTCGAGAGTGAGAGATAATTTGTACGATTCCATCGTCGAGTAATAATAATTATAAAAATTACGAAACCCTGACAAAGTCAAAAGCGTTCTACCTAGCATATTCAGTCATACATTATAAGAATTTTATACAGGATGTCTATGACGCAATTTCCTAGGTGAACAGTAGATAATTTTCAATGTACTTATATGAATATTTTCAAAAATTGAGGCATTTCACATCAATCAGAAAATAAAAAAAATTCCTAAACACATTAAAATTTCTCGTACCATGTAGTGGACACCGTGACTGAAATAGTTAAGCAAAAATTCGTTTCATACAACGTGAAAATAATTTGCAACAATTATTACCTACAGTATACACCAATTTAGACTCGGAATTATCCCCAGTTGAAAATTAAACAACGTCTCTTCGTATTATAATTAAGAGTGTCAGATTTATAAGCCTACAGATCCGCATATCTCTATCTATAATATAGGCAGGAGTGAAGACGAAAACCATACAAATAATTCTTAGCAATCATCCATTGGGTCTTAAATATATCTAAAATTGAATAATTGGCGGTGCGTGGATTGTGTCAAGTTGCAAATGAGTTTTATGAATATATACTTTTATATATATATATATATATATATATATATATATATATATATATATATGTTGTAGTCTTTAAACAAACAATGAATGATTATGGCTTGCGAATTATTCTATTACACCTCGTGAATAGTCAACATCGAATATATTATCAACCGTGATAATATTATCAAATGACTTTATATGTATATATATATATAAAAATAATATAGGGTGACCCAGAGAAGACGGACGGTTTTATTGTTTTTTGAAATAAGTCGAAAATTACTCGATTAAAATTTCTGAATAAAATTTCATTTTAAAACTGGAAAACGAGAGATTAGCTTACAATAATTTGTGAACACAGTATCGTTGAAATGGCCGCCGTTTGCAACAATTAGTCTTTACAAAATTGTCAAAGACTTTTTCGAGCATAGGTCGGCCGAATTTTCGAAATTTCTTCAGAAATCACGAGTTTTCAGGTCTCCCGGATCTCGTGGGCGTGTTTAGTCTTCTCAAGGTCCCTCTATATAACATGCCGTTGTTTTTTTTTTTAAACGAATCTAAAATGATCATAGCTTACTTGAGTTACGACGTACGATCCTTTCCAGCTTAATATCGGTTTATGAAACCAACTCAACTGTAATCGAAGTTTACCCATATCGTCGGCAACGCGAAAACTATCGGCCAGCGTAGTTATCCAATTAACAACCGGTTCGTTAGCGTACGTTATCAGTCCTTGACCGAATTGATGTTTACCGTCGAACGTGAAATTCAGTATGCCGCGTAACGAATTTTCGGTCAGTAACGTTTCCTCGTCCAAGTGTACAATGTAATCGTTATCGGCTAACATGTTAATTCCATCCTCCAGACAATATTGCAAAGCTCGAGCTTTAAATAGCGCTCCGCTTTTAGTTCGATAATTGGACGGAACGACTACTTCCCGAATACGACGATGAGCCGGTAAACCGATTTTCTTATCGGTCACCACTTCTATGACGTAATTTTCTAAACCGGCTTCGTTACAACGGGCTATATTCCTGAAGACGTTTTCTTTTACCAGTTGAGCATAATCGCCGCGGGTAACTACGCGTATACATAAATACGGCGCCAATAGCGGCGATCCTTTTAAAGTAACCTTATCGGGGAAAGCGTTATAACAGGTTAAACCGATAAAATTAAACAACACTTGAGGAAACGGTAAAAACGTCAAAATTCGTAACAGATAAAGAACGATACACCAAAAATAGCCGTAACGTTGCCACGGATCGAATTCGAAACTTTGCTGCGTTTTAACCGATAATTTAATACCACCGGTCCATATTTCGAACGCGAATATCACGACTATAAGTAACGTACAATGAAGAATATGCTTAGATCGACTGTTCCATATGTGCAAATTAAACGTCCAACAATTACGCATATTATCGCTGCAACGAGAAATCGATTTTAATCAATTATTCTTTAAGTATATACAAATTAATTAATTAAAAGTTGGGGCAGCTTAAATTTTCGCAGATTATAATGATATAGAAAGACCTCCTGTAGACCAATTATTACCAGTTATATAAAAAAAAAAAAACATGCTACTAAAAATAATACTTCCTGTAGTTGAACAAAAGGAAATTATTTCAGAATTCCAGTAGTGATTCAGGGTAAAGCATTCAACAACTCAACAGATTCACCGCGAGTTGTCAAAAGAATAGAATCCGCGACCTTGAAGAAAAAAGAGGGTTTATGATTCCATATTTCTGTATATGAGCCAGGCTTTTGACAGAGTTTGGCACAAAAGATTGCTTCATAAACGTAAAATTCATTTATCATTACTATAAACTTTTCACGTCTTATTTAGACGAAAAACATTTCCAAGTGAAATACGGAGATGCAAATTCAGAAGTATAAACTATCGGTGCCGGCACTACGCAGGAAAGTGTACTAGGGCCGCTTCTATACCTTATCTATAGAACCGACATGTCAATAACAAGGTATATTCAAGGCATACGAGTAGAGATAATACGATATATATATATATATATATATATATATACCAGGCGATTGCTATGAAACATTACAAGATTCATTGAATACGATGATTATTGGAGACTTCAACGCAAGCAACATGATTAAGAGAAATCAATGGGTGAACACGGATATGGTACTAGAAATCAAAGAGGGCAAACACTTGTTAATTTTCTTGAATTGAATAAACTTTTTGCAATGAATACGTTCTTTAAGAATTTAAAAATGAAATGAACCTGGAGAAGCCCAGATTCCCGGTATAAGAACGAAATTGAATATATAATAAGGGTTGTTTAGTTAAAGATGTAGTTTTGATAAATAACGCTAACACGGGTAGCGACCATAAATTAATAAGAATTAACAGCCTAAAAAACACCACATAACAATATAATGCAGCTGGAAACTAAAAGAAGAATATCGCTCACCTGGATGGCATTTGGGAAATTAGTAAACGATTTTAAAAATCGAGAAATACCGAATAGCGTTAAAAGTAAGCTGTATAATCAATGCGTGATGTCAGTCTTGAATACAGAGGTGAAATATGGAGCCTTACTAAAGGGACAGCTAGAAGTATTAGGAAAATCCAAACGGCTCACGAGAGAATTATCCTTGGAATCAAGCTCAAAAATCGCAAGATGGTTACATGGATTAGGGAATAAACAAAATTAGTAGACGCGATGAAGCGGATCACCAGACTAAAATGAAAATGAACTGGACATTTGACAAGAGAAGAAGATGAAAGATGGACTAAACGGATATTACAGCGGTGGCCAATTGGCAGCCAACGTCCGCGAGGAAGGCCTATGGCTAGGTGGCGAGATGATATTGTTAAATGGGACAGGAATCAATAGAAATTTATGAAACGATGCAACGGTTTTTAGTAATATGTGATTCTCACATAAATATATCTTCCAAAAATTAATAGGTTTTAAAGATACTGATTCCGATAATGAAAATGTCATCGCGATAGCAGTAACAATAACATGTCTGCGAGATGTATATTCGCGTAGAATCGACCATTTTCGATTTTTATGGTAACTTTCTCACTACATAATTTTATCGCCAGAAAACAATAAATGATTTTCAAAATAAAAAAATATATATAATGAATTTACATATGTATACATAAATATAATTTATTAATAACGTGTATACTTTAAATCTGCGATTGGCATAAAGTAACGCGGATTACAACAAATTTGACGAACTTAATCGTATTTTGAAATGTTGTTTATTGCAAAAAATATTTTATCGCAGAATTTGATTAAATCAAATCTCATCAACAACTACCATAACACACGCACCCGTCTATATATACACAAAACGAACGATATAGGCTATGGTTATTTTTATTTTATCCGTCAAATTCGGTAATTCATAACTATACAAATGATTTGCGAAGAAACATCTATATAAAAAATTTTTGCTAAACCATCCGAACACTTGTATTTAATAATTATGTGCTTTGAGGATCAAAGCTAGAAAACGTAACATACGCTTCTGGATTCGAGCACAAGATTCATATATTCGTCAAAATAATCTATATAATAGTAAATAATTCTTATCTCTACTGAACCTAGGATACAAATAAAAAGACAGTTAAGGGATACATACTATTTACTTTCATACCTACCTATAACTTGAATTCTGACATTTCGACTCAGTTTACATTAATAAATTGAATTATTCATTCGAACGAATAAAATCCAGAAATCAGCAGCCAGATAATAAACAAACGCCGAACATTTTCGTAAACTTCGATTATTTTATCATATTTCAATACAATTCCGAGTGTTCGATAAAAATAATACATTACCCTAAATGTTATTACTTTTGAAATCGTGTCGTTAACGTGAATTTGCGAATAGATTTGAATGCAAAATGTCGCGTTCGTTCAAAATGCTAAAATATGCCCCAAAAAAAAAATGCATGCCGGGCACTACCCAACCAAAATCTTATATACGAAATATTAACGGGACCTCTAATTAATTAAATAACGTACGCTATTGTAAACTCGTCGCTATATTAGGAACGAGGAAATAAAACAAGAACAAAGTAATTAGTCGCTATTACAGTTATCACGGATAATGAATTACAAATACTAACAAATTAATGCCAACATCAATCTTTATAAATAAAAATTCGTCAGTAGTTTGCATTTATAAACACCTGTAGCACATTATAAAAAGCACGCCCGTATAATTAATGTTAATATAGGCTATAACACTATAATGACAGTCAAAGTTTATTTTATGAAAGTCCTACGCACATCGAAGTTTACATTCACAAATAATCAAATCATCGCACAGCAGAACGAGAATTACGTTTCAATAAATTATACTTTAAGAGTTTAATTAAAATAGACAAATGAAAGAGCTAGGAAAGTTTAAAGAATTGTATAGTCGGACGATAATAAATATATAAGTTTTTCAGGATCAAAGATCGTTGATAAAAAAAGAAGGTCGAACATTTAATAGATAGTATGCGTAATAATTAATTCGATGTATATGCAAATAAAAACGCTGCGTGTGACGCCACTATTAATTAAATTAAATTGAAATATTTATAAACATTATCGTCACAACGCATAACTTTCATCAAACAGATGGAATTCGGCTACCGTAAAAAACGCGTTTTTTCTTCAACGTTGACGATATACATATTTCGAAACTTTTTAAGTTAATTACATCGTATTAAAGACGATTATTGCTTTATTAATAAAAGGCGTTATTTATTAGCTTTATGGATATTTGGATAGTTAAAATGTAATATTACAAGCAAGCCTTTAAAAAATTAAAAAAGTTAAATTCGTCAAAATTACATTAAATTATTGGTTGAAAAAATATCTAACACGCTGATCAGTACTAATAGCCCAATTTATTATATACCTCCCAACTACAATAAGTTAATTTTTTCACTCGACAAAAGGCTTGCTTTAATTTAACAAATATAATGTAATATATAGGTGCTGTAGTAAATGTAAAATTTAGTGATATTTTAGTAGTTAGTGTTTCGAACTTTTAAAAAAAAAAATGATAAAATATATATTTAAAAAGTCTTATTTAATCTTATAATAAATCACTATAAAAATTAAAACCGATTCTTAAAATCACTATAAGTCTTATTAACGTTTAAACCTGAAAATGAGCAAAACGGAAACGCATATACAATTAAACATATAATGTGAAAATCAAAAAACGTAATTCGTCACTTGGTAAAAAAAATACGACGAATTTTCTATAAAATTTGAGCTTACTTCTGTATTAAGAACTAATGGAGTAGTATTCACATCTAATTCGTTCTTTGTAGAAACATATTCATAGTATAATTATTGAACGTACGGTAACATTATTCAAATGTTTATGATTAATACAAATTTTATTAAGACACCTTTAAAAATTATCGTTAATATTAAACCGTACAATATAGTCACGACACTATCACAAAACACAATATCCTACAAACTAAAACTATCCAGCTATACTCGCAAAAACAATATAACTACAACCGCACATTAATATTGAAGACGCCGCTCGAAAACGACAGTGTTCATGCCGCTTTTTTTATGATTCATTCTCGAATCTCGAATAACTAAATCATCAATAATCATGAAATCGCGATATATCGAAAACACAATACATTTTTACATAATAAGAACTTCAAAATATCCGGAAAGAACATAAATATATTCGAAAGAAATATGAAAATAATTTTATACAGTTTATTTTGATAAAAACAAACAATTTGATTTTTACGAATCTTTTTTCTATGTTGTTAATAATAAAAAAATTCGAAACGTTTCGGTGAAAAATTTTCTAACACTAAAAATTAACAGGTTTATTATTGACCTAAAAAATATTCCCTTCTATGCGCAATTAGCACACTAATTTGACTGTGATCATATTGTCTTTATAACCCTTAAGTATTGTTACTTTTTTTATTATTATTCATTTTGTGTTTTAATATTTTAATGATGAAGTGTTAAATTTAATATATACATAATTTTGAAACTATAGAAAAAGTTAATTTATAAACCAATAATGATTGATTATGATGCTCCAGAAAGCATGCGGTAATGTTTTCTTTGAACGTTTCAACTAAAAATAAATTTGCATTGTACATGTTATATATCTATATAGCTTATTGCTTATTACTTCATAGTCAGTATAACAGCAAATGTACAAATTATTTTTCAGTGAACGGTTAACACGGCATGGCAGTCAAAATTCATTGGATGAATGTTCAAGAAAATCATCGCCAAAATTAAGAAGAAAAGAATGGATTCCTTATAGAAATGAACAACATGCTCATACAGTATTGGATTATATGAACATAATGCGAATGTAAATAGTATATTGCAATTCCTGTTGTGTAAATAGGTTAAATATGTATATTAATGTATTTATAATTAATGTTTATTTAACATGTTCGGCTTTTAAATTACACATTTGTTTCGTCCAATAATATCAAACGTACAGCTACATTATTTATCAAAAGACTTCTTTATATTTATCTGAACTTTTATTTTCTTATTTGCAGTGCAAAGGTTATGGGTGATGTAAAATTGGTTGCAGACGGTAAAGAATTTTACGCACACAAAATGGTTTTAGCTAGTTGCAGCAAATATTTTTTCGCTATGTTTACGAAATTCGAAGAAAAAAAGTCGGATATTGTCGTTTTACAAGGAATAGATTCTGTTTCGCTTGACCTTTTAATAGAATATATGTATACGGCAGAAATATTAATTACCGAAGAAAATGTCCAGGTCATTAAGCTAATATTGTACACTCTGTTGTTTATGTTGAAAATCGTACACTTTCAATATATTAATTGTAGAGAACATATTTAAATTTATAGACAATTGATTTTAACGTGTTTTTTTTTGTTATAGTTGTTGTTACCGGCAGCTAATTTACTACAGTTAAATGATGTAGGTGATGCATGTTGCAGTTTTTTGGAAAGTCAGTTACACCCCACGAACGTTTTAGGTATACGAGCATTTGCCGATCTTCACGGTTGCGTAAAACTATTCCAGCAATCTGAAAACTATACTGCCCAGCATTTCATGTATGTATTTCTTAATTGCGGAAAATCTATATCGTATTATTAAATTTCGCCCATAGGGAATTCAATTTCATTCTAAATCTATAATATTTATAATTAAAATATTAATATGTTACTCCAACGATGGTATCTCTAAATAATGTTTGTAGATCTTTCTGACAGTGGAATTAGTTTTGTACCGGCAAACAATTCGTTTAACGATACAATATGTTGTTAAATTAAATATTTTTAATAAATTATTAAGCAAAAAAATTAGTGTGTAAGAATTTTTTATAAATTTACAAGGTACAATTACGATTTAAATTTTATTTGCTGTTGAAAAAAATTCAATCGCATATGTTATTTTTTATGAACAACAAGCAATTTGTATTTTTGCGTTCGATGAAGTTTTTTTTTGTTTCATTATTGTATATTTTTTTACATTTGTGTACTGAAAGTATCAATGTGAACTTAACAGGAACATTGTTTATGGTGATGAGTTCCTTTCTTTATCGGCTAAACAGGTTATTGGAATAATAAAGAATGACGAATTGGTAGTTCCGTCAGAAGAAGAGGTATTAAATAATTAAAAAATCAATTGAAAATTAGTTAAATCACTAATATTTATTTTCTTAAAGGAAACACAAAGCTTTTTGGCATTTACGCCATTATCAAGTGAAACATTTTAAAACATCATAATTTTAAAAATATAAATTAAATATAATTACTTTAAAATAAAATCTGATAACCCAGATTTTTAATATTTATTTTCATTTTACTTGTAAAATTGTGTTTTTTAAAAAATTTTGTATTCGTATATTTTTATATTTTATATTTTACTTTTGGACATCATACATCGCAACGGTAAATGAAAAATTTAAAATTCCACCAGTATACAACTTTTACAGAATCCGGAAAATAGTATCGAAGAAAAAATTAATATAAAAAAACAAAATTAATAAACAAATATATTGATATTAAATTTCAACAAATCAAAAAATAGAACAGAAGCAGAACAGCATTTTTGGAGTATATTTTCACAATCACCATCACATATTTTTAAGTAATTATATTTAATTTATATTTTTAAAATTATGATGTTTTAAAATGTTTCACTTGATAATGGCGTAAATGTCGAAAAGCTTTGTGTTTTCTTTAAGAAAATAAATATTAGTGATTTAACTAATTTTCAATTGATTTTTTATAAAGAAATCACTACATTCCACATTATATAAAACATTAAAATTAAATAATTAGTTGTATCAATCTTTAAAAATGATTGATGAAAGAACACTTGTATA
The DNA here is from genome assembly GCA_032883995.1 of Coronaproctus castanopsis. Lineage (NCBI taxonomy): Eukaryota > Metazoa > Arthropoda > Insecta > Hemiptera > Monophlebidae > Coronaproctus > Coronaproctus castanopsis. Next base: position 12,186,946 of record CM065052.1, on the reverse strand, counting down.
TATAAAAATCACATAACAGAAATTCCACTACAAATTGCATATATAGTAGTACACCAGATATAAATGATTTACGAAAGAAATTAATTATATGTGTTTAAATTGATAACATTTAGACTACTGTATTTTTATTTAGAAACTTAATATAACGTAGTGCAATATAGTTACAATTACCTAGAAAAATTGTCCACCGAAAATTGTTTACATCTTTAAAAAATCGGTAATTTCGATTTCTTTGCAGTTCCAGCTGTCTTTACAGCAATATTCCGTTTTGTTTTGTTTTTTAATAAGTAGGTAGTATCTGTATACCTCATCTTGTCTTTCAAATTAATCGATTCATTTTGTTAACATCGTTTCTTCTTCCAAGTAGCTGATTATTGAGTTTTGGTTATATTCTGATTCTTCATCATTGTCGTCAATTTCACCATTTTTGGACTGCTGAACATTAGATACAACATCTTCATCGGTCAAAATTTCGACACCATCTTGTTTATCACACTCTAACCAAACTGTTACTTTTTCGGCTGTATTCAACCAGAACAAAAATCTGACTAACTGGTAAAGAATTACTAAGTTCAACTGGCGAACCTTTTTGACGACGCGGCTGCTACAGTGACGATTAAAAGAAGTTTTACTGTATTCATATAACTCAAGAATTTATTTAGTAGCCGATAATACTTCTAATTTCAATTCTTATTAACTAGTAGGAAGTTAAACATTAAAATAATGTTCGGATAAATAAAACTAGTTTCTACAAATTGTTCTAAAAGAGCAAAAAGTAATTCAATAAACGGCTAAATGTCAAAATTTTGCATTTGTGAAGTTTTTTATTTTAAAATAGGTAAAAATTATTTTTAAATTTTGAATTAAATTAATCCGTATAAGTTGGATATTACAAATAACGCATAATTTTCATGACAGTTGTCAAATTTAAACTTTTTTGTTTTAATATATGTGTACATACGTAGGTTTTTGAAGCTGTCGTGTCATGGATAAAATATGACGAAGAAAATCGGAAGGCACACTTGCCAGCTCTGTTAGAGTACGTTAGACTTCCGTTAACAAGTAAAGAATTCATAATGCGAAGGGTAGAACCAGATCCGTTAGTTAAATCTAATCTCTATTGTAATAATTATTTTTTTACTTTCTTTATTTTTGTTCTGCTTATTTTTAATACAAACTGTGGAGCTCAACGGGAACCGAAATTTACTAATATTAAATTAGATTAATAGTTAATAAAATATAAACGTATTTACATATTGGTATTTTAAAAAATATATTCTGTGAAGATAATTCGGCTAATATATTAAGAAATTTAAAGAATTTTTTTTTTTAATGGATTTATTTTATGAATGAACTCGTAATGCGTAAGTTTTAATCATAATACGTATGCTTAATTAAAAGAAAAATAATGATTTGAAGACATCTACATTTATATTACACGGGATAAACATTTCCGCCTGTTAAATGCATAATGGTGTAAAGACTACACACGACGGGTATTTTATGTAGGTTCCCGTTAGCTTGCGTATAATATTTATGCTTTATCTTCGTGTTTATACAGTGCTTTTTGAATGGAAGATTTCTATCCAGTATGATTCTCGCAGGTACTTCGGACTATCAGTGATTTTTATTGTCAATCCTTTAGGTGGAGAATTGTTGCTTACATGTTATTCTTATTAGGTTTGAGTTGATTAAGTGCATAATATTCTTCGAGAAACTTGTGATAATTTATTAAGTGAAATTTATGATTATTTTGCTGTATGCAATATCAATTAGCATTCGCATTTTTAAATTTTTCGTAAAAAGAAGTTTAAAAAAACAAACCGAGAAATAATGGAGTAGGTTATGACTGATAATTCGTCTGTAAAGAAGAGTACTCTGAACCGGTATGTTAAATTTCTTATTCTATGATTTTTCGTTAGTTTTAAATTACGTATTTTTGTTCTTTTAAAAACGCGATTAAACGCAGGACGATATTTACTGTAGAAAATTGCTGACTAGCATAAATTGAAAGTACTAGATTGAAGTAGCTAAAGGAATTTAAAACTTAAGGAATACTTTTCATCATTATCAACGGCACACATAATACATTCTTAAGACGAAAATGTTTTTTAAAAAAATGCAATAAATGATGCCTACCCTTGAATCATCGTAAAATCAGTTAGAAAGAAAAAGAACTTCGTAATATAAATTAAAAATCTAATAGATTTGATAATTCATCAAGTACACTCAGGTAGTACTGGATAATGATGAATGAAGTGTATATACAAATATTACGACTTAATGTGCGATGAGAATAAAATTAATTTGCAATATAAAATTACATACATTTGTTGTTGTAAGCGAATCGATAAACTGGTGATAATTCATTTTTCTATTTTTTAATGAAATTTTCTTATGTAATTTAATCTCTATTTATATAACCGGTAACATTTCACGAGGTGTCAGCCGGTAGAAGTAAGGTTTATGAAATTACGACAATTTGGTTTTGATTTAACAAATGAGTGAATTTCGCGATTAAAAATGTAGATGTCACATCTTTAAATACATAGAGAAAGTATAAAAATTATGTAGTATATGGAATTATTATTTAAAAAAAGGGCAACAATAATAAGTATTGTAACTTATTTATTTCACTTTGTTGTAAATTTTACCTTCTGCCATATGGTATACTACAAAAACACGCGGGACTGCATTGTATCGTGACAACAAGGCGATTACAATCAGTTCTCTCGGGTTGCGTCTATTTGCGCTAACTCCGTATTATGATTTCCTTGTAACTTACATTGTTCGACAAAATTTGTATAGGTAAGTAGTCGCTTACCTCCGTTACGGAGTCGGCACATAATGATGATGATGATAAATAAATTCGCGAATTCCTTGTCTTATCGATATATTTAAGTAGCAGTGTATGTAATTTTTTCGAAGTGTTTAAAAATCATTCAAAATGTAGTTTACTGGTTTTTATTTTGACTTTTTCGTGAATAGTTTCCTTTTAATTTTTCTGAGTGTATCGTTTTATTTAGTAAACGACTTCTCTATCTCCGTCTTTATTATTATTATTCCAATACATGTTAATTTTCGTGTCACTTTCATTGTATATTACACTACGAACTGATTTAGAAATACGTTTTTAAAATCCATTTTGGCGTTAGCTATTTAAAACTGAAGTAATTATTTCTATTATTTACCGAGTTGTTCGAATAATAATTATCGTTTATTTTACTTATAAATCACGATTTTTTTAATAATTTTTTTTATCGATACATGTGTGCGCTAATTTTTTAAAATTATTTATATAAAATGTGCGATCTTTTGACATTTTTATTGTTGCGTTTATTTTATTTAATACGTAGGTAAAGATTTTATCATCGAAGCGATGAAATATCATTTACTGAAAAATGAAGAGAAAACCTCGATGCAAATAACGCGTACAACAGTTCGACAAGCTAATTTTCCGAAGGTAACGAAAAGAATAACTAATTTCATTTTAAAAGTGTTGAATTTAGCGATTTTTAAAAAATAAACAACAAAAAAGGAATTAAATTGAATAAATTTTTTTAAAATTAAAAATCGCACAATTTTTTTATAAAATGAACATATAAAAATAAAATATATAAATATATACAATGTGAAAAATATAAATTGTAAATAATACTAATTTAGATATACAAAGTACAAAAGTTAGAAAAATGAAAAAAACAAAACAGTATTTATAAAACAATTTGATAGTGAATGTGGTAAACAACGTAATCAACAATATAAAATTTATACATAACGCAGTATCACAGACAAAATACAATAAATAGGAACTTGGAATTTTTTACTTTTTTTTTACTTCTTAGAACTAATTCTTCATCAAAATTTATCATTAAATTTAATAAATTATGTTTGTCTCTTTTATTATTTCCATTTCTTCTAGTAGTTTTCATTTTTTTGTTTTATTATGTTTTTCTGTATGTAAAATGTTATAATTTCGCATAATATTACGGATTTTCTGTTTAATTTTTTACAATGTTTTCCAGATAATGGTTTTTCATTATTGTTTTTATATGAATTTAAATGTTCTTTGAATCCCAATGTGAATTATCCGCCTGTTTCTCCTATGTATCCTTTTTCGCATTGATTACACTTTAATTTATATATTTGTGAATTTTTTAATATATTATCAATGCGAAAAAGGATACACGGGAAAATAGGCAGACAGTTAACAATTAGATTTAAAAGTTAATATAAAACAATGATGAAAAACACCATTATTGTAAAGTATTGTAAAGAATTAAAGCAAAAAATCAATAATATTAATCAAAATTATAAAATTTTACATACAGGAAAACATAATGAACGAATACTAGAAAAAATGGTAATAATAAAAGATGGTGATAAAGTTAATTTATTAAATTCGATAATAAATTATTATATTAGACGGAAGTTCTTATTTATTTTTATTTTTCTGTTCTATTGTGTTATGTTTGTGTGTAAATTTTATATCGCTGATTGTAGATTGTATTCTTTACCACATTCGCTATCAGATTATTTTATAAACACTGTGCTGTTTTTTTTTTTCATTTCGCTAATTTTTGTAGACTGTATATCCAAATTAGCATTTTTTACATATTATTTTTTTCAATTGTATATATTTATATATTTTTATGTTCACTTGAGGCTAACAGCCGAAAAGTTTTGTGATTTTTATTTAGAAACAAAAAGTGATTTTAACTTTTTATTTTATTTATAATTTAATTTATTTAATGTAGTCGATCGTAATAATATTCCGTTGTTTAATGTAATATACTGATTTGTCTTCGTTACTGAGTTATGTCTTTCATATTTCAACTGGCAGATGCGAATTCAAAAACTGTTTTGAATCCATCCTGAATATATCGAATGTTATGAACAAAAGTCGACATTTCGAGTAGATGTGTATCAAAACGTTCGTGTTGTTCAGTGGAAAAAAGTTGCCCTTATTGGAAATAAATTTCATCAAAAAAGATAAACAAAAAAAAAGTTTGTAGATAAATACGTCGCGTTGATTCCAATTTTTCATAATATTGTTGGATTTTAGGACTGAATTTATCACTTGTGATACTCTATGAAATGTCAACGAGCGGGTAACTCTTAATTTATGCAATAAAACTTGTTTTATCCGTTTGACTACTGTCAGTCGTCAGTTACAATTATGTTGATTATTTCTGAAAATATAATGCTTGGTCTGTTATAGAACAAATCTTAAATCTCCATAGAGGAGATCATATTTATATTATTATCCAGCCAAACAATTCAACTCATGTTTTTCCTTTTACCTTCCCCATGATTATGATCTGTAAGCTTTTTAATAAGTGGCGCGGTAAATAATTTCCGTTATACGGATAAACGCACGCATCGGTTATGAAATCTAATTTTAATCAACATTATGCGATCTGGAAAAAATTCTAGTTACGTATTTGACAGAAATGACAGACAAGACTGTAAAGGAAACACCTTGAATAGTACCACTTATTTTAATATGTATTCCTGCGACGTAAAAATCGAAAAGGTGATCCGTGTAATAGACCGTCTCGAAATAACCATAAATCGAACCGGAAATAAGACAGTTTTGAAAGTATTTTACAAACGATATGTGTCCTGTTTAATAATTTCGTTTTAGTCTAATAATCTTCCAACTTATGGTCTTCATTTTTCAGTTTAAGACACGCTATAACAAAAACATTGAAACTGTCTTAAAATGATCATCATTAAGTATCGTCTCCGTATCGGAGGTAGGCGACTACTTATCTATACATAATTTGTTGTATAATGTAAGTAGCGTAGAAGACAATCATAATATGGCCTTAGCGCATATAGACACACACACACACCCGGAAGAACTTATGTGTAATCGCTTTGTTGTCAATACAGCCCCGCGTGTTTTTGAAGTGTACTATATTGTTACTAGCGGCGCATATAATGTTGTACGTAGTGGTGTCCCATTGTCTTTCGCGTAATAATAATATTAAGATTATTTAAATTTTTATTTCTGATGATAATTTTTGCAACGTCGGTCATATTCGAATTCGGTACTTTTCGTGTAGAAGTCCGTGCTCTAGGCATCTATCCCTCGTGTCTTAAAATACATAAGCAAATTTTCTCCTTGAATCTCACCTTTAGAACTTAATTTACATAAATATATACAATATAGTTACTCTTCGTCGTCTAATACTAAAAATTGTTCTCTAGAAGAATAGGTTCAAACAATTCGTTAACATTTGAGATATAACTTATAACTTTTTTTAAAATTGAAACATTTCACCGAATAAACGATATATAATAAAAAACGTTTCACGTTCCCAAATATTATATATAACCTGTTTAATTAATATGTGTATTAGGCGTGCAAGTATTTATTATAGATTGATTTGTTTATATTCCCAATACTAATCTGAATAAATAATAGACATCGCGAATAATTATAAATATTTAATCCACGAATAAGTGTTCTTTTTTGTTAAAAATAGATGTTATTAGTAGTCGGCGGTCAAGCTCCTAAAGCTATACGGGGTGTTGAATGTTACGACATAAGAAACGAAAGATGGTTGGTAATGTCCGAAATGCCTACTAGACGATGCCGAGCCGGCGTAGTTACTTTAAGTAATAAAGTTTACGCTGTCGGTGGTTTTAATGGAACGTTAAGAGTGAAAACTGTGGACATCTACGATATATCTACCGATACATGGAGTTCCGGAGTGCCTATGGAAGAACGAAGATCTACCTTAGGAGTTGCTGTGATGGGCAATAAAATATACGCGGTCAGTTAAAAAAATATATATATTATAATAAGGCTTGATTCACACTATCGGTAACGCTCAATTTTCGATCCAAAAGAAATTTTGACTCGTCGAGATCGTCCGATCACGCTACGATCTTGATCCGGTATTTTCAAATGAGAAACAATGTAAGCATTCACACTAACGGTTTCGCTCAAGTTTCGCCCCAGTCACGATCACCAAAAAAAGCAATTTTAACGAGAACATTTTTCGACGGAAAATATAAACAATTAATTAAATATTTAATTAAATTTAAATACAAACAAATAAAATGATTTTTTATTATAAGGAGAATACAACCAAATTTAATAACGGTTCACTACTGACTGAAGCTTGACCGTAAATGTGAGCGTGACCATACCTATAGTGTGAATAAAGCCGAAATAAGCGAATAATTTTCCCCTTTCAAATTATTTTCTTTCTTGTATTCTGCTGTTTGTCAGCATTAAATATTTATTTATCTTTTTTTTTCGTTAATTGTCGATTAATCAAATAGTTTATCTCATCGTTGATTGTTGCTATCAAATTCGGACGGTCTTATTGCGATTCTGCTTTTATCATTTACAACTTTTCGACCAAAATGAAATGTATAATTTAGTTTGATTTAAAAATGGCGATTGTAAAACATCTCCGAAACGTCACTAGTAACAAATTCTGACGTGATTTTTATCGAAAAAAAAAAGAACAATTGACCAGTGTATTAGTTAATATAATAATATGTCGTTTGTTTTTAGGTTGGTGGTTTCGATGGATCTGTTGGTAAAGAATCGGCTGAGGTTTTCGATCCTGCACTTGAGCAATGGTCGTATATAGCACCAATGTCGACAAGACGTAGCAGTGTTGGCGTTGGTGTATTAAATAATACGCTTTACGCGGTAATTTAAACTTGTTGGTTTGTTACGTTATACATGATTTTTACTGCGGCTAGCACAACACACAATAAAGAGATATTGTGTGGAAAAGAAAGGAGTAAAATGAATTTTTTATTAATTATCGAATGTTAAAGCGTGCTATTGTTTTTAATGTTGGAAAAGTGATGGTTGCGAATTCTTACTAAATTAATAGTAGCACATTTTAGAAATTTATATTTAAAGCTATAAAATTATGTGATCATAGATGTTCAATAAAAAATAATAATAATATAACGGTATTAATTGGTGAATTGTATATTGGTCTCGTATTTAAAAGCATCTTAATATAAAATGTATTTGAAAATTCGCTGGTTTTAGATTTTTTTTTTTTAATTTTGAACAACACATACATACTGACTGAAAATCTGGCCAGAGTATCCTTTTATATATGGTCACGATTCTATTCGTAACAACCTGAATTCGGATACCATCGGGGACGAGAATTTTTTTATGGTATAAAGGCTTATGACTAACTCAGCTATCCATATTTGACCGGTCGATAAATGAGTATCAACTTGCGGCAAAAGTAAAGAAGATGGGGAAACTATACGTCGTTTAGTCTGGTGTCAATCTTTGAATTGGTGGTCATTTAAACGGTCCTCCCTACTAATTTTCGAATTAATTTAATATATACATATATAACATGCATTTTTATAATTTAAAAGTTATTGAGTCTCATGTGCGCAATCGATCCTATATTAGCTTTCAATCTGAATATACAAATTGAATAATCTCAATTACGCTTTAATTATACGTTTTGTATTTCTACAACTGATTTATATATTCTTTTTGTACATAGTCGATAACTCAATTACTGAGTATCGTGACCTCTGTGTAATGCATTTAATGTAACGTTTCACCATAATCCTATTTCGGTTATTCTGCATTGCTTTAGTACTGATTAGTCCGGTACGTAATGCTGTTTATCCATCTAGTCTGTGGTCTGATTCTTTTCCCTTCTATCTGTCCGGGTTAATATAAATTTTTCGAGATTATTTTTATTTCGTATATGTCCAAAATATTTCGAAATTTTCTGTTGGCACAATGTGAAGATACGACAATCAATATTCAGTCCTTTCAAAATTGATAAATCTTGTTTCCTTAGCTGTCCGTCGGAATTACAGCATTCTGCGTCAGTCCACATCTTAAATACATATATTATCTGTTTGTCTGCTTGTGTGTTTTCCAAGTTTTAGCTCCATACAAAAATACAGCAGATACTAACGTATACTGATGTTGTTTTTTTGTTCACCGAATAGTGAATCTATATTTCCAGATTTTATTTAATCTCCGGATTGCAGACTTTGTCGTCATTATCCTACGTTTGATTGCTTCTTCATTTCTATCATAGTTCTTTATCCGAGGTGTGTGTGTGTGTGTGTGAATCAACCACTTGTAGATTTTGTAGTACATTCAGTCTCCTTGATCTGTTGTTTTTATCTATTATCGTTATTTTCGTCTTCTCGTTAATGAGGATTCCCAGTTTTTGACTTCCTTTTTCAACTCAGTCGCAATGAGTGTGGTATCATCAGCTTAACATAAATTGAATATTTTACCTACACCTATTCTGTTGCGTATCCTTATCAGAAGATTACACGTCAAGATAATGCAATCCATACTTGGGTTGTTAAATTTGTTTCATCGTTATAGGAAAAATGCTGGACATAAAACAACCAAATTTTCGTTCTTTTTTTTTTTTTAGTAAATGCTGCCTTTACAAAGCACCTAAACAATATCCACGTGTGTGTACGTTGTTCGCTATCACAAATGTTCTTTTTAGTCGAAACAAACTTATTATTATTGTCACTTATTATGACTATTATATCGTATATAACCAAAAATTTTAAGTTATTTTTACCTTGTATCATTAAACCATTTTTCGTTCGGTAAGTGACACGGGAAATGCAACTATTTTTACATTCGTAAATTTTTTGAAATTAAAAATGGTAGTGATGTATCAAAATTTTATCCTATCAAGGCTGAGGTTGTTCAGTTTTGGGGCAAATTCTTTTGCTCATATACACATTCAACTTTCCGGTTTTGATGATACAGCATTATTTGCGAGGGATAATGATCCGGTAGCGGCGTCAGAAAAATTACAGTGCGGTTTGAAAAACTTGGAGATACAATGTCCACTTGTTGATTTTAATGAGTTGATTCCACAGGAAAATAAAAGTCGATAACTGGGTATGTGGCTTAATCGTCGTTTGTCCGTGAAGGAACACATTAAAATCAAATTTAAAGAAATAAAACTCAAACTGCGGATCGTACACTGGCTCCTGGGCAAAAATTCCAAGATACCTCTAAAATCAAAATTAGTGCTATACTGAGCAGTTATTAAGCCTGTGGTTATATGGCACATCACTCCATATGCCAATTAAGTTATATTTGTATAAAGATTTTAAACAGTCGTAATTTTCGTAACGATATAATACAGGTTGGAGGTTACGACGGTTTATCGCGACAATGCTTAAATACCGTGGAACGATATAATCCTGAAGCTGATTCGTGGGAAATGATAACCGAAATGCATTTTAAACGTAGCGGAGCAGGTGTTGGTGTATTAGATGGCATTTTGTATGCAGTTGGCGGTCACGATGGACCTCTTGTTCGAAATACAGTCGAATCCTACGATCCACTTACGGAGGTATGGAGTCTTAAAGCTGATATGAACAGCTGTAGGCGGAATGCAGGTATTTACGACACTTTATATATATATTATCCGTTCGTATTTATATACCCTATTCATCTATAAATTAAGACCGAAACGTAAATTGGAAATGTACGTTATATGCGAATAAAGTTGTGAATATAATTAATACCGTTTGCTTAGCAGTATTACAGTACGACATTTATAACAGTACAAAATATAATGAAAACGAATGTAAAATAGTAGGGAGGTCTTATAAGATGTGGAATTTTACGCATCGTCTAAAATTTTACTGTATTGTTAATTACGAATTTCGTTCTGCAATATTATCACATTCGTATGAGAATTTGTTTAGGTTAAATAAGTAACATTCTTTTGATTACCAGTCTCGTTATTTATTTTAAATATATTAATTTAAAAGTGACAATAATAATTTAACAAAGAAAAAAGAAACCGGTGAAGTAGTATTATTTAAAATTTGGTCGTTCTTCGCAGAATGTTCTTATTCCATTCCGCTTAATAGTTTCTTCTTGTCAGAAGATGGCATACAAAGTTAGAAACATAAAAAATAGGTGAATATTATAAAAGGTTTGGAACAAAACAATTTTTAAACATTAAAATTCCAGCCAGAACTAAAAACTAATGCAAAAATCGCGTCTATAAAAATATTTATAAAAAAAATGTTAATATAAATATAATTTTAGGTTCTCTACGTTCAGAATTTTTTGAAGGTAGGATTATCTCCCGCAAGGGTAACGTGAGTTGGCCATAAAGATCGTGCGATCTGATTCCGATAATAAACTTTCTTAAGGTGTTTCCACAAATCGCAGGTCTGTGCCTTTAAAACCAACATTATCGACGCTATCACTCAAATTCAGTTAGCTCTATGCGGCGGAATCATTGAAAATTATACCTATCGGATTCACATTTGAACTATATTATATTTAGTGACAAACGTGGGCGTTTTGAATAAGATTTTCGTTAATACCCGATACACAGCTTATTTTATTCGTCTAGAATTATTTTTGGTGAAAACCACGTCCTGATTATTCAAAAAAAGGTAACGTTTCGAATGGACTTACACCACTCATCCATTCGAAACGTTAAATTTTTTGAGTAATCAGGATGTGGTTTTCACCGAAAATAATTCTAGACGAATGGAAAACAACCACGAAAGTTTTAATATAAATATATAAAATTTTATTTTTAAAAAAGATGTCTCGTTTTCTGAATTCGTTGTTGTTTCGTTAATATCTCGACATAATTATACATATTAAAGTTTACGTTTAACGATGTGTGGTAAAATTCAGCGTTGGGAAGGTTTGCAGCTGATAAAATTTGAAACGTCTGAGAACTGTACTAATAATAATAATAATAACGTAAATAACAACAAATGCCTATATCATAAAATAATAATAATAATTTGCATTTTATGGATGTCGACTAAATATCGTTAAACCGATAATAAATTCAAATAATAATTCGGTTATTAGTAACTTTTCAAATGTTCTCAGATCAGTCAACAACTAGTCTCTAAACTGTCAATAAAAAATGTGCACACGAATAATATCCCTATGTACCGTTTGTATTGATTGATGAAGAAGCTAACGTCGGATACGTGAATGTTGAAAAGAAAAGCGGGTTGGCATATTGTTTTGGCAATTAAATTACAATTATCGACAATATTATATTACTGTAATCAGCATCATCGTCTTGTTCGTGACTAGCCATTGTAGTTTAATTTTACGTACAAAATCGACTCGAATTCGAGGCACTAAGTATATGCAACGTAATCACGAGCGCATATGATATTATTTCGGGTAAAATGAAGTAAATAATGTAAACTCAACTTCGTAACTTAGACACACAATATGCTAATGGAGTAAGTTCGAAGATAAAATTCTGAGAAAATCTCACTCGTTACGAGGGCTACCGAGTAAAAGAAGAAGGCCTGTGAAGTATTTAATTTTAAAATACGATACATGACTAATTTCGGCTGATTTATCAAGCAAGATATAAGTTTATACGTTTTTAAATTGTTGCGCCTTTATTTTTGAAATAAATTCAAAAATAGCCAAATTTACAAATTCCTCCGTAAGTAATATGAACATTTTCGATGCGTACATCGTGCGCGATATAACAATAAACCTGATATATGACCAGAATTGAACAGCACGTATGAGTTAGTTAATTTTACTTTTAATCGCTGGTATTGTGCGTCTTAATTTAAATTTTTTAATTCTATTTATTTCTATAAAGGTAAAATTGCACTTAACTAATGGATTATATTTTATTAATTTGGAATTTTAACTTTTAAAAATGGCATTTTCTATTAAGTTCGAATAGTAGAGTTGAAATTAAAGAACTAAGGGCTTCGAGATATGTTTTCGGTTTACTTTATGAGCTTTATCAATATAATCAATTACAAATTAACACATTACGTTGACGTATAGCAGTAATAAGTTTCGACTTCGCGATATATTGAAAAGGTAAAATTAACTGCGCCATAAATTATTTGGCATTTTAAAATTAAATATCGTCATCATTTTCCATCTTCTATTCAGAACGTTTGGTCGACACCTCGGATTTCTACATTTGTCTAGCTTCTTTTATCATTTCAGCAACTGGTTTTATTCCTGCTATTCCATATGTATATTCTATGCGTTTCCTTCCTCGTGGTCCTTTCCCACGCAAATTTTCTCTTGTATCGCAAGGGTAAAAAAGTCGTCCTCTCGAATTTAATGACTAAATTTTTTTTTTTTTTTATTCGATTATATTTAACAGGATTGGTTGGCTTAATTTGCATTTGTTTAATACTTCCAAATTCGTTATTTTTTCCTTCCACGATATTCGGTGCCTCCTTCTGTAGCATCCCATTTCAAAAACAGTGATTTTCTTTTTGTTGACTTCTGATAATGTCCAGAAAGCATATCTCATTATTGACTACACAAAACAGCGAAGAATTTTCAACTTTAGTTGAAGATTTAATTTTCTATCTTATAAGTACTCGTTCCATGTAAATGCATTTCGTCCGCATCCTATTCTTCTTTTTATTTCTTCGTCTTTCCCATTTCCGCGAGTAAGCTTCCCAAATACTTGTGTTTTTGTTGTTCTTACGACTTTTTTTTAAACATTTATTTTCATTCCTACTTCTTACATTCAAATGATTTCATTATTTTTTGCATATTTTGACTCGACCAAATATACCTGATCATCCACCTAGCTTATATTCGCTATCCTTATTCCATTTATATTAACTCCGATGCTATTCATATTTCCCATTTGCGTTATTTCTTCGGCGTATGCGTTGAACAGTTTCGGTAATAGTAGATATCCTTGCCTTACTCCACGTGCTATATAACAATATTCTTTGGACTGTTATTGTCGAATTCTTAGCGTCGCGTTCTGGTTCCAGTAAATATAATTAAATTTATGTCTCGTCCATCTCTTGTTCCTCGTTTTGCGATGAAACCATATTGTGTTTTACCCAAATAACTGCCTATTTTGTTTTTCTATTTTCTTGTTTATTAACGATAGCAGGTGTTTTAATACATTCAGTACAGATACATTTTGTTCATAATTTTTAGCAGCATTCTTCTGTTATCTTTATCTAACGCTTTTATCATTTCCATTGTTATTCTATCTTCACCAGGAGCATTACTCCCCCTCGTCTTATCTTGATTGCATGTTCTAATTCATACAGTAATATGTCAGAACCATCTTTCGTTGTGTTTGACCATTTAACTTGCGGTCTGGTGGTATCCATATATAATTGCCTTTTCGTCCGTATCTTTTATTATGTTATTTTTCTTTCTTTTCCATTATTTCATTAACTCCTTTATTTCAATTTTAAAGTTCTTCTATTTAATTTTTTTTTTGGCATTTCTGTTCGTACCATTCTTATTTTGCTTGTATACAATGTTTTATGATATTTTTGTTCCATTTTACTGTATTAATTGAACATGTTCCAGAATCCTTGAAAATAGCGCAGATTATTATGGTTCAGAAACCGGAAAAACCGACAGAAGAAGTAACATTTTATCGGCAATATCCAAATTATATAAGAAACTACTCCTTAAACGTCTCAAACCACTAACGCATATAACAAACCATTAATTTGAGTTCCATGCTCATCACTCTACTATTGACCGGGTCCATCGTGTAACGGCAATAGTAAAAAAAAGCGTTTGAATAAAACAAATTCTGCTCTGTAATATTTCTTGATGTCGCGCAGGCGTTTGACCGAGTGTATGGCCTTATTTCCAAACTGAGTACCAGATTGGCAACTGGTGTCCGTCTGCTGAATTTATCAAACCGACAATTTATCTTATGAAAATGCGAAATCTTGACTTTATTCCATTCAAGCGGGAGTACGACAAGGAAGTATCCTAGGACTCATCTTGTATCTCTTAAACACGATAGATATACCAACTACATCAAAATCCACAACTGCGATGTTTGCTGATGACACAGCAATACTGTCAGTCAGTGACTACCAAGCTGAGGCAATAATAAATCTTCAAAATACTCTAGATCGTATAATAAAATGGTCGAACGATTGGAAGATTAAGCTCAGTGAACAAAAATTCGTCCATGTCATCTTCGCCCTGCGTAAGCGGGACCCCCAGTATGTAGTCTTAATAAATAATCAGAAAATCCCAGTTGCTAACTCGGAAAAATACTTAGGACTGCATCTGGATGTCAGGCTAACTTGAAGGGCTCACATCGATGCAAAAGCTCATCAGATTAGGCGCGAAGTACGCCAAATGTATTGGATCATAGGGCGACGTTTCAAAATGAAGTTAAAAAATAAACGATTAATTTATCTAACTATTATAAGACCAATCTGGACGTATGGAATCCAGCTGTTTGTATTTGTACCGAAGCTTCAAATAAGCGAATTATCCAAGTGATCCAAAATGAATTCCTTCGTATGATATGCCATCGGGTTTCAACAAAACGAATCACTGCACGCCGATTTAAGAATTAAATGTGTTAATGAGGTTATCGCTGATTTGGCTTACCGACATGATAAAAGACTTTGTAATCATTCGAATCCAAAAGTCGCAGTACTCTTACCCATTGATCAAGACGTAAGAAGCCTTAAACGTCTTAAACTCAATGACTTAGTGATGATAATAAGCAACGACTATATATGTATAAATAACAAAATCTAGCCAGTGGCCTGTGTTTGTAACGCGCAGTAATCTTATTCATTAGTTATAATTATTACTTATTTAAATTTTATTCGTTGCTATATACTGGATTTTTAACTATCTAAGTTTCTATTGTTTGTATATCCTTTCTGTATAATTTCCACTCTATCTCTACTTGTTCATAGAATATGATCACTATTGCAGTTAGCCGATGGGTGTGTATGACAATTTTTAACCTGACTTCTGTGTCTTACACTATCCAAAATATAATCAATTTAATTATTTGAACTTTGTCGAGTACCGCTAACGGTCTACACATTGTACTAACTCGTCGGAAGTATCTATTCCGAATGTATCTCCAAGTATTTCTTTCTTCTTATACCATAACCGTTATCGATCGTTGATTGCGTTGGTTAATTTCCTACTCGTTCTCTTATTAAGTTGCAGCGCTAAATAATTATGATTTATCAAACCACTGACTAAGATTTCCCAGCCAGGATATCGATGACCGGCCTCTGCTTCGTCTACCCATTATTTTAACTCGAATTTTACTAATTGAGATAAATTTTGTAATTCGGTGAATTCTTCATGGTGTGATCAAAATATTCTAGTTTAATGTTATCCCCCCCGTGATTATTACCTCTTGTCTCTTATACTTCTCGTTTGGTTATTATCATATATTTAGTCTATTTGCATTGACTTTTAATCCGTACTTACCGGTTTTATAACTAAGTCCGACCTATGCTGTGATGTTTGTTAGTCATTAACTACTCGTTTATATTTATATTATATATTAGAACTGTATATCCCCCACTCATCCAAAATATTGCTGCAAATAATAAAAAAAAAAATATATTAGAGTAGACGGATATATATATATCTAAACCCGCAAAAATAAATAAAAGAGTACGACAAGGTTGTTTGTTATCTCCATTACTTTTTAACGTATACGCGGAACTTGTGCTTAAATTAACTCTAGCCGAAACCACATACGGAATTCGCTTAGGCGAAGAAAAACGATATCATTTGCAGACGATCAAGCTGTAATTGATGAATCTCCGAAAATGCCAAAAAAAATTATACGGACCTTCAATGATACAAGAAAGCAGTTTTCAGTTAGAAATAAATGTTGATAAAACTAAAATCATGATATCCTAATCGTTTTCAACTGGAAATTAATGGCCAGAAAATTCAACAAGTGCAAAGATTCGAGTATCTCGGTGGTCAAATAATAACGGACGACTTGTATTGCGATGTAGAAATAAACTCAAGAATTAGATTAGCTAAGCCTGACGAGAAAAGCGAAACATATTATGCCAAAAGTCAATACCGCTAAAACTACGTAAACTTATTAAAACTTACGTGCGGCCTGTAGCGCTTTACTGTGCTGAAACGTGGACACTGAACAAAAGGAATGTTCAAAAATTGCGGGATTTTGAAATTGGAGGAAGATACAAAGAATAAGTTGAACCGAAAAAGTTTCGAATGAAGAAGTTCTCCAACGAATTAACGAAAATCGGACCTTATTATATTCGATAAAGAAGATTAACCTGGATCGGACATGTAGTCCGACATGGTGGTCTGTTACGCGATGTAATAGAAGGACAGATTCCAGGGAAAAGAGGTCGTGGTAGACCACACGAAACACTTTCGTAACAACATCGTTGCATGATACAGGCACAGATACTAGAAAATGAAAAGAGCTGCAGAGAATCGGTTGGACTGGAAGTTACTATACAATAAAATCAGTCCTAGGAATGCCAAACTTATGATGATGATGATATGTATGTATGTATAATTTCTTGTCCGGACTCAATTTTTAAATTAAGGTTTCTGAATCAAAAGTAGATTGTAATAGTCGTAAAAAAAAAAAAACCTACTTGTTAGCTTTTCGAAAATGATAAATAAATAAATGTTTATTAAAATTATTGAATAATAGAAAATATATAATAAAGACGTATCGGTATTTAATGAATAAAACGAAACATTCTACAGAATACTTGAATACGTTAACCATTTTTACAGGCGTTATTTCGTATATGGGACTATTGTACGTTGTAGGAGGCGACGATGGTTCAACCAATTTATCTTCGGTAGAAGTGTACTGTCCGAAGATGAATAGCTGGCGGACATTACCTTGTTGTATGTGCATCGGACGTAGTTACGCCGGTGTAACATTAATCGATAAACCGTGTAATTTGTAAAACTTGCCAGTATTGAATTAGAAAAAATAAGATGTATGAAATTGAACGGTGAGAGCTAATTAAGCGCAGTATGTATTTTTATTCTTAGCTTTTTTTAATACTAAAAAACTTTTGTCGAAGAATCTCGCTTGTAAGACTATTAAAATTAGAATATTACCAGATGTTTTTTTTTTTTTTTTTACTTAGATGTCATCTACATAATAAATAACACGTACGTAATCAAATAATTATTGTATCGTTTGTTTTATTCCGAACATGACGAATAAGTCTTCCATTGTATTTAATATATTCAAAATATTACCGATTTGCTATTTTATTTTATATCTATAATTATTTTAGTTTATATTATGCGCGTCGTCGATAGTTAACCGAAAAATTTATTTTCTTACGCTTAATATTTTGTGTAATCGACGCATCTCTTTTTCTGACTCTAATTCCAGTCTGGACGTGATCTCTAAAGTTTTATTTTTGGCCCCGGGGAGTAAGTTCATAAAATGCGAATTTTACTTACATTTTCGTGTAATCGTATTTTTTCATTTAATGCTTAGTTTATCAATTTTCATTATAATATGCGTGGCATAAATAACTATTATTTACGTATTAAAAGTTTTCAAAATGATGTAAGTTTTTTCTATCAAGTGACATAACTTTTTAGATTTACTTTATTATGGTTCATTCCACATACTTAATCCCTTTTAACTTATTGATTCTTATTGCGAATGCAAGACGATAATCGGTATCTTAATACGCTTAAATTGAAAGGGAAAGGCTAACTGGTACTCTCGAAATCATCGCATCTTCGCCGCTGAACTTATTAACGATTATTAGAAGTAAAATCGGCTCAACTTTAGTGTTCAGCGTTCGTCTATAATCCGCTCCATTACCTCCACTACTGTTCGTATTTATTATTCAGAGATCAGCCGTTATTTCTGGTTGACTAACCAACTGACGACTCAATTGCCGTAGCAATTTAGAACTCATACGCGGAAAATAATTAGTGCCGAAGTCAACGAAGCCGGTATTATGTACTCATGTGACATATCTGTCAAGGACCTATGCGCAATTGCAGTTCGATATGTAAAAAACATGTCGTTCGCTGCACTTCATCTACTGGTCAAAGTATTCTCGAATTCTTCAAAAACGTGATCCTTGCAAATGGAATTTATTTTTTAAAAATGTGTAGGTAATTCGACAGATGCAAACATGCAAGATCATTGCAATGGTTTATACTGTCTGGTGAAAAACCAAAAAACACTGTTGATACACGTTTGATGTTATGCATATATGTACTAAATCTATTCATTTCTGATATCACAAAAGTATCTTTTAGCCCCTATTTCTTTATTTGGATTTCTGACTAATATTGCGGTATTTTTTCGAGAGTCGTACCAAAGAATGGATATTTGAAGAAACATTACTGAAAACTATAAGAAAACATTGTCCAGAATAAACGGTACTAGCTGGTGTAAACATACAATATTGATAAAAGTTTTTGGTGAATTTGAAACGCCCGGAAATGCTTTGTATATTTCGTTAGTTTAAGCGCTCTTCTAATTTGCCAACGACAAGGACGATACTTTCATTGCTCGTGACAAGGAGAATAGTTACCTTTAAAAATTGTTAAAATTTGAAACAATCGTGACCGCTCATATATATCTTCGAACTTATTTCAACTCCATTATCAATGTACCTCCAGAGTTCAGGACTCAATTTCATGAAATGCAATGATTTTATTCGGCATGTTAAAGAGAGAATTTCTGCATTCAGTCGAGATTACAAGAAAGCTTCGAAAAAATTTGCTGAAAGCATGAATGTAACTGCGGAAAAAACTTCGATGCTGCAGTACCTTCTAGCTTTGTGCTTACGTCTATCGAGAAACACATTCTCGAAAAAATCATTGGAGTACAAACCAGAGTTTTTATTTTATTTTATTTTTTTTAATTTTAACCCAAAATCCAAACTTATCCCTCGTTTTTTTAATTATGAACTAAAATCTAAAATATTTTTTCATTATTTTTATTTTTTTTTCCTCCAAATTATAGGTGATGGATACTTATTAATTGGTATTTCAAGTGTTTTTTCATATTCTCATATTGTAATTGATTGCTGTATTTTCCAATGAATAAATAAAAAAAAAAATTATTTTTGAAATAAAAAATCACGAAAATCCCACCATCGTGTATTTTAAAAATACGTCCCGAAAACTGGCGCCAGTATGCGCTATGCCCGGTTATCTGATTATGCGTCCACCCGCTCGTGATTTAATATATATATATATATGTATATATATATATATATATATATATATATATATATATATATATATATATATATATATATATATATATATATATATATATATTATATATATATAATATATATATATATATATATATATATATATATATATATATATATATATATATATATGAAAATCAGAATTGTTTATCATCGCTCATCAGTGTACGTCCTGCCTTCAGTAATTACGACAAAAGCAGTCGACCCTGGTTGTTGGATTAGTTATGCATCTATCTGCGTCTACCGTCTCATGCCTTGTTTCTTTATATGTTCAACTTCAAACATAATTCGTATATCAAATTAACATATTTTCTCGCGCTCAAATTTATAGTACAACTTATCAAGTTAATAATTTCTTCGTGTTAGTTACTGATTTACATCGCGATTGTTTTGTATCACAACGACCATTCAATTTTAAACGAAAGGTTATCAAGATTTTAAAAGAAATAATGTGTTTGAAATTTGAAACAGAAACTTTAAGAAAAACTTATTCCCAGAATGAATGTGTTTGTGTTCTAAATTTAGAAAAATCACTACTCTAACAAATTTTTTTATATGAATATAGTAAAATGTGTTTTATTACGAACTTTTTTATTTCCAGTTGAGATGATGAACTGTAAACACTAAATAACGGTACTATTATTCCAAAATTTGGTATGTTTTAGTGCCAAAACAATGCTACGTATGTATCCTTAAATTAATCTTGTTTTCAACAAAAAGTTTTAATTCATTCAGTCTCACGTTATCAATTTTTTACACGAGATTATACATTTTAATATATAAACTAATTAAAAACCGCGGAAATTGAAAATATAAAGTACTATTTCGATCATAACACCTTTTGTTCGATAACTATAGATAATTTTTATCTATTATGTAAATATTTATAGAATTGATACTTTTTATTTCAACGAAATGTTTTTTATTATGAAAATAGGCAATTATTTTAGCATTAAACGTTTATTCGTATCATAAAGGACATTGTGACTGAAAAACTTAATGAATAATAAGTACCTCGTAAACAATGTATATCGAACGTTGGAAAACTCTCGGTTAAATATTCTGCCAATTTTTATATAGTTAGAATCGAATTTAAAGTTAGATACATAATTTAATATACACAAAAATACTAATATCGATAAAAATATGTGCATATTTTAATGTGATGATAGCCTTAAATTTTTTATAGGATTTAAATAAGTCACAACTGTTTCTTAAAAGAATAAGCCAATAAAAAATGAAAAAACTAACTTCGGTAAGAAACTAAAACAATACAGGAATTTCATCGATATTAACAATAGAGAAATGTACTTATGGGGGAATGAATTTATATACGAAACCACTTTTTTTTTTTTTTTTTTTTTTTTTTTCTGTGTAAAATAATTAAGACATTACGATTTATTTATTGAGAAAGTCGGCATTTGTTGTAGATTGTCTTTTTTTTTTAAGATATAATTAACGAACGACTTTATATCCGATGTAACGACATTTATGACAAAAATTGTTTAATATAAAAAATTAACGATTTCAATGCGCATCAGAAATATATTTAGTCAGAAGTGCTTTTTTAAAAATATTTTATCTACGTTTTCATATTACATCACTTTGACAATTATTCATTATAAGTAACTATTTTTAATGACCCAAAAATATCTCTTTACTCTGTTATTTATATATTTATATGTAATTCACTAGCATTTTGTATAAACTTTTCTTTACAACCTTTCACTTTTTTCTGCTTAATTCGTAATATAAACTGTACATTTTTCGAACCAATAATTGCTTGTATTGCATTTAAAAAAAAAAAAAAAAAAAAAAAAACAGTTTCTTGGTGTCCCGTAATAACGTAATTGTAATAGATCTTGCGATTAAATTGCTCAATCACTTGTGAAAGAACTAAAAGTCGTCGAAATTGGGGAGGCCTATCCAATTCATGAATATGTAACGTTTAAGTATGCAAATATCAAGAAAAATCATATTAGAAAAGTAAATTACAACAATATTATTAAACATTTTGAACATAAAAGACACGACTTAGTGCAAACTGCAATTTCATGAACAACCATGAGTTCTGTGAAGAATGGATAAAGTATCAAAGTATATACAATAACAAATCGAAACGAATAATAGTTACGTAACTGCGTATAAAGCAAACTATTGGTGTGGAATGATGAAATTCGGTACTATATAGCCGTCTAACAAAAAATATCGTATTTTTCAAACGGATCCAATTATAAGAAAAAACCGTAAAATAGTTTACAAAAGTTGTAAAAAAATCCATTAAATTATTAAAATCTGCTAAATTAAAACCAAGGAAATGTTTTTGCGTAAAAAATGTAAAACCATGGGGTCTGGGTTACAAAATTGCATTTAGTAAGCTGAAGAAAACCGATGACATTCCCTTATTTAAAAAAGAAGACAGCCCAATAACTGATATAAATGATCATCTAAAATACTCTCTTCGCATTATTTCCCAGCGATAATGCAGACACCGACAACAGTTATGATAAGTCGTTGCGAAATAAATTCGATAATTGTAAGCTAATTGCAACCAAATAAATATGATGAACGATCATTCAATTATAAAGAGCAACTAACAATGATTATAAAAAATCTCGAAAAATAATAAAGCTGCAGGTAAAATGAATAATAAAATATGTTCACTAGCTTATTATCCAAAAGCTTGGCGTAAAGCTAGTCTTATACAAAAACCAGGAATAAATATGTGGTAATCACTATAACAGTGGACATAAAAGGAACCTTTTGACAATTGTTAATATCTGACTTTGTTCAATTCTCTAGAAATGTTATAAGTTGAAATAAAAGATTATTGAGTAGCGTCTAGCACTATATAAGTATCGGTAAAATCAATATACAAGTAGAGAATGCGTATACAGAAAAACAGACCAATATGGGTTGTTCACCAGGAAATATTCTGTGTCCGCTATTCTGGAACATACTTTTTAACGAAATCTTGAAATTACGCTACAATAAAATTGTAAAACTCTATGCATATGCAGATGATATCATTTTTATAATTTTTGGTAACTCAAATGTAGAACTAGAAAATATAGCAAACGTTAATCAAATCGGGAAATTGGTTAAATAGTGTCAAATTAAATCCATCAGCAGAAGAAAATTTTATTCACATTTTTCACAAACTCATTAAAATCAAAAAGAAACAACGTTAAAGTAAGATTTGAGAATTCAATTTAAAAAAAAAAAAAGTTGAATACTTTAAATACTCAGGTATTTTCATAGATAACAAATTAACTTTCAAATACCATCTGGACTATGTAATATTTGGAAAAAAAAATGGATACTAATTACTGTCAAACGTTGCGAGCCTATCGAAATACATCATGGGCAGCATATAAAGAAAATATCTAACAAACCCATGTAGCGGATGCAAAACAATTTCACACAGCGCATCTGTAGTTATTGCTGTTGTATTTACCCTCGATCATCTTATGTTCAGTCGGGCGTCATGTTTATTATTAAAAACCTGGACTTCTTTCCATATATTAATGAGCAGCTAATATAAACGCCATAATCTCAAGATCCAATCTAAACTCTCACCGTAATACTAGAACTAAATATATTACTTAGAAATTTGGCAAAAAAGATTGAAAGGGCATAATACTAGGCGAACAGCTTAATTCCCAGTAAATCAAATTTACAAAAGGGACATGAAAATTTGGTTCTTATTTATTTCACTTTCATTTAAGTAAGAATGACAAATGTGAATGTGGCGCAATAGTTACTGCTGATCAAGACCTATTTCTAAGTCCTATTACAGACCACATAAGATTATACAATAAAAATAAATTTCTATCGTCATTTCACACTCAATATTTTCTACGATATTTCTCAAATCCCTTAAATCATAAAATCTTAGCATATTATTACTTATTGTTCGTATGGTCGTTTTTGGTTAAATAAAATTAGTTTCATACGAAAAAATATAGACATCCCTTGTTCGAAATATTCCAATTCTTTCAATTGTTGTTTGTTGATCCTCCTTCGAGTATTCTAAATGTACACCTAATTGTAGTCATAGCACGAGTACAAATTAAATTAATTTTTTGCGAGGTACATTTATAATTTGACAATGTATATATCAGTTATTACGTAAGGAGTACGCGACATAAATTCTGCTTACTATAATATAATATATATATATATAAAATTTTCTGTTCGTACACCTTAATCCGCTGTAATTTTCGATTTGCAGTAAAACACACCATGTTTAATAACCATTGAAAAATTAATTCTATTTTTTAATATTGACCGCAATTAATTATGTGTTATTTACAATTATGTTAAATAAGTCGTTTAACGCATAAAAGTGTCTAGGCTTTGAAATTTAGAGGAAAATTACGATTATTTTATTTTCAACTTTACCGTTCACCGATTTATTTATTTTCAGGATGTTAATCGAACAGCCCGGCGATAACAAAAATTATTTTATAGTATTGCGAAAGAGCTGTGATAAGAAACGGAGTTTCTCTAACGTTTCTAGTGTTTTTGTGTCTGTGCCTACAAAAATTTCCCGCCGACAGTAGACCGATTACAGGCTAGTGCGCATGCGTAGTAGCTTCTGCTGTTTAACCGCGAAGTTGTTTTGTATTTTTTTGGCGGTTTTTTATTAGTGACGAGTTTAGTTTTGTTCGTACGTTCTGCGTTTAGTTCAATCGTACAATTTATTTTGCGTCGTGTTTATTTTGTTTTCATTTATGAACTTTTAACATCCGACCATAACAACGGTTCTGTGTTTATGGATAATATTCGAATCATTTAGAGTAAGTAATTATTTTTAAGTTTGTCGAAAAATTTAAATAAATATCGTTCATACGCAACTAGTTATACGTATACTAGTCATGTAGTTGTAAAAATATCGATAACCCGTTGAAATTATTGTGTTATGAAGAATAAACGTATAAAATCATAGCGATAACTTCTTTAGAAGTATTTATGCAAAAATAAACAATTTCATAATGCTGCTTATCGCAATACAACGTTCTTTATCGTAATAATACGTAACGCATATGTGCAAATATTGTTGTGTATAATATATTACACGCACCAACATTTATATATATATATATATATACATATATATATATATATATACATATATAATAAAGAAAGAGACAGTCTATATATGTACGGTGTGTGACATTACTATTTTTTAGTCGATTAGATTCATGCGTTATTTAATGTCGTGTATTCCTAAATTGCCTAATCAATTTGATGATTTAATTCGATTTATCCACCAATTTACACCTTAAATCTAACTATACGAAATGTTCAATTAAAAAATCAATTTTTAATTAATGAATTGCGTAATCACGTACTAATATAAATGATCTCAAAATCGTAAGATGAAACTATTATAATTTTTAATATTTTAAATAACGGTTTTACGATTTCGGTATGTTATTAATAGTTTTATTACACAACATCTTTATCATCCGCGAATATCACTTATCATTAAATTAATTGTCCGGATTTTTGAACCTCATTCAATATTAGTTTTTCTGAACTTCTATAAGTGTACAATTTAATTTGTTAAATCTAATACTTAATTTGTATTTTTTTTTTTTTTGTATGTGGAGCGAGTGTTGTTTTATGCGGTTATTGTTATTGTCAGTATTATTGTTCTTTCATGTCACTGATGTTAATTTATAATATTTTTGGAAAATTTACTCACCGACAATTAGTTTAAATATTTTATTATTCTCTCGTTTTATTCCTTCAATAAATGAGTAAATTAGTTTAGGCTTAGTTAATTAATTTCGCTAATTTCGGAATACGCACGCAGAATCTAAATAAGCTGTACATATAATTAAAAGATGTGCAACTGCTAAATCCTCCATATTGTCTTATATTGAACTGACTCTTGTTAAAAGTAATGTGTTAGAACAATAATTAATCATTTTTTACAATACGATTTCCCCGAATTTGGTGTTCACCATATATTTTGTTGTCGTATTTGAAATTTTTAAATTAAAAATTGCATTTTTGACAGTTAGTTTGTTACGTACTAATGAAATATATGCAGGTCGAATTCCTTAATAGTGACCGCAGGATATCGAAATTATTCTATGATTCCAGGTGATCCCAATGAAATCAGTTTTTTCTTTTTTTTTTTTTATCATAATAATACTATTTCAGTACTATAATTAACTTTTTGTAAGCTTGCCGCTACAACGCTTTATCTTTTAGGTATTATCCTGGGATATGATGTTACTCTTATAATACTACCATCCGTAGTTTTCTAAGATGAAAATTTACATGGAACTGTTCTAATTACGCTAAAAGTGATTATATCATTATGTACATGGTAATATTGAGTGGCTATCCGTAAAATAGAGGAAATTCTGCTGAATTTTTACATTGTATCGAACGAGCTCACTACACCGGACTTATCGTCTTTAGCTTTATTACATCAAAATCTTGCTATTTGACGTCATAGAAAAATAAGTACACATTTTTTCATTCGTTCCCGAAAATGAAAAAGGTTTTTTTTTTTTGTTTATATTAGGAATTGACTTTTTGTTGCTTATATCTGAGGGAAAGCTGCCAAATGTTTCACCGACATACCGTAATATCTATTTTAATGCGTCGGTTTGTTTGACCGTTTTAATGATAGTTGGCCAAAAAAGATGAAAATGTATTTTAGACGTGTACGTTTCGTACAGATTAATAGTTTTTAAATAATGTTTCGAAAAAGATTAAATGAAAAAAAAAACAACATAGCGTAAAATTTTATATATATATATATTTCTTCTTAATTTACTCGTGATCTAACGAACAAATCAAAATTTAAAATCTTTGTCTTGACCTTCATTTTAAGTTTGTATAACTTGTTGCTCTCGTGTCCTTTATTATTATTTCTACAATGTATTTGTTTATTGCATTCTGTATATATATATATATATATATTCGTTGTCGTTATCGGTATGCGGAGTCCGTGACGTTATGTAATGCAAACTTCCAAACGTCGTCACATGTTTCGATCCTTTTCATTGCAACACTATATATATATCTCACACGATGTCACGATATGTCTATATCAACCCACTGCTGAGTGTAGCAGTCCCCACTTTTCCAACGACTATATATATATATATATATATATATATAGTGTTGCAATGAAATTTAAATGACTTGTTCGATAAAAAAAGAAACAAGATATAGTAACTTTTCAGTAACGCAATAAAGTAATTTATTAGCTAACAATAAACGTTTAAAAAAAAGTTTAAAATATTAAATTATATAAATTTAAAGTGAAAAATTGACGAGTTGAAAATATGTTTCGTATACAGCGCAATTCCGCAATTCAGGACAGCCTAGCAAATTTCATTTAAGTCTTCACTATTTTCTTAGTCGTGTATTCAAATTTTAAAGATTTAGAATTACAACAATTTTAATGATCAAATTAATTTTTTGTAACACATGTACTTAATTCGATTAAAATAATGTAAATTTAATATAGAACTCAAGTTTAATGTTTAAATGGTTTGTAGACGTAATTGTCGTTCAATGTCCGTACAACATGTCGACGATCATTCTCTTGACTGGATTTTGGTCCGTTATATTTTTATGGTGCTTATTTTACACCAAAAATTTTTTACCTTTTCTATCCATGATCCACGTTAATCTAGGACGGCACGACTATCATTTGTTATATGTGTATCTTACAGATTTTACAAAAATTAAAATTTAACGATATATTTGGAATTCGAAAATGTGTGAAAATAAAATCTCATTTCGCCGATTAAAATTTTTTCGTGTACGAGGTTAATAACGTGTGTTCGTGTTTTCAGAATCAAACTAAAGCATTCAATTTACGTTAAATGATTTTTTTTAGCGTAAATTTTATTTCATACGAATGAAATCGAGGAATTATCAGATACTACTTATTTACGAATAAATCTTCACCTATCTATTTACAAAATAAGAAAATAATGAATATTTTTCTACGAAATTTAATTTGAACTTAAATGTTCGATTTAACTCGATGATTTTACTTTATCGTTAGCGTAACGCGATTTTAATTTATTATCCGTTTTTTAACCCGTTCAGTTATACGTTATAATAAAATGTTGACACAAAACCGATAAATTTTAAACAGTTGGTTTATTATGCAATACTCCATTTTTATTAGGCGAACTATAGATAATTTTCGATGTATTTATATAAATATTTTTAAAATCGGGACATCTCATGTCATGCAGGAAATAAGACATTTGGTTTGAATTAAAATTTCATGTACCATAGTGTACAAGCATGTCCCATTTGGGAACACTATCGTCGAAAGGGTTAATCGAATTTCTTACGTTTGTTTTTTTCGACGCTTATAAAACAGGAAAGCTACATCACCAACCCCATTCGCCGCAGATACGCATTAATTTTAATTTTATATACCGAACATGTAGAACAAAGCGTAATAGTCGTTCGAATTCGGATTTTTAAAAATAATATAGCAAATACACGTGAGACACGTTAAAAGTTAATTATAGCATAATTAAACTTTTACAGAATTAAATGAAATCATAATATGATTAGCGAGATGAAGGAAATGTGTTATTTTTTACAAACCCCTACGAATGAAATTTTATATTAGCGTTTGTGTGTTATTTAAAAAATTTTATTCGAAATCCTGAAAAAAAGCTCTTTAACCGCTTGTGATTATTATAGCGCTATACAAGCTAAAAATTGGCCGCGATAAAACTGACAATCGAACATCGCGACATTCGAAAGGAAGTGAAGTTATATTTGTTAAGAATATTCATATTTCCGATCGTATACGAATGATGGATAATGTAAATAAGTAATCGCGAAGAAAAATGTGAATGATTACTTACAAAATGATATTAAGAATCCCATAAACGAGTCACAGCGACATATGGATATTCAGTCCAACCGAAGAATACTTTCCACCATGTTAAAGTTCTTTGGACGTGTGTTTCACTTCAATTGTATCGGAAAAGCGGGGATATGTGTATATATAAAATTATATTAATACTGGCGTTTTTGTATTACGCGAAGTATTTTTCTGTAGAGACAAAAAACCAGCGGTCATATCAACCTTAAATCGATTGTCAATATTATCACAGTTTTTTTTTTGTTTTCAAATTTAATTAATGTATAGTCTTTTAAAAATTAAATTTCTCATTCTAATAATTAAAATATTAAGAAATACTCGATGGAAGTTCAACGTCCTTTTAAAATTAAAATTACTTCACAATTCGAGTCGATAGCCTTTAATTAACGATATCGAACGTTTTCATGAATAATTTAACGATGTCCGTTATTCTAATTTGCCTTATGATGTTAATTAAATTCAAAAGGTGGGGTTAAAATAACACGTTCATTATTTCCTGTAGGTATAATCAGCTAAATTAAATATTCGGTCGACAACGTTTGCAGAGCAATATAGATAATAGATTAATTATATATATATGGTAATAAATTTATTGGTTTCTGCAGGGTCTTATGTAATACTTTAACAAATGGGGTTTCGACCGGGATTAACGTTCACGTTTATCCATCCATTTATATATATAAAATTATCCAATTCCTAATTAAACTTCTATACTACTAATTTTGTTTTAGGAGACTAGACGTTCTAATAGACTTAACTCCCAAATTCGTTTACAATCGATTTTAGTACCCTCTTGATTTTAGTTAACAAATTTTTTTATACGAAGTGAATATAATCGAAATTAATTTATTTTTAAACGTATTTCCGACTTAATCCATACATTAGACCACGCAGGCCGCTTCGATGTTTGAAATATTGAAGTATACAAATTTTTAAATGTTTATTCAAATCGAAGTTTTTCCGCTCACACTTGACTCTAATCAATTCACATTGAAGCACGCAGATCATTCCAATATTAAAAATATGACTACCTATAATTAATCGGTCAGGAACTTTTGAAAAATATGAATTAATTTGTTTTATTTATTTATTTATCAACAGAGGGGGGGACAAAAGTCTCAGCTTGCAACCTCGCAAGTCGTGCATGCATCAGTTCTCCAGGAGTAATGGTTTGACTCGAGACGTTATTGGCCTCTATTTTTTCGACAGATTGATTCGTATTTACTGTTTTTACAAGGATTACGCGCCACTTTGGATTGAAATGAAAGATTCGACGGACGGGACAAAATTTTGCAGCAGGATTGCGCTCCGGTGCATTTCAGCTTAGAAGTTCGCAATTACCTCAGTGAGAGCATCTCTGATTGGATTGGTAGAGGTGGCCGCATCGTCTAACCCCTAAGATCACCAGACCTATCCATGTTAGATTTTTCAATTTGGGCCATGTTGAAGGACCGAGTTTTTAGGTATCCTATACAAAACGTCGAACACTAGATAATAGCTGAGTTTGACATCATTAATGAAAACCGCGCGATGCTCGCACTTATTTAATTCATCGTAAAACGTTATTTAAAATGTATTGAGATGAACGGTAACCACTTCCAGCTGTGAACATTTTTTAGATATAATTAAATAAAAGTTGAATTTCGTAAATTTGATTTTTTTCATTTTTCAACTTTTGCAAATTTGCAATCTGAACCCTTCCTCTATTTACGGTTCACGTAACAGTAATGGCAGATAGTTTTATGTTTAATAATAGTCTTCCATGCGCTACTTGTGACTTCCTTATTTAACTTAATTTTGTTTTAATAAACGTCCATGCTTCCGAACCACATATAAGAGCCAGTAAAACCTATTGATTATATAATTTCCCCTTCAAACACATCGGTATTTATTCGTTTCCGAATACGCTGTTTAGTTTTATGATAGTGATATTCTGCGATTTATTTCAGCTGGCATTAACATATTCCTATCTGTCGTAATTCTTCGTCCGAGGTATGTGTATTCATTTACTGTTTCTATAACTATGCCATTAATTTTTATTCTTAGTTCCTCTTTCGTATTTGACATTGCTTTTGTTTTTTCTACATTTATTCTTAATCTAATCATATTTTTTTTTTTTTTTTTTTTGTACATACATTTAATTCCGTTGTCATCCGTTGTAGTTTTTCAGCATTGGTGCTTAGTGTCTTTTTACTTCCAATCTATTTTTCTGAATATAAATTCTAATAGAACAATAAATAATTTCGGGTACAGTGTATTCCCTTGTCGTATCCTTCTTTTCATTGCTATTTTTTTGTTTTGTCCCATAATATTATCTGCATCATTGCGGACTAGTAGATATTCTTGATTAGTTGTATATATTCTTTTTCTAGTCCACTACTATGCGATATACATCTATTACAATATCTCTATTGAGTCAAATGCCTTTTCGAAATCTATGTATGTCATGTACAGTTTTATATTATATTACTCGCATTTCTGTATTAATGTTCTAATTGTCAGTAAGTAAGTGGTCATTTGTGCTAAAACCGGAACTAAAGCCTACTTGTTTTCTTAGCTGATTAAATTCAACGTATTTTGATACTCTATTTGCTATTATACCAGTAAATAGTTTATACAATTTCGATAATAGACTGATCGGTCCAGAGTTACCAACGTTTTGTCTATCTCCTTTCTTACGAATTAAGATTATTTCCGCTTCTATTGTGGTATTGTTTTATTTCTTTCAGACATTCATTAAATAACCCTCGTATCCTATTTATCGGCATACTGTCTCCGAATTTATTCATTTCTGTTAATATGCCGTCTGCGCCGGGTGCTTTATTATTTTTTGAAAATCGTAGTGTACTATTATAAACTTCTTCCGTTATATTTTGTTTTTTTTTGTTATCGCTACACCGTTCTCGGTTTTTATTTTCGTTAGTATTTTCTTCCCGTTTGACAGTGCCCTTCTAAAGATTTTTGGACCTCTATTTGTTTCGAACGTTTTGTTTATTAGATCGGTATTAAACATAAACATTATGGTTCACTTCACATCTGTTTCCTTATTTATTTATTTAGTTCTGCCATTCAACTAGGTTCTTGTTGTTATCCACTTTTCTCGTCTTTTTCCATCTGTTTTTTTTTATCTATACTTAATTTTCGCACTATGAGCTATTTTAACCGCACATTCCATTATCACTTCCGTTATAATTTTCGTTTCTTCTTACACTTGTGCTTCTGGTTTACTTTTTAGCGTAAGTTGCAACGCTTGTTTGTTGTATTTTGTGTGAATTTTCAGTATCTACTTTCCTTGATATACTCTTTTTTGTCGTACCATTTTTTATTTACTACAAATCCTACTCCATATACTTCATTCCTATCTTATCCTATATAGTGTAGTGTGTGTTGTGATTTCAACTTTAATGCATTTTCCCCTGTTCTCCTTATCTCGCTCAATCCTAAAATGTCCCATTTTATCCTTTCTATTTCTGTTTCAAATTCTATTCGTCTATTATCTTCATATGACAATGTTCTCATTTTATACGTACCTACATATAATTGATAACTTTTTCAAGTACACTTTTAAAATTTCATGGCTGATAACCATACGTTTAAGATTTTTTTCGGTATAAACGGTGTCAATATTTTTATCATCTTTCGAAACGTCGCGTGATAAAAATATTGACATGGTTTACACCGAAAAATATAACCTGTCATTCCACTATCTACCATATGTAAACATGTTCCGTTCCAGTTAGAGGTCTGGATCCCGAAAGGTACATAGTACCTTATCTTGGGGAATATATATATATATATATATATATATATATATATATATATATATATATATATTCTATTTTCTGACACATGTAGAAGTAATGAAGACACGGAATGTCGTTCAAAATACAGTTAAGCACAAGAGCTTTCTACACAACATTAATAGACAGTGTACATTCAGAAGCATTTAAATGCCCCCCTATCTTAGAGTAAACTTTGCTGTTTATGGTATTTTTTCGGGGGTTTCAACGTCTAGATCATCTACGTCACCAAAATTACTTTCTAATGCACGACGCAGTTACTCCCAATATTTCAAAATCGCTCTTACAATTGTTAGCACGGTGGGAAGAAATACTAAGCTCTGGACATGTCCCTGCAAAACAATAGAAAGAATTGTTTAAAACGAAGCTACCAGTTGTGCCATACACATCATAATTAATTACAAACTACATCGACGTTGTTTGTCGCATTTGTTCGATCATCACTGATAGAGAATGATATTTTTATTCATCGGTACTCATTACCGTAAAGATTTATACAATTGTTTCAGCCGAATTATACACAATACTGCCAGTTATTGAACATCTTAAGCGACTATCAACTGTATGCAGTTTGATAACTATCTTGTATAAATTATCAAAGAAATTTTACGATAAATGTAAATTAATTTAATTCAGCTAATCGGAGATTATAATATGCTCGATTTCATGCTACGTTACACTAAATATATAAGCATCGTCGTATTAAGTACCGATTTTTGATGTATACGATCAGATCTGTGTTAAACTATTTCTTAATATATATACTATGTTCTTTTTATACATGTTAAACTAAATTTAATGTATGAATTAATAGTGTTTTTTTTTCAAATTTTTCTATTATTATTTTACTTTTATTTTTTTGATTATTTCTTTAGTTTTATAAAGTCGTTTGTTTGAGGTAACTTTAATGATACTTGATACATGTTTATGTACATATAAATTCTCCGTAATTTATAACATTTTATACTGAAATAAATTTTTTTTGTTTTCCTTCTATAATTTATTTCTCCCGTGTCCTTTATAATTTGTATATGTTTGTCTTTCTCTCAAATTAGTTCTACGAGGAAATTTGAATTACACGTCGATATAAGCGGCTTATCCGGTTAAACTTTGTTCTTTTCAACTTTGAAATTACGCTCCTCGATTCGTGCACGATTTTTTTTTTTGAAAACTTTTTCATTCGATGTTGTTGTTAAATTTATAATTTCTTTAAACACTTTAAAGTTATTTTCTAACTTTCTAAATTCCGTTATTTCGAAATAAATTTTTCCCCTTAACCGCGTGAATTTATATTATCGAACTAGCTTTCGATATTAAAGTCCGAGTGTCGTTTACCTGTTGCGAATTCGAAAAATTAAAATCAGCGAGACGACGTATTTAGCGAGTTTTATCGTACAAAACTCTTTCGGTTCAGCTTATAAAACTTGTACACGTCGGATCTCTCGAAATTGTATATTTTTTTAAATATATATAATTAAAATTGCAACTAGCCTGATTGATCTTGGAACGCGAAATAACTTGTTATGGGGTTAGCATCCGGAGATGGATCCCACTGTGATTTAAGTAAGATATATCAAACGGTCGACTATGGTTTAATCTACGAATACACATGGAGGCTGTTGTTTAGTAGATTGATCGTCGTTAATACATTTGAGCGAGTCTCTAAACGGCTTATATATAGAACAGTTGCTGGTTGTTTTGTTACTATAGCGCATTGCGTCCCGTTTTTAAAGAGCGGCTGTTTCTAACGGAATCACGGTGGAACGTACTTCGGACGCGCTGACGGATAATTCTTAACCCGGATTTTGCAACGCGACTTCCGTTATTGTAACAAAGTATTCGTTGGATTTTATAAGCAATTATTATTATTATTATCATCACAAAACAATTTATGCAGGGGCTGTGGCTTTTCAATAAGTTACCTATCAAAACGAGAATAGTTTTACTCGATTACAAACGAAAACAAATTACTTACACGCATTATACTGTGGCATCTTTAAGACAACGAGTTACATTTATGAAGATTAGAAATATTAAAATCATACAATAATTTTATTCGGTTTATTTTTTACTTTGTGAAACATTGATTATATTTATGCTGATACGAGGTATATTAATTCTTATATGTCTGGCCAAGTGTCTGAATTTTTGTGATTTAAAGTTTCTATTAAATATGTGTAATTAGATAGTGTTACGTATTATCTTTTTAATATTACTTTATTTTATATTCAACGTGTGCCGTTTTTCAAAGAAAGTTTGATTTGATTTGTTTGATTATTATTATGATTCTTTGTCGAATGTGGCAAACTACGGAACCATAGAAACGTAACTTCAAATTATATTCCCTTCGTTTTCTACAATCTTTCATTCTTTCGGAATATTTTTATTATTATTTGTCTATTTATTTATTTATGCGCAGCAACTAATGTTAGAGACACGGAAATGGAATTACAACGTTGTAAAAGGGGGAACAAAAATATTATATACATTAAAATAATTCCAATAAATCGTAATGCTCCAAAAAATTAAATAATCGGTTAAACTGATCATCGCACAGCAGATCGCTTAAATTCGACGGTACCCCATAATGTCCCCGGTAACGGTTATAAATTTCGGAATATTTTTATCTTTTTTCATCCGTCCATATAATTTCTAGTCTTCTTAGTTAGATTTTCCACAAACCGTTCGAACGAACTGATCTTTCGCTTATGTTCTTGTCGTTTATTTCCTGTTCAGAGATGTTCACTCATATATCTTTCTTCGCTTGTATAATACACAGAACCCGAGTTTTTGGATTCCTGTCAAAGAAATCCATTTTTTTTTTCCGTTCCAGGTGACCTTAAAATGCGATTCGTTTTCATAGTACGATTTTTTCAACTGTTTTATAGACGTCTATAGTATTATTATTATTATTACTATTACTATTATTTAGTTTTTATTTAATTTACACGATATTGACAGTTTTTTTCAATTTTCTACGGATCATTTTAACGAGACGTACCGTATGTGTCGTTCATTTTCAAGTCGTATAATTTAACGACGTATTAACTTAACGTCGCCGGTTTTAATGTCAATCGATCGTATAACTGGAACGAATTGCTTCTTTTGTTTGCGTCTCACACAGTAGTATAGATTTTCGATTAAAGCGAAAATAGCAATATAACGATTTAAGGCAACATCCGAAAAGACAATTGGTCTTCAGTATTACCCCCTGAATTTATTGAGAGGAATCTCCGAAAACTTAGACGCGATAAGTTGAGAGAGCGGTTATGAAAGTGTATATTTATTATGCTTAGAAGAGCATTCTAATATTATTAATGCAATGGCAAACCACCACGCGCAACACCGTGTGCGCGCTAGTAATAATATAGCACATTATAAAAACACGCGGGACTGCATTTTGTCCTGACAACAAAGCGATTACAATGAGTTCTCCCGGGTGTATATGTTCCTCTACGCGAACGGCGTAGTATGTTTGCCCTGTACACTACTTACAGTGTACAATAAAATATGTATAGGTAAGTAGACGTGGATGTGAGAATGCAACATTCCAAGCACCGACGTTATATGTAGAAGAGAGTTTACGGATCATTCGTTATTTCCGAGAATACTGTAAGGTATTTTATGTAATCGTTACATAAACAGGTAATCTTTCAATTTATTACCCATTTTGATAGAATACGTTTGTGTGCGTGTTTCCCCATGAATATACAAGATAAACTATTTATTTCCAGGATTATCGATTATACAGTTATGTTTCTTCGGGAAAAATTTGTTTATTATATTTTATTCTATTAAATATTACTGCACACGGTGACCTGTACTCTAATGCTTGAAAGTTTAAAGGATAATAAAGATAGTCGGAAAATGAGGCGAGTTTGTTCTTTATGAAGGTTATACATATATAACAAAGTTTTGTGTCTCATATATATTTATATATATATATATATATGTGTGTGTGTGTGTCATTTCATTTCTTAGAACTACCTAATACTTCGTATAATTTTAACTCCGACTAATTCTTACGTAATTACGTCCTTCGATATCATTTTTACTTTCTAATTGTAATAAATAATGTTTTTAATATTTATTGGGAATGTTCCATATAATATTCAACTCTATAAGGAATACACATATCTGTTTATCGACACGTGGAAATATGATTTTAGTTACTAAAGCAAGTCATCTCGTTTTAAATCACCGTAGTATTTACGTATATAATTTAATAAAATTTAACTCTATTTCGTTATGGTTAAAATAAAAAATACAGGCTTAATCAGCATTGTGTATCGAAAGATAATAATTCACAAATTCAGCTTAGACCGATAAATAAATTTTATGGAATTTATTAAAATCGCTGGAATTCGTTTAAAGAAATAGAAATAAATTTTCTCAAAATTTAAAATAATTCGACGAAATATCCGTAAAATAAAAATACCAATATGTATTAAAAAATTTGATAAATTTCCTTCATCACTCTGGTTATGTGTTATCGAATGTTGTACGATCTGTCTAAAATCGTTTGAACTAACCGTAACCGGGTTGTCTTTTGGTATTTCGTTTATAATATTTCTCTGCATTAGCACACACAAGAAGCCGTTTGTATTGTTTTGGATGTAGTATTATGCGAGCGAAATAATATTTCGATATACGATATTCGATTTCTCTTTAGATTTATTAATGTAATGTAGTACTTGTAAGTTTCAATAAAATATTCGAAAATTTAGTTTTGTTTTAAACAATTTAATTTGGTCGTTTATTCTTTTGGAAATGAATTTTTTTATTAATCGATTTTCTGTGGCGATTTCAAAGAAACGTTTAAAAATTATTATTTAGATAAAATACTAAAAAATAGAATCGCTTTTTTTATTTTAAAAGAATATTATTATTATTGTATTATATTGTATGTCTGCTGGTGGCGACCGCCATATATATTTCTGCTTAAACGACCAGATCCAGATTTTTCAAGCATGTTATAGCCGCGTCGTCCGGTACTGTCTGGATTTCTCTCCAACCATCACTGAAGGCTCTGCCCGGACATGGGTTCAGGATATCGTTAATCGTTTGGTTATTTAATGCGCACTTGCGTAACGGATCATTTTTTATTTGCGAGCATGTAGTCGCAGCTTCCATGATTAGTTTGAAAACGGTTGAGCCCTACTAATATCTTTCGTTTTAGTTTAAACCAATTTATTATCGGGAGCTTCGCTTACATTGTTCTTCTCCGGATTTACCGAATCGACACCCTCCGACATGAGTTTTGCAACTGTCCTGTGAGTTGGTTTTTTTCGATTTCAGTCTTTGAGGCCCGACTGTTCCTGCGTGTATGGGTAATCTTTCGTTATTTCCATATTTCCACTATTCTTTCACTGCCGCGATTTTTTAGGAACATGTATTTGACTTATTATAATAATAATTATTATTGCGAGTACTTTTTTTTTTAATACCGGTTCATCGATAGAGAGTTTTGCGAGACCAAAATTATATAAATCCGTTATGTATGCAGTACTAAGGACTTATGATTTTCATTCTCGGCGTGTAAAATCGAAATAAATAAATTTTAAAAACCCGCGCCATTAATCATTTAGATAAAATTTAAAAAAAAATATATTTTTTTTATTTTAAAAGAATATTATTATTATTATTATTATTATTATTATTATTATTATATCTTATGTCTTCCGGTAGCAAATAGCTTAATGAGATTTTTCAGTCATGTTATAGTCGCGTCCGATACTCTCCGGATTTCTTCCTAACCACCACTGAAAGATCTGCGCGGACACGTGTTCTATGGTCCATCATTTGGTTAATCCGCTGTTGCATAACGGGGTTCATCCTTATATAAAGCTGTTATGTATGCGATATTGAGTATGATTTTCGTTCGGAAAATCGAAATAAGTAAATTGGAAAAATCTGCGATTATTGATATTGCGAATCCTATCGTCTTAATCTGTAAATATTTCCGTTAACATTTTCAATTTCTTTTATCGATTATTTCTCTTTGAAAAGTTTTCCTAACGTATTCGCTGAAGTTACTAATTTAATCGATTGTTAAAACTAACGCATTTAGAGTTATTTCATATTTACTGTCGTGATATAAATAAATTATCCGAAAAATTCTACGATACGTGTAAAACGCCTAAAAACGAAATTGATTAATGTTATAAGTGACTACGACGTGCTAAGTCTTACCGCGCGTTATGTGCTATCAATGCTATATCGTCAGCAAACCGTAAATTTGAAACTTTGAGCCCTCCGATAGAAACACCTTCGTTCCAATTTTCTAAAACTTTCCTCATTATATGTTCTCTATATAAATTAAACAATGTAGGTGAAAGTACACATCCTTGTTTTACACCTTTTTTTTTGCAGTAAACTCTTCTGACTGTGTACCGAGTTCTAGCTTTACAATATTCTGGTTGTGCTCGCATAATTTTTGAATCAGATATACAATGTACTTTCAGTCACTCATCTGCATCAGTATTTCCCATAGTTTGCTCCAGATTACATTATGCTAGGAGAGAGTAAATTCCAAACAGACTATTCATTTCGACCATTAAGTCCACAACCGAAGTACGCTGCCATATAACATGTCATAGTTATGTAGGATCAAGGACATCTCGCGTCCATGTTCTTTTTAGTCTTCTACGTGGATTACCAGGCAACACTGGCCTATACGTGCTCGATATTTCCATGTATGCAGGTTTAACGTGTTGGGGTTTACGGTTTTTGGATTTATGGTTTTTCCTTTGTAGGAGACTCCTGATAAATAATTTTCTTCCTTTTTTTTTTCTGTTTTGCTTTTTCCTGTATAACTAAATATTTATATTACATTTCATTCTTATTAGTTTTAAGATAAATGTTAACGTATCAGATACTTTTAAGAATATGTTGCCCGTGTATTACGAGCGTATTGTGATATTTAAATAAAAATCTTCAATTCCCTTTTATCGGTTATTTCGCAAAGTTTTCCTCGCGTCCTTAATTTATTAATTTAATCGACTAAACGTAAAACTATGTTAACGAGTCGTATTTGTTTTTTTATCCGCGGTTTTTAATTTATTTTATTTTTCGTCAAATAACTTAATTCGCCACGTGCATAACTTTAATCAGTGTTATTGTATGCGTTTTTATTAAAACGGGTTTAA
This sequence comes from Coronaproctus castanopsis, assembly GCA_032883995.1. Lineage (NCBI taxonomy): Eukaryota > Metazoa > Arthropoda > Insecta > Hemiptera > Monophlebidae > Coronaproctus > Coronaproctus castanopsis. Next base: position 12,147,083 of record CM065052.1, on the reverse strand, counting down.
CTAGTCGAGTACGCGTAAGTTATAAAACGTTTTAGCCATTTATTCTGACGTTGACGTCAGTGACCTTCTATCGCTTTATTTATTAAATGACAATGTCATTTTGTATAACTCCGGCTTACATTGTTAAACCATTTGTTTTCGAGTACAGTTAACGCTTTATTATACCACAGCTCATCTAATAACTTACATATCGTAAAATACACACTCTATATATCTTATCTCGTGCGAGTGTGTGTTACATTGTGGTTGATGAAGTATTTATTACCGGCGGGTTTAAAACTCCGTATATCTCTAATGTACCGCTGCTAATAGAAATTAATTAGCGATATAACGGTTAGTTTTTATCCTTTTTTTTTAAGTTGACGTCAGAATTATCTCGTCGTCTGATTGTCTAACTCCTATATGCGCTCTCTTTTATAACTGGATATCTGAGGGCTGGATATCTGAGGGCTGGATTGCAATTTATACGACTTGTGTTTTATTTTATGAAAATTATTAAAATATTAATTTTAAAAACGGGGAAAAATACTCGGGCGGGAATTCGTAAATGATGGTTTTAACGTAAATAACGCTTTTTGAAATTTTAATTACGTTTACGAACATGAAATAGAGCGAAATTTCGCGATTGTAGCGGTAGTGTAACGGTCAACTTTCGACTTTATTAGTTGGTTAGGTGAGGTTACATTCGGTAAGATTTTTTATTTCGACTAGTCAGATCGAGAATAGGAAAATACCCGACTAGGTTAGGTTAGATTCTTTTTAGGTTAGAATCGGTCAGTTTTATTTCGGCTAGATAGAAGTAGAATTAAAGGAAAAATCGAGAATGACATATTACCCGGATGACTTGATAAATCGAAATTTAAGTAAGATCTAGTTTTTCAAAATTTTTATTTTCTCGAAAAATTGTAGTTTACGCAAAAAATTTTTTCAACACTGGTCATTATTGTTATCAAAATGTGATTTTTGAAAAAAAAACCGCTAATTTTGGACAAAGTCGTATCAACCGCTGGTCTCGCGTAACTAAGTATTGAAATTGACCTCATCTTGTGTATAACGGATAAAATAGAATTTCGCTATTGCCATGAAATTTTAGAATGTAGCTATTTCAACGGCACCGATTAAAACGCTTTTACGCGAGGATGCTTTTTAATCGCAACGTTGTTATCCTATCGGTATTTTCGTGCTTTTCTTCAATCCGAATACTGATAGAATATCGGTCAAACAAAGACCAAGCAGTACAGAATGGCCTGTCATTCCTCGAATTTTTAACATTCCCAGTAAACTATAGTTATTTTCGTGCTTTTCTTCAATCCGAATACTGATATAATATCGGTCAAACAAAGACCAAGCAGTACAGAATGGCCTGTCATTCCTCGAATTTTTAACATTCCCAGTAAACTATAGTGCTCATTTAATCGCCGATTAAATGAAATAACCGAGTTAACTACGGGTCTATCTTTTCTTTAAAATAATTTCTTCGTAGATTAAAAAATATTTCCGCAACATTGAATGCATTAAATCGGAAACCATACAACAAAGTAAGTGTCATAAAATCCCGTTAACGATATAACTAAATAATAACTCTAAATAGTAGAAATTCCTACAATGGCTGATGAATGAAATGACCGCAGATTAAAGGTTCTGAAACAGACGTAGAGGTTCGCAACGGTAATGGCTGAAAAATTAAGAATTAAATGAAACGGTTAAATATAGTAAACAACGCGGGGTTTCAATTATAGTGAATGGGAAAATGGACAAATCAGTTTTAGAATTCATACCATTCAACGAAAGAATGATAATACTACATGGTACATAATTTTATAATCGAGTAAAAGAATTACTAAACTTAACTATAAGAAGCAAGCGTAGTTCCTAGTGACTTTAACTCAATGTATATAAGGTACAAGAAGAAGGATTAAAGTTTAGATTGTGGAATGTAGTGTTTTTTTTTTTTTTTATTAATGAGAATATTATAACTAATTTAAAGTAAACGATGTTTATAACGCTTATAGCAAATGCGGAGGCTAGCCGTATCCTAGTCACTGATTATGTTAATTAAAACCATTATCGTGAAATTTACACCTATAATAAAATTTTACCGAAACTTCGTTAACGAATGAACGAATATCTCTGGAAGATTTAAAGTAGTGTAAATCATCTTTTTGTTGATTTTAATTATATTTATTCATACATAAAAAAAACAAATTTCTAAGCTTATAACATTTAAACGGTTAATGCGTCGAGCTGAAATTTTTAGCGTACATTTTAAAATAAGTATCGAAAAGAATACAATGAGGAAAAAATCGAACATTTCCAAATTTTTGCCGGTGGCGCCCCTAATTTTCATACAAGCCATTTTTAATTACTTAATAAATTACATGTATGTAATTTCATTTAAATCGTTGAAGTCGATTTTATATATATATATATATATATATATATATATATATATATATATATATATATATAATTGTATATGTATAGTGTGTTGAATGTACTGATTTTTTTAAAAGTAAACAACAAGAAATGAGTTAAAATCATTAAACGTTTTCTAAGAATCACAAGTATTTCCGACTGTTAAGCTATTATCAAGTGAACATATTAAGAGATATAAAATTTCTAACTTAGCTATACATTTTATAAAAATTAACTAAATTAATAAACTTTATAAATTACATATCTAAATAAGTACTTTTAAATTTTATATTTCTGATAAATGGATTGCGTATTGACTATCAGACTACTTTTCATTTTGTTTATTTGTATAAATTTTAATGTCTAAATTAGTTTTTTAATATTTTATATTTCTAATGTATTATGTATAAGTATATATTTTTGTAGAATTGTATAAATTGTATATATATATTTATTTATGTATTTAGAACATATCCCTTTTTCCCATTTTCGGTTTCCGCCGCTTTTACCCGTCGGCAGATACCCTTTGCATTTCAATTAACATTATAATCTTAAATATATACATGTACGTCTCGTGTTTAATATAAGTTACTCGGTGTATGTGTGTGTGTGGCAGTATATTATTGCTAGTTTCATTTTGTGTGTGATTATATATTATTGTTGAATATGATGTGTGCAATCCATGGGTTGTATTCTTATAATTAGCGTGTGTCTTGTTTTGTGTGGATGCTATACTTAAGGACTTTTACGGGACGGTCAACCAGCCGATCTAGTTTATTAAATAAAATATGCAATCACGCTTATTAAATATTCTACTACCTATAGTAAATAAATATTTACATTTTGTATTTCTGAGAAGTAAATGATGTTGTTCACCCGATTCACTACCGGACTATTTATCATTTTGTTTATTTTTATAAATTCTATATCTAAATTAGTACTTTTACATTTTATATTTCTTTATATACTATACATATATTTTTATATTTTATTATATGACCACTTGATAATAGCTTAATAACCGAAATGCTTTGTAATTTCTATAAAATGTTTTAGCGATTTTAACTAGTTTCTTGTTTATTTTGTGTATATATATATATATATATATATATATATATATATATATATATATATATATATATATATATATATATATATATATATAAAGAAAAATCGGAATTGATAGAATGCCCTCATCTACACGAATAAACGAGCTTAATGTTCTATAAGTAATGCTCCGTTCGTTCCTAGCGTTTGATAAATTTCGTCTAACTGCGCAATTTTTCATTTGCAACGAAATCGTTTAGGAATTTTTTTTGTCGTCAAATTTATCGGCGATAATTAATTTCCAGGCTAAAATTTAATGACCGTCGGCCGAAATTCGGATTCAGTGTAAATTGGTCGTTACAAAATGTAGAAAAGTATAAATCGGAAAAAGGGGAAATATGCGGACACGAGGCTTCTTTAATCGGTTGAAATTTATTATTTGGAATCGACCGTTGCACCACTACTTACTTTGCAGTGAGATATCGTCCCTTTCAATTTAGCTTGTTTCCTTTTAAAAGTTTTTCTTTTGTTCTTTTTTCACTGGACATAGTAGGACCGTTGTTGACGGCTAATGATTTATTGTTCCATTTTTAATTGGATAAAGTTGTTTCAACGATTCTCGTTATCTTTACGAATTTAAATTTTCGACGGACGGCTAAATTTATATATATATAAAACGACATTCGATCGACACGCATTTTATAGTTTGGAGCTCTTGTTTAATAACAACGTCCACTTCGATTCGAAGAAGAACCGGCTCTTTTCTGATGAAATAAGTGCGAAAATAAAACCACTTTCGTATCGAACAAAGCTACATAAAGTTAACTCGCCATCGATAGTTTCGTGTTATTCGATTTAATTCGCCTTAGTAATGGGCTAAATTGTAAATTTTTAAAATGCCGTTGTTATATCTCAATTTTAAATAATCTTCTTTCGAATTCAAATGATAATGTAATTTAATCCTAAGGGGGAGTCTTCTGATAATATTTAATATGAAAAATAACTTTTCTACCGTACACCTTCAAGCTGGGATGATATATCACACGTGGTAATTTTTACTGGTACGATATATCCCACCGGTAATATTCACTGGGATAATACAGCCCACTGATAATTTTCATTAGCATTTATAATCTCACTGATGTTGAAAACAAAATAAAATGGTATGCCAATGTAGTAAAAAATTTATTCGCGATATGACGCAAAACAGGGGCAATAAAGAGGTACCTCTACTCCTGACTGGTACTACACGTGAAGTATGTGCGTTTATCAACTTTTCTTGTTGCACAATCTGTACAGCGCCCGCGTGCTGATTACCCAAACTCTTTATTAACTTCACTCTTTTGCTCGATCTGCCATTATTACGTTTTATCTCGCATGTTTAAATAAGATTCTCAGCTAAAGAAAATAATAAATTCCAGTAAAGATATTTTCTTCTGATCGGCAGATGATTGATGTAATTGTTCATAATTGACAACGGCCATCATTATTAGCAATCTATAAAAAATTTTCTTCCGCCATTTCATCGATTTTCTAGCAAGATCCTAAGTCTTAACTTTTTGGTCATTCAGATCGGCGCGTTCTATTATTTTTAAATAGCCTTCGGACAATCAGCAACCAATTTCGTGTCATTTTTTTGCTTCCTAGTTACATGGTTTACAGTTTTGCCATGACAGTTACTTAGTACCATTACTTCTGCCAGCAGCTATGATACTATCAATAGTAGTCGTGGAACCTTTTTATCTTTCGTGTGAATTTTGACACATTCTTGCGATTAGAAATAACTGTTCCCGCGTGCAAGGATAATTTATTGTCCTTAATAAATTTACACTGATAAAAAACCGGTTAAATACGATTGTTACAATTAAAAGAAACATTCTATGATAAACTTACCTTCTGAATTATTTCTGTAAAAGTTGCTCAAATCAATAATATTCAACCGAATAAAGTATTTCATAAAAAAAAAAAAGACAGATACGCATTACGTTTACACACGGGTACACAAAATAATGAAAAATAAATTATAAAAAAGCCATATAAAGTCAAGATTTAGTCGCACGAGTGATGTATGCAGCTGGGTAATGCGATTGTATGAGCCCTCGCACTATCTCTTGTCAAATGGATGAATTAAATACTATAATAAAACTATAAACTACCAATGGGATTTTATTGTCTATTTGAAATGAGTTTTACAATATATGGGACTCTTTAAAAATATTTTTGAGACGTTTTAGACCCATGGGATCGAAAAGGTTAAACAAACTACGCAATAGTATGGAGCGTGAATTCGCTATTTAATAGTAAATAAAAGTTTAAGCGAGAATGTTTATTATTTGCCAATTGTGGTAATTATTATTTGAATTCCACTGTTACCTAAGCGGTGATTTTTTCATTTTACTCGCTTCTTATTTCTTTTTTCTCTTTTTTTGTTTTTAGTCTTCCCTTATTACATGTTATTAACGCCTAAGTAAAATTTTGCCACCTCTAAGTTGTCGCGCAACATCTTTTGTGTCCTGTGAGCGCATGTTTTTAAACAAATCGTCGAAACCAAATATCTCAAATGATAAAGTGAACCAAATTATGTTAATTAATTAAAATGATATTTTTAATTTTTCTTTACATAATTTAACATCGGTTTTCTGAGTTATGAAAATTCATTTATTTGTCAACGTTTTAATTGTTTATAATTATAGTTAATATATTTAATGTGTTTAAAAAATAAAATCAGTTATGTAAATTTCTTGAATTTTAATAATTTCTTAAGAAATACGATTTATTTATGAGTATTCATTATTTACCGTTATAATAAGATATCGTCTACATTGTTTAATTTAAAAATAAAATCTATGCGTCGTGTAAATTTTGATTTTTTTTTATATAACTATATTCAAATCGTGGTAATTTAATTAAAAATGTTTGGAATCGTTAATTGCACCAATAAAACTCTAGTTCTTAAAAATAAGTTTTTGTAGTTTAAATATTCGAAAATTTGAAGTTGTAAAAAAAAAAAATTTAAACCGTGATCATTGTTCGATCGTTTGTCGTACATTTATTCTTGATTCAAAAAGGAGAAAGAATACATTCGTTATGAGTTATTATTTGCTTTCTTATAATATTATCGCAGTCGTTGACATAACAATTATCATCTAACTGTTATTAATTAACCTGTTATTTTATTTATTAGATAAAAGAAGCGTCCTACTTTTTATAAAAAGTAATTATTAACAGATTGTTGAATAACAACTCCATCTCTAAATTTCGCCTCGATTTGAAGTTGATTCAATCGGGAAAATAAAGAAACAGTTTGATATCGATTAAATCGTACATCGATTTATGTAAGAGATTCTAAATCGGATACTTATTTATTCGACGATAGTTCAAATATAAAAATGCATATTTTAAAACAAAAATTTTTTTTGAAGCGCAATTTTTGAGAAACCTGATTAGGTTTTTATGTAAGTATTAAACTCTACGATAACGCGGCCACATTTATCGCGTATTCATCGTTTCGTGTCGACACATTTATCATATATATCGAATACAAACATTAGACGTAGAAAAATTTGTTACAGAAATTAATTAAGAAAAAACCGCCACTTCAAATGTTTAATATTAAAGAAGAAAACAATATCCTATCTCGGCATCCATCTTGACAATAAATTAACTTGGAAACAATCACATCGAGATGAAACAAAAGCAGTCACAAATAAAATTTTGTGATACGTATCGGCTGCTAAATAGGAAATCGGAGTTGTCGATTAATAACAAACTTGTTCTATATCAGATGATACTGAAACCAATTTGATCTTAAGGAGGCCCACTTCACGGATGTGCTAAAAGGAGCGATATATCAATAATCCAGCGCATTGGAAATAAAGTGCTATGTATAATAATGAATGTTTCGCGGTTTATTTCGAACAAAAACGTTACATACACTGACCTGAACATCATCGAGTGCATAACAGAAGTAATATCGGACGAAGCTATAAGGTACCCGCATTGAACGGCATGATAAATCTCTTGCAGTTATGCTTGTGGACAACACAGAGGTAATTAAACGTCTACAAAGAAGAAAAGCCTTTTACTTAACTATATAAATGCGGATAATACCTAATATCACCAGTAGAATAAAACTTGCAATCTTCTAACTGGAATTCGTGTCCAGTGGATGATGAATTTCGTTTCGAAATCTCTTTTTCTATTCATTAGAAACTTCCGAAATAACCCCCACAGGCTAGTTGTAAGATTGAAAGGAAAAACAAAAATATTAATAATATCTATTGTTGGGTAATTTTAAGTTGATGTACTATTTATTTAGTTATTTTTTTAGTAAAGATAAATAATGAACATTGAGAGTAAATTGTTTTTATTTTGGCTTCATCAAGATTGTTTTGCCATCCATCCTTTATCACTAATCGGTTTTTTTTTTGTTTTTTTTTTTTTTAATATAAAAGTATACCAATTACAACCCTATATCATACTATAAATACATTCACAATTGTCTCTTCCCATTGCTATCTCCATTATGGTATATTATCATGGTGCTTTTTTTTGTGTTTTTTTTTTTTTTAATATAGAAGTATACCAATTAGGATCTTATAGAAAACATAGACCCTGTAGGACAGTTTTCCATAAAGTCTGAAGAAATGATGGTCCCTTCTCATCACTGTTACGGTATATAATAACGGTCTCTCGCTATCTCCATTATGATATATTAACTGGGTTTTTTTTCACTTTTAAATATAGAATTATACCAATTCGTATCCTATATGAAAACAACCTTGTAGGACCAGGGGCGTATTTCAACTTTTGTCGCCCCTACGCCACACAAGTGGTGCCGCCCCATGTAAGGCCATCGATTTTCCAAAATTTTGTTACTCAAATATGTTGGTTCAGTTACAAAATTTTATTTTCTGAAAAATGTTTTACTATTCTTAAACACAAAAATAAAAAATTTAAAGTCTATGGTATGAGTAAAATAAAAACTTTTTAAAAATAATCCATTTTTGTATTTACTGTATAATAAATAATTTACATTTGAAAACTTTACACTGTTTCAATAATTATAGTTGATAGAAAAAAGTCATGATGTTTATTAGCAAAGTTAATGATGTCCGTCCAATTAATTTATTGTCATATATTTTTAAAGTTTCTATACCTACAAAATTTTGAAAATTTGATCGAAGAATTCGCCTTAAGAAAGTCAAGAAAAATTTTACTATAAAATAATTACTTGTATTTTTGTGATAAATATATCTGATTTAAAACTAAAAAAATTATTTTTTTTTGTTAACAAAATTTATTTTTGGTCCTACATGCCGCCCTCCCAAAATTTGCCGCCCTATGCCATGGCATTCTTGGCATTGGGGGTAATACGCCCCTGTGTAGGACAGTATACCATGAAGTTCGAAAAAATAAAACTCTTCTGCAGTCTCCATTACTGTATATTTTGCTGTTTTCTTTCATCGTTATAAAGATGCTTGTGTGATGAACGGCAATATTCGATTATGTACATAGTCATTTTATTTTTCATTTTAATTTTCTATAGCTCATTTTCGTTTCATGCTTTTACCTGCTGAGATATAAGCTGTATTTGTTCATTTCATAAACTTTTGAAAATATTCGTTATCATCTGGTACTACTGTTAAAATCAGTTACACAAAGTGCGAAAATTATTACTAAAGTTAGATATTTTGTTCATCTACACTCTGCCTAATGCCTAATTATATATATATATATATATATATATATATATATATATATATATATATATATATATATATATATATATAAACCGTTACTCGTATCGAAAAATATATCAATTAATACCAGAAAACACTTCGTAAATGTTTTATCTGGAGTATGGCATTGCATGAATCGGAGACATGGACGGTTTTAAAAAGAGAAAACGCTAAGCTCGGAGCGTTCGAAATGTGATGCTGACGCCGAATGTTAAGAATACCTTGGACGAGTAAAATATCTAATAACGAAGTTTTACAACTGATAAACGACGGTCGCCAAATAGAAAACACGATAAAAAAGAGAAGAAACGAAATGGTCGGGCATTGCATCAGACATTCGGAATGAATGACAACATTAATTGAAGGAATGATGAACGGAAGACGAAGTAAAGGCAGACCACGAATTGGATATATGGACCAAATTGAAAATGGCGCAAGTTATGTCGTTATAAAAGCTCGAGCATGCTCATACGATCGGCGACGCAAAAATTATCATCAAAAAACAAAAATATAAATAATCTCAATATTATGGCGCGGAAGGCAATGGCAAACCACCATGCACAACATGCGCGCTAGTAATAATATAGTACGCTATAAAAACAAGTGTGTGACTGCATTGTGACAAAAAAGCGATTACCGTCAGCTCTCCCGGGTGTGTGTGTGTGTCTAATTACGCTACCTTCATATTGTGACTGCCATGTAAGCTACTTTACAACGAAATATGTATAGGCACTACCTTTGACACAGAGACGGTACTAATGATGATATTATCATCATCGTCGTTGCCGAACGTCGTGACTAACTATTGTACCTTTATTTTTACGTATAAAATGAACTTATACAAGGCACTACTTATATGCGATGCAAATGCTTCCGTATAATATATGATGTTATACGGAGTGGGTTCCATTGCCTTCTCCGTGATAATTAGGAATTAAATAATGATGAAAAACTTTTTAATGTCGTGTGTTAGTTTCGAAACCCGACCATCGAAGCGAGCACTCCAGCAGCTAGGCCACCGCGACAAATATATATATATATATAGTTTTAGAGGAAGCTGGCGTACCACAACATTTGATAGAATTAATTAAATCACTATATAAAAACACAAGCGGAAAAGTGAAAATAAATAACAAGCTATCTGAGAAATTTCAGCCTGAAAAAGGAGTACGTCAGGGATGCATACTAAGTCCTATTTTGTTTAACATATACAATGAATGGATAATCAAAGAGACCATGAATGGATGGAAAGATGGAGTTAAAATAGGAGGAACATGCATTAACAACTTACGATACGCTGACGATACTGCCATATTTGCCTCAACTGAAGAGAATCTACAGGTTTTACTCCGGAAGTTGGAAACCATAAGCAAAGCTGCAGGCTTAACAATAAATAAAGACAAAACTAAAATAATGATTATTAATCGAAACAACTCTGATAACATCCAGCAATGGCATGACTTCCAGGTAGTTGATAAATTCGTATACTTAGGTTCAGTAATTACCAAAGATGGAGGATCGACCGATGAAATTAAAAGAAGAATAGGAACTGCAAAAAATGCATTAGCTCAACTGACAAGAGTATGGAAGAGCCATGACATAACGAAGAATACAAAAATTCGCCTCATGGACACCTTAGTCTTTTCGGTTTTTCTGTATGCATCGGAATGCTGGACTTTAAAAAAAATGGACGTCCGGCGAATAGATGCGTTTGAGATGTTCTGTTGGAGAAGGATGCTGCGGATTCCCTGGACCGAAAAGAGAACAAACCTGTCGGTGTTAAAGGAAATCTGTCCAAAAATACGACTGCGAGATGTAGTAAGGCAGCGAATAGTAACTTACTTCGGTCATATCATACGTCAAAATAGTTCGGGAAAGTTAATTTTGGAGGGTATGGTCGAAGGTCGGCGAAAACAAGGAAGAACGCCTACACGATATACGGATGGAATCAAAGAATTGCTAAACATTACATCATTCCAGCAAGCGGTTCGATATGCAGAGGACCGAAACATATGGCGGACGCAGTTGCATAAAATCAAGGTTTCATAGTATCACGATGCTCGGATCGAGCCTACAATGAAGAAGAAGAATATATATATATATATATAATAGTATCCGATGTCATTTTCGCCTTTTCCATAGTCTCCTTTTTGAAAACAATACTCTATTAAATCGTAATTAATATTTACGATATTTAAAATCCATAATTTTAATCTACGAAAGGTATTTGTAGACCTCGCCGACCGATGAATAGATGATATAATTGTTTTTATATAATATTTCATTTTGGTTTAAAGTTTGTCTATGCGATACGTATTAATTTAATTTCTCGTAATAATCATTGACGTTTGATCTATTATAATTTTTTTTTAATAGACTTCTTTCCAGATCAGTTAACGTTAATAACTTAACGTTGTTTAACCACATTACGTATCAGTTCCTTTTTCGTTTTAACTTTCTAATACTTCGCAAAGTGCTGATTAAATGTTTAAGAAACTCGTTATAATTTTTTGATTACTTGTATGACTTTTATTAAATCGTTTTAGGAACTGAATTAAATGTGTGTAATTTAATCGAAAAATATATCAGTTTTGTTAAAAAGAAAAATTAAGCATCCCCGGAACTACTTAGATTGTTCGAAAGAGGTGCCCCCGTAATTAAAAGCTGTAATTACGAACATAAATTTATAAGGAGGTCTGTAAAACGTTGGCATACCTTATACCTCGTAATAATAAGTAGTAGGGTGGCGGAAATCTACATTCGGAATATCGACTTCTATTTTTTTTTTTTGTATACTTAAAAACTTATACGAATGTGTGCGCGTATACTTGAACAATTGGATTAATTAACGAAAAACTTTATAACCGGTTTCATTTTATGACTAATTCTTTAAACTCGATTTATACGAGACATTGTAAATGCGCTAACAACTCGTGTATGTAATTTCGATTACGTTCGTAAAACGTACGCGTTCCAGAGATTTAAACAATACGCGTAAACATTCCGGAATACTATATATTATCAAATAAATTAAAGCTTCTTAATTTACCAGATGAAATTATGTAAATTCGAAGTAATTAATGTTTAATGAAACGTAGTGATTTTTTTTTTTTTTGAGAAAAATAGTTAAAATTACTGAAAAATTGTTTTTCTTTATGAACAATCACAAAGCTTTTCGGCTATTAAGCCATTATCGAGCGAATGTAAAAAAAAATGCAAATTATAAAAATATATACAGATTTATAAAAATATAAAATTTTAAAAATATTACTTAGATAAAGAAATGTTAAAAACAATATAAATATCCGTTAGCGAATGCGGTAAACAACGCACAATCAACAATCGGCGATATTAAATTTACTCGCGATAATAAGACAAAGCGTGAAAAATGAATAACAATACAACGATATATATACGAAATAATATTTTTATTATTAATATTTAAAGTTTGGGATTCGTTTAAACGTGCACGTACTTTTTCATTAAGCGAACATAATAAACATATTTATAGAAGTTGCGTTTCTGTCACTTGAAAAGTGAGAATTAATCGCACGTAAATTTTATGAGCGCATATTATTAATATATATATAATAACCGAGTCCGAATTTATACATTTATTTATTTCTTATAAACTTTCTCTTCGAAAAATGGGGTTCTTAACAATGAACAGTTCGGATTTAGATCGTGTTAAGTGCATTAAATGAGTTTATTACTGATAATTTTAATCTTCGTAAACACACAGATATTCATTGACTTATAGAAAGCTTTCGATAAAGCGTGGCATAATGGTATATTATATAAAATGATCAAATCTCAATTCCTACTACGTCTTATTTTTATTTAAACAACAGAACATTTTACGTATTACTCTGATAATTCCTCAATAAAAACGTATTATTTGAGAGCCCCCGCAAGGAAATGTACACTTGGTCCATAAATGTTCCTAATATTATTACCGCTCGTATACATGACATTTTTGATTGTTCACGATTTCTATTACGTTGTGGGTGTTTGATGTGTATAATACTCATCTTGTTGACGTACATTCGGTATGTATGTAAAAGTTTATATTTACTAACCTGTTGTGGAATATGCGTGCGTTTATTTGGAATAGGGGTTATGCGAATGGGGTGTAAATAATGTCTGTCCCAATGGGACTTGTATGTGTAGTTTTTTCTGTATATTTTTTTTCGCTTTCGGGTATTTTTTCATTTATTCGTTGTAATATTTTTGATAATTTTAATTTTTTATAATGCGGAATGTATCAATTGAAAAATTAGTTAAATCACTAACATTTATTTTCTTGTGTGAAAAACACAAAAATCTTTTCGGCATTTACACCATTATCGAGTAAACAAAATTTTTAAAAAAAAATCACAATTTTAAAAGTATAAATTAAAAATAATTACTTCGAAATATTTGATGGTGACGGTGAAACTATGTTCCGTAAAATTTTATTCCGCTTGTCGGTTCTGTTTATTTTTTGAATTGTTGAAATTGAATAACATCAATATAGTTGTTTACTGATTTTATTCGTTATATTAATTTTTTTCGATATTATTTTCTGGATTCTGCAAAAGTTGTATACTGATGGAATTTTAAATTTTCATTTACTGTGTCACAATGTACGATATCCAAAAGTCGAATATAAAATATAAAAATATACAAAGACAACAATTTTTTATTTCATTTTACTTGTATAATTATGTTTTTTAGCAAAATTCTTGTGTTTGTATATTTTTATATTTTATATTTGACTTTTGAATATCATTAATTATATACAATTATCAAATAAAAAATCAATTAAAAAATTAGTTAAATCACTAACATTTATTTTCTTGTGAAAAACACAAAACTTTTCGTAGCGACGGAGAAAAGAGTGACGTTTAAAAGAAGTTGAAAAAATGCGGTTCAAAATAATATTTCTCTTTAGTACATTCTTAACACATAAGGTGTACCTTATTAGAGACAGGCTTAAATGGAATTACCGCAGCGATGCTAAATTATTTAATTATTTTATATAGAGAGAGCGAAGAAAATAGCTGCCATTAACTAGTTACTCTATTTAATAACAAAAAACATCGCCTGGTCTACTTAATACTGTCCACTCAAGAACAGATCGTTAGCCTAAAAGAAAGAAAAAAATATAGATTAGTCTAATCTTTGCCAATTGTCTACTTTTATTATATCCGTACGAAATGTTTGTGATTTCTTTTAAAACGCGTAAATACTGACAATGACTTAAACGTAATCACCTATGCTTCACACGTTTTGTATATTCCGTCAGTCGGACGTTTACAATATTATTACACAGATATATAGTAAATGTTTAATTTATAAAATTTACATACATCCGTCCTCACGTATACACAAAGTCCCAGTTGTACAACTCTTTCATACCTTACACTAATACATATCCACACTCTCGCCATATCGATTTTTATTATAGTATGCAATTTAAATAAACAACACTGTAATCGCATTCATCTCTAAGATTACCAGTAAACATTTTACTCGCTGGTCTAAACCAATTTATGCCTGTCGTTTACCTATTTTAATTATATAGGCTAAATCGTAAATCGTATAAGTAGAAATGGGGGAAGTAAACAAAAAAACTGCGACTAAAAAAAAAAAAGTGGGACTTTTAATTAATAAAAATAAGACAAAAATTATGGTAATAGATAAAAGTAACAATTTCCAACTGTACAGAACGTAGAAATAGAAAATATTCATATACACGCCTTTTATCATTAATAAGCAGCCCGGGCGGAAGCGGAGATTAAGCTCGGAGTGGCGTTAGCAAAATTTATAATAATTAGACTAAATAAAATTCGGATACGTCATTCTATTATTCGCTTAACGAAAATGTAAATACTTAATTATTCGTCATACGGAGGGTAAATACTATCACGACTGTTATTGGATTAACAAGGATCCAAGCTATAAAGCCGAAATATTGTCAGGAGAATTATATCGGATGCGTTAAAATAGAGGTCACGCTAGTCAGGCGTTGAGTTACCGACCATGATTAATATTTGGCAATAGTTTCCGATATTTTCGTCAAGGTACGCGGTGTTTTGTGTACGACTGACTGTCGTAAGATTAAGAATTACTTTATTTTTGCGTATGTCCTCGGGCACGGGATCTATATCCGCCTCGTTTCATAGCTTCAGGTTCAATCGTTTGAGCCATTCCCTCGCATTGTGCGTGAGATCCTTTATCTCGGGCCAGCCTCCTTGCAGAGCACTCGCGGCGTACTCCGTTAAATATAATCGATAGACCGGCATTCCGCATCACAGTGACATTCCTGGATATTGGAAAGACCCCATTAGCATTTGACCTGTTCTTCCATGGCCGATCCTTATTCGTTTCAGTCGAGTCCGCATTATTCGAGGTAGATCAAAACCAGGTGGTTTGGAGTTTGGGTGGTCAACCAGCTTTTTACCATCTAGGTTGTCTCTATTTCTGCTTCCATGTGTCCGTTGGGTTAAAACTTTTTTCTTAACCTGTAGAATGCGAAGGTTTCCTTGATTTCAATCTTTGTGGTGCATTGAGATCTTGATGAATTGGCAATGTTTTTCGATCATATTTGTTTGCGTTGATTTAACTGTTCCTGCGCATAATAATGAAAAGTAGACATAATGTGAGAACCGTAGTTTAAAATTTTTTTAAGGTTCACACGATTTTATCAGTCGTTAGTGTTCGAAAATTATGTATCGTTTAACACACCTCTGAGTTGTGTGACCTTTCCTTCCTTATTTAGAGAACAATTTTTCAAATAAACAATATAAATAAAAATGATGACGTAATCTTAACTAAAATTATCATCAGAAGTGGTTAGGAATAATCCAAGAAAGTAACTTGAAACTGAATCAATATCGTTTTGTTGAAATAAAATAAATACCCGTTTCGTTATTTTGTTTTAAAGTGTATTTGCTTTGTTCGAAATTTGTAATCAGTTCAATTAAGTCGGAAAGTACATTTCGGTGTTAATAGATGATAGCACAGCTGTAAGTATTTTCTTCGTTTGGCGGTTTATTATGAAAAAATCCCTTTATTACCCTAGTGATCTTTAGAAGAATTTATTTAAAAAAATCGTTCGTTGACATTAATAATTATGACTTAAGACAAACTTGAGTGCGCGTATGCTAAGTGTTATTTATTTATGGTTCTTTTGTATTTCTTTTTGCGATTTGACCTTCCGTTATGTAAATAACGTTTTTTACTAAAACACTGAAGTCCTTCGCAAGCATTGCTACAAACTTTTCTCTTCTGCAAGGTCAGCATTAGAACACGTTACACGAAAGTTACCGACGATCGACGAGGAAAAAATTATCAGAAAATAAAAATTTAAATAATCCTAATATTATTATCTTGTGGATGGCAATGGTAAACCAACAAGCACAACACCATAGTAATAATATAAGTACAAAAACACGCGGGACTGCATTGTGACGTGACAACAAAGCTATTACAATCAGTGCTCCGTGGTGTGTGTGTCTATCTACGCTCACATTATGATAGCCTCGTACGCTACT
This sequence comes from Coronaproctus castanopsis, assembly GCA_032883995.1. Classification (NCBI taxonomy): domain Eukaryota; kingdom Metazoa; phylum Arthropoda; class Insecta; order Hemiptera; family Monophlebidae; genus Coronaproctus; species Coronaproctus castanopsis. The sequence goes on along the minus strand of CM065052.1, from coordinate 12,130,342 downwards.
ACTGTACAACAAAATGTATATGTATATGTAAGTAGTCGCCTACCTCCGATACGGAGACGGCATTTAAAAAATATATCTGTACGGTCTCGCTTATTGATAGGTATTGAACAAAAATAAATAAAGTAATAACATTCTCTATAGTCGATTAGTTAGTTTCGCTGGCTATATAGCATGATCGGGGTTAAGTGTGACGAATAATGAAATTAACATCGATTAAAAATTCAAACTTCACAAATTGAAGAATGGATCTTGTCTAGATTCTGGTATTAGGTGCTATTAACCTATATCGAAGTAGGACTGACACTGTTTATTTCTAGAATTTCGACCGAATGGACGATTTGATTTTTTATGGAAACGCGTAAAATTTAAAAGTCAAATAGTGCTCATTATGCGTTGTAAGGAAGAGGTCAGTTTCTGTATTTTAAGTAACGAATAGTTGAATAAAATCGAAGGCGAACGAGGAAAGATGCGAATATTTCAGTTATTCGAATTAGTCGAATTGGAGTTAATTCACATTCGAACAATAATTCTACTAATCGTTATTTAAAAGTCGTCCTGTGTCTTATTTAATAAATTGCGCGAATTGAGAAATTACGATTTACGTCCAGAATTAATTCTAAACGTGTGGGGGGAATCGACACTGTGAAAAGTTGAAATTGTATTTAAATTATTTTTCTCGATCACAAAATATGTCTATGTACAAATCGTTCGGTTTATATTGTGTAAACCGGTTAAATTATCTGAAATTTCCCAAGTACACAAAATCTCGCAAAATGTAAAAAATTTATAAATACGAATACATCCTGAGATTTTTTTACGGATTTTAACAGTTTATTTAACAAATATTTCGCCAATTTTATACTTGAAGATTTTTGTCATCGAAATTATTGATTTTAAGATAAAGTTGTATTTTTAACGTTAAATTTATAAGACCTTATAGGACACTTTTTTTTTTTTTGGTAAAAATTGTATATTTGATTAAACTTATTTATAAAGTAACACACACACTTATGATGAACATTTTACAATTTTTCTGTCAAGCATTTGCTTGTTGACAGATTTACTTATGAAATAAAATTACAATTGATTTCTTTATATCTATATTATTCATAGTTAAAAACACCACACTAACACTCATATTTGCCCGCAATTCTTTTTACATTTTCATAGTATCGATGTTTGTAGCTACACTTTCCGTAGTGTCGCTACGTTTAATCTCCCCTGCGTACATCTAATTTATAATTATAATTACAAACTTGATTTTAATGAATTATTTTTATTTTCATCGCCATTATCATTATTATAGTAATTTTTATTTTTATTGTTTTTATAGATTTAATTAACCGAAGTTATTTTTTAAAATGTTATTTACAACTTCTTCGCCCATTAGCCAAATTTTCAGCTTTTGTTTTTAGTTTTTAAATGGGTTTCTTTTAAAATGTTCTTCGGCATTTTATTTAACATTTCGGCTATAATATATTTGTCTGTCACTCTTAGTTCTTGGTAATGGTATCTTATATTTTATTTGTTTCCTCAATGAGTATTTTGTTGATATGTTTTCAACTGATTCCGTGTCAAATTTATAAAATAATCCGATATTTTCACCAATAAATAATGCGCACTCACATGTAATACATTAACGTATTTTTGTTTAATTCATTCATTGTTTTACCCTCTTCTCCTGTAATTAATCCTAAACATTTCTTTTGCAGCCTTTCAATTTTCTCAGAATAGGTGTTCCTAGTTAATCCCCATGCTTCAATACCATATCTAAGTCTAGATTCTATTAAAGCTGCAATCATATATCCAACCTAATATTCATAAAGCAAACAAACTGTTGCATATACGTAAAATTATGCATTAAATAGTATACAAAAAAAAACCCACAATTGTTACTACTAAGCGATTACAGTCAGTTTATCTGTGTGTGTGTCTATCTACGCCACGCCATATTATAATTGTCTTGTACGCTACTTACATTATACAAGGAAATATGTATAATACTAAACTTCTTGTTGTGTTTTTAGCAGGCAATTCGTATAAATTAAACTATTTGTGTTATAATTATAACTTCATACTAAGTTTGAATAAATTTCGAAACATATATTTTTTAAAACTTAATTTATTCAAAGCATCGTTATATTTGCGTACGCGTCCATATATACATGTACAAACGCGATAATATTAATAAGTAAATTAGAATAAAAATAATTTGCTTTATGATCGAATTACGCAAATTATAATATTTGCGACTCCATAAATTGTTTTGTATTTTCAGCGTCTTCTTGAATTTTGCATAATTACGTGTATCTTAATACTTTATTACAAACGTTACCGCTTTAATTTTCTCATTAATTTTCAATCTTTTCTCCGGATCTAACCATCGGCTTTGTTTTTCTTCAATCACTCGAAACTAGTGTCAAAAATATCATTACAATCAACCAAATCTAGTGTATCTCGAGCTTACTCGCCATTTCACAAGAACTCTGTGTAACGCTATTCTAACCCACTATTATCGCAACTACGACTTACGCACTGTTTATTCGATTTCTACATATTCACATGCACATCATACATCCTTATATAATACTCGTAATTCTTTCTGCTTTTCGTTGATAACCGTTCCGCGTACTGCTACTAAGGCCAGAGACACGAGAGGAATTTATATTTGCATGAATAAAGGAAGGCAATGCGTCCAAATTTGGATGTAGGAGAATGTTGTAAAATGTGTGAGAGAATGAAAGTTTGCGATTGTACCTTCGGAGGGATTGAGCGGGCAGAGGAGAAGCAAATGAGAAATAGTTAAAGGAACATTGCGTGCAGTACATTTGGTTAGTAAATAAGTATTTGTGGATGAGCAATGTGTGGTCCGAGCGTACACGTCACAGGACCCCACTTCGTGTTTTCTGTTTGAGTTGTGACGAACGGTCGACTTTATCCAGGTGATGTTGTATTGCTGCAGATTCGAGAATCTTTCGTTTGCTCTGTCGGACAATTTAGATAGTATGCGTTGAAATAAGTCTTTTATTGGAAATAGGCGATATTAAATAAGGTTCTTTTGCGGCTGCATCTGCATTGTCGTTAGATTCCACATCGTTATGTCCCGGTATCCAGAGGAGAATAGTTTTTCCGGAAAATTTACTTGTAGTACCTTCTCGAAGGTTTTATAATAAAATTAAATCTTCGATGATATAAAAATACGTAATTATTATTATTTAATAAATTAATTTATAGATAGGATACATACGACAAACGTCGTATAGCCCCGTCCCAAACTAATAAGTGAACTACCAATATACTATATATATATATATATATACATATATATATAATGATGAAAAAACCTGTAGTAAGAACACAGGATTGCATTTAAACCCATAGTTGCATAAGGTTGCGTAATTTGTAACATTTCGCACCGTAAAATATCCGTCGAAAATTTATAATTTTATTTTGACGCGTTGAAAAACAAAAATGTTCGGGTTTAAATTGAAACGATAAGCTGTAAAATGGAAGTTTCCGAGTTTCCCATTTTTAGGAGGACACCGGCGGTATTTGTCGGGAAATTTGTTAATAGAGCGCCTGCGCTGGTTATTGAGCCCCTTTTTGTTTTGTGCTGTTACGTTTTCGAAGCGTGTAGCGTCTCGTACGTATTTCGAGGCGGCTCTTACTTGGGAATAGAAGTACGAATTTTGAAAGTCTATACGTTTCAGTTCGGTTCATTGTTTTTGTTATACCGGGGATACGTATGGCAAATTATAAATACTATTCCGCTGGTAAGTTTTCAATTGTAATTATTAATTATTGATTATCCACGAAATTTGGCGTCATCTTCGATCCGGGTTAGAGGATAATTTTGAACATTATCCAGAGTGAAACTGGTGTGAAAGAGATCTCGAAATAGACAGACGAAACGGTAGAATTTTTTATTTTTTAACAATCCCAATTTTATTCATTCTCTTCGTCCTATTTATTAATATTTTATTTTTACATGTTTTCCCTTCACGTACGCACTACAGCGGTGTGTGTGAAATACGTTATTAAATCCCTTATTAAACACTTAACTACTTCTTTCTTTCGTGCGTTAATTAAGTGTGTCGTTACGTTTATACGAATGTCTCTTCTGGATGTTACGACATATTAGTAGGTATGTCCTCTTGTGTGTATTACCACGGGGTGTTTTCGCATGTGCAACTACTATTCCATATTGGCGAACGACTAGGAAGAGGGTATCATGGCGATGTTTAAAGTTTTACAATATAAAAATCTTCCTTACATTTATATTCGTCGGACATAACTAAAATTTTACATCTTTATTTAATGTACATATGCATACCTACGCAGAATATGTAGTTATCGAACAGAAGTGAAGTTCTCTACCTTCTTTAAATAAAAGCAAATAAAACGCGTATCCCTTATAATTTCTTCTTTCTTCTATAACTTCTTTTGCCTCTTCTGTTTCCTCTCCTATACATCTCTTTAATCCAATATCTAATACCTCGTCTTCGTATATGGTAATTCTTAATTCAAACATAAAAAACAAGAAAAAAAGATTCTTCAATCGGCCGTCTCTGTTCTCTTTAAATTTTTGTAGTGAAACTTCTATTGACGCATTGTATATGTGGAGTTAGTCCTCAAAACGAGCGAGCAACCGAGCGGAAATAACAGACAGATATATATATATATATATATACACACATATATATATATATATATATATACATATATATATATATACACACATATATATGTGTGTGTGATGAATATAACATACTATCAATTCTGAGGATGTTGTCATGTACTTTTTTTACCCGCGGTATCAAGAGTTATTGTTTTTTTAATTAAGTCGTTTCTTAGTCTCGAGTCTGGATCAGATGATTTTTGCCAATCTTTTTCTGGCTAAATATGCTTGGTTTCGTCGCATTTATATAAATTTCGCTCACTCGAACGTACGACATCGTGCTATATACATATATATTTTATATTCCCTATATATAACTACGGGGCTAATCGTATATACTCGGACTTCGTATTGTGTTTTTAGGAGGCAACTCGTAAAAATTAAAATGATTTCTATTATAATTATATATTTTATTAAGACATTTGTCTGGAGCGTTGCTCTATATGCAGCAGAATCTTGGACCATGTCTAAAGCATATATTAAAAAATGGAAGCGTTCGAGATATGGTGTTGGAGAAGAATGTTAAGAATAAAATGGACGGAGAAAATCACAAATGAACAAGTGCTAAAAATAGCGAAAGAAAATATTGGTAGATTTGAAGAATACTTGTACACTCCCGATTTTCGTTTTTTTTTTTTTTTTTTAATATCACAAATTATTATTTATAACGAGTTACGAAGTTAAAAATCCGCGGAAACCATTTTTGAAAGTCTCGTTTTTTCTTTTAATTCTACTGCTAACTAGCCGAAATAAACCTGACCGATTCTAACCTAACTGAATCTAACCTAACCTAGGTATTTTGTTATTCTGGTTTAAATGTGTCACTCTCGTTTTTTCTTTTAATTCTACTGCTATACAGCCGAAATAAACGCCGATTCTAACCTAACTGAATCTAACCTAACCTAGGTATGTTTATAAACATACTTATAAGTAAAATTTAAAAGGTTGTAATTTACAATTAAAAATTTTTTCCGCGTTTTTTCTTATTTTTTATCCCGCTTAGAGAAGCAAAACACATCAATTTATCCAAGCCCCAATCGATTCTGTTGTACAAGTATGCTTCGAATGAGTCGAAATATTATTACGGAAATATTTACTAGAAGAAGTAGAATGATTGGACATCTGCTAAGACATTCAAGATGGATCACAAATATAATTGAAGGGATGATGGAAGGAAGACCAGGCAGAAGAAGACCACAGAAAAAGTATATGGATGATGTTAGAAAAGGGAGGAGATATCAAGAAATAAAGAATATGGTCGCAACATGATTCATTTGATGTAACTTCCCACTAGCCTAAAGGTTGAGGAGAAAAAGAAGAAGAATATACTTTATCATCATTATCATCTTGTTGCGTCTCCTTTCAGCAGGCCATAAGTTCTATCAATCCCTATATTCGTTGTTATGTACTTCATCATTTTCCTACACCTTTCCAAGCACCTTGGACCGCTAACATAAAAATGCCTTCTCTCGTAATTTATGCCTGATATATTTTCGCTACTTTTATGCCTTCGACGATTGTTGTCGGTTTATCGACGTTGTGTCGATGATTTAAAATTTATTTCGTTTAATGCATTGCGTGCGCACGTATTAAACTATTTACATTTACATAAAGAAACACGATCGTTTTAACGAGAAAATTAAAATAAAAATTATTAGCTTAATGATCGAATAGGAAGTGTGATATGTGCCTAATTATAATCTTCGGTTACCTGTTAATTATTTTCAGCGTCTTCTTGAATTTTGCGTAGTTTTCTACGAATGTCGCGGCTTTTATTAATTGTCAATCTTTTTATCCGGATCTATAGCTTCCTTTTTCTTCAACCACTAGCATCGGAAGTAGAACTAGAACTAACTGTCAATAAATGTATCTTCACAATCAACCAATAGCCTTTTATGACAGATACGTGCGTAACCTTGCGCTTTTTCCAAGTGCACTATATAACACTATTCTGATAAGGTTTTACTCACTGTTTATTCGATTTTCTAGCACACACATATATTTTTATATAATACACACCGTTCACAATGCTTTCTCAAAAACGTTTTATAATAAAATTAAAGTTTTAGTGATTAGTTATCATTAAAAATTCTTATTTTAATTATTTTATATACGTGGAATACGTACGACGATTGTAATATGTATGTAGGCAAGTGTAATTTTTTTTGTTGCTACTGGTTTATAATTTATGATGGACTGACCTTGATACAAATAATACATATTATACACAACTAGAAGTTACCCACGGTTTCGCGTGTGTAATTATTTTTTTTAATACAATGTCCCTGTCTCTTTTTTTTAACAAGCTTATATATTAGTGTAGTATACGTATATATATATATATATATATATATATATCGTCCTATTTCGACCACGCCCCTAACGCAGTATAGTATACGTATATATATATATATATATATTGCGTGAATGTTCGTATAAATATATATTATTATTTTTTAAAAAATAAATAGAGTATTTATAAAGAAATAGTTTATGTTTATATCTCGTCCGTTATTTCGACCACGCCCCTAACGCAGTATAGTATAGTATATATATATATATATATATATATTGCGTGAATGCTCGTATAAATATATATTATTATTTTTTAAAAAATAAATAGAGTATTTATAAAGGAATAGTTTATGTTATATTAAAAAAAAAAAACCTATTATATATTTATTAATAAAAATAATAATTTAGTTGAAAATAATTAAAAAAAAAAAAAACTAACCTGACCGGATTCGTAATTACTTGCCAACCATCCTTCTTCATTTAATCCCAACTGTTTTGATCAAGAAACTAACAACTGAACTTTTAGACTGAAAAACTAGAACTCCCTTGAAAATAAATAACCACCCCTTTTTATACCTTTTTTTTAAGCCTTGTTAAACAAAAAATTACTCGATTTTTTTCATTATTTACTGGCTGTATTAACTAAAATTATTTGGTCAAACTAATTTACTGGTTTTTTCCATTGACTAACTAAAATTATTAATTAATTGTATAACAATAGTTTGTCTACTACAAATCTGGTCCGGTTTTATTATAATAATTTTAATATATTTTACTTTAATTAAATAAATAATTATATATATATATATATATATATTTTGTTTTATAATATTAATTAAAATAAATATTAGTTTTCCACCTTCAATATAATAAATTTAGATTTATTATAACGTGAACATGCGACGATCGTCGTAATATATATATGTATATCCGTCCGTTAAAAACGTGATTGTAATTTCTATCCTATTTATGATATCAATGTGAAACAAATCTTAGAGAGAATCCGATAATATAAGCTATAAGCTAGGCGAATTTATTGTTTTAATAGTTTTTGAGTTAAATCGGAACAGACAGATAAGAATTTAAAAAAAATTCTGTTTATGTATGATAAAAATAGCCGAATGCAGTGATTATAATGAAAATATTCGCAAATCACAGACACTTCAGTTTTATATATTATTATTATTATTATGATTATTATAAATAGTAAATCGAGCATGACCAGTTACGTTTACGGTACTCTGATCCGTTCATTTTGCAGTATAAAAAACTCGTACGATAAATTTAATTAACATAAGTGTACGTACATTTTGCGCTGTATCGGGGTATTGTGAAAATACTAAATTTACCGAACAACTCGTTATTTACGAATTCTATGAACATTAGTGTCTGTAAAATTAGCGTTACTATAATCTAGTACACCCTTGATGTTATCGTTGAAATTATATATTACACTTTGAACGAGCTTGTCTATACTTATGTAGGTTAAAAATAAATCGTGTCCGGTAACAAACCACGTGTTAAGATAATTCGTTGTAAATACAATATCGTTTAGTCGGCTATCTATACTTGGAAGAAAGTGTTGAAATACACGTAGCAGAAAATATTGTCGTTGGGATAAGAAGTTTCACAAATGACGGGGATATATATATATTTTTTTTATATAAAGAATGTCCTATAGAGCTAGTTTCACAATTGATTATATATAATACAAACTTACGTTTGGAGTGTAGCATTATATGGCTGCGAATCTTGGACTATCTTGAAAAAAGAGGAATCAAAACTGCAGGCTTTTGAATTATTATGGTGCTACAGAAAAATGCTGAAAATATCACGGACGGAGAAAATTGAAAATAAAGACGTACTTCAAAAAGTAGAAAAGAAGCGACGAAATTAACGTCGGTAATCGTCGAAGAAACAGTATTATTGACCGCTTATTAAGGCATTCTTTCTGGATAGCAAACTTAATTGAAAGCAAAATTAACGGAAAACAGTCGAAATGAAGACCAAGAGCAAAACTGATGGGGTGAGCATACTGAAGAAATGAAAATATGACTCGGATTTGGCGAACGTGATTTTTGGCGGCTATTTAAATTTGTCTAATGTTGTCTCGTTATTTGCGCAACCGTCGTGTTCATCAGTTATGAATTTAAAATGAAACCGCTTCCGGTCGAGGTTAGAATTATGGCGACCGGAAGTATCTATTCAGTTGGTTTTTAATCGATAACGACATTATTCGTTTCACTTTTTCGACCGCAATACGTAACGACGTCATAAGTCGAATGAAAAAGTACAAAATGAAAAACTATCGAAAACCGCATTAAAACGCTATAAAACCGAATTACGACGCTATGAAACCGAATTACAATTGGTACTAATACGATAAAGAAATCGTTTAAAGAAGTGCTCATATTAGTAGAAGCGAAGAAGTATTTCACTTTCTTAGAAATTCTTACATTCGCGGAAGATATAGGTGAGTTTTGTTTTTTTTTTAAATAAAAATATAAATAAGCAATTAAAGAAAATATTTAAAATTACTAAATTTTTTATATGTAAAGAGGCCAAAAAGATTTTCGACAATTAAGGCTTTATCGAGTGGACGTAAAAAAATAAAATATAAAGATATATATATAATTTACCTCAGAAATATAAAAGGAAACATAATAAAATGTAAAACAAAAGATAAAAAAAAAAATTAATTTATATGTACGATTTATAATTAATAGCGAAGTGAAAAAACGGATTTCATTATAATCTATTAAATCTGTTTTTATACTTCACTATTTTTTTAGTATATATATATATTGTACATTTAAATTAAGTCCCTTCTGTCACCTCCATCATGGACGGGCGGTATCCAGATCATGTTTTTTTTAATGCTCCGCTGTGGTGCCGTTGCGTTCTCAGCTTTACCTTGGCTTGCGTGTATTACACCTCCGTATCTGCAATTATTCCCTCATATAGGGCATTTCTAGAGATCTAATTTAAATGTAAATAGTCCCAACAGTATCACGTTTTGTCAGCGGTAGAGGCAACCCCCTTTTTTTTTTTTTTTTTTTAAATAAGTATTTTCTTACATTTCATTTTTGTTTTTCTTTTTTTATAAATTGTATATATTTTTATATTTTATTTTTTTATATCGACATGATAATGGCTTAATAGCTGAAAGGCATTGTGATATTTTTATATCATCATTCATTATTGGTGTATCCGCCCGTAGGCTGGTTCGTTCCATGCACCAACAGCCTCCGTGTAATCCGGTCAGCTGCTTTTCTTTTTATCTCGGCATATGTCGATGTTTTGGCATCTTCCAGTATGGTATCCACCAGTGTTATTCTTGGTCACCCACGTGATTTCTTTCCGATAGTCTTCCCTTCAATTACGTCTTTTAGGATATTTTGATCCTGCCGTAATATATGACCGATGATCCATTTGAGCCTCGTCTGTGTAATCTTCTTCAGTATGTTTCTTTGTTCATCAATCCTGTCCAGTACCGAGTTATTGCTGAGTTTGTCAGTCCGTTTAATTTTCTGTAACTTTCTTCAGCATCACAACTGGAATGCCTGTATTTTATTTTTGTCTTTCTGCTTCCATGACCAAGTTTCTGCTCCGTTATAAAGCTACTGGCCATACCAGCGTTTTCACTAACCTCTTCCGCATTGGCAATGACATTGTTTTCTGTGTTAACAACGAATAATTATCCATAAATACTTGTTTGCCCAATGCGGTACGACAGTTAACTTGTTGCGTGCAGTCCATGTTGGATGATACTATATTTGAACGTTCTCACTTGTTCTCTTATTTCATCTTCTTTTTCGGATGCCCTTACCAATTACCATAACCTTAGTCTTCTTTTTATTGATTTTTATGCCATATTTTAACATGACCAAAATATAGTTTATTAATCATTTTGTGTAGTGTTTTGGCGCTGCCTGCTAATACCACTTGATCATCAGCAAACTTGATTTCCTGTATACGCTTACCACCTATGTGATTTTATATATAATAACTTAATGATTTTAATTATTTTTTTTTGTTTATTTATTAACTTTTTTTTTTTTTTAATCAGTACATTCCACGAATACTTTATTTACGAGACTACTTATACGTTTACGCTGGTTAACGAGCTCGTAAGTACGTGTATAAATATTTGTGTGTGTGCATTTCTTTACATACGCATACTACGTCGTTTAGAAATATATTTTTACATTTTTCGTATAATAAGAAACTCTATTCGAATCTCATCGTGTATGAGAATTTTTCATCGGCAGTTTGTAATTATTCTACACGTTTCGTTCGGAGCAACATTTACTTCTTTTGCGTGTTCTTCTGCAGAGGAGCAAAATTCTATTGCCGAGGTTCGCAGCACGTAATTTAGCGTTTATTAATTTATTTTTTTCACAATGTCCCTTCTGAATGTTAACGCTTTGTCTAATGTAACTCCTAAACATTTAGGATTTTACCGGTATTCCAATTAGTTTTGGACAAGTCGCGATATTTAGCATTTCGTATATACGAGAGAAGAAGACATATTTCGAAGGTAAAACTCGATCAGCTTAGCGGGATTATTATTAAATTATCAACTCCGGTCGAGATATTTTATGTTAATACGCGAAATATTTTAATCTTTTCCGAACGCATTTTAATTCCAGATAACGCTCTCCCCGTTGATTTTGAATACAACGTATGATTTTACAAGATATAAATTTGTTTCTGGATGAAAATTTTAAACCACCGTAATGCATACGCCTTTTAATATAAATTAACCAATTAAAAACCTTTCAATCACGCGTCCTCAATTTTTTACACGAGATTACAAATATTTTAAAATATTAATTTTTTTTTTGATTTATTTATTGCGTTTTATTTTATTCGTAATCTGGCCGAGCGTGGCTATTTAATGATATTTTTAATCCAGTGGTGCTCTTCCGATAGTTGTTACCCCGAAAACTAGGTCCGGCGGTTTACTGCACTTTAATCTTCTCACGTCATTGAAAGTATTCAACCTGTATTTAGCCAAGCTGTTAATCTTCCAGTCTACCTGCATGTCTTTGGACATACTGCTTTATAATATAAGATACGTACGTAATGTTTATTAGTGTAGAGTTGCGTCGATTATGTACCAGGGTGGCGTTCATTTTCCTTAAGATTTTATTTCGAGATGTTTGTATCATTTTAATATTTTATATAACTTTAATTCGGTAGTTCCAGATTAGTCGAACAGCAATTGTGTATATATCAGCTAAGTGTCTGGGATCTCACTGTCTCTGTCTACGGGTCAGTTTATTTTCGGATATATTAAATTCGTTTCCCTTTTTTTTAACTATATCACGACTCCGTGTCGATCGACTGTCCAAATACATAGCCAGATATTGGATACTAGACTGAACTGATATTATTACATTGTTGATTTTAACAGGTGGCTTTAGTACTTTCCTATTGGTAAACAACGCGTTGACGCATTTGCCCTAGTTAATACTTGTTTTCACACATTTTGAACCACTTATCCGCTTTATTTATTTTGAAATAATTTCGGAAAATGACACGAGAAGATGAAAATATAATATTTCGTGCATAATATGGTATTTTCGACGTCTAGATAATTTTTAACGCGTTATATAATAAATATTTCTAGAATTAAAATAAACAACAAAAAAAAGAAGTTAAAATCGTTTAAAAAGTATTCTTTATGAAAAATCACAAAAGCTTTTCGGCTGTTAGACCATTGTCAAGTGAAAATTTAAAAAGGTAAAAAATATAAAAAAGAAAAATATTAATTTAAGATTACAATTCGAAAAACTCAGCAAAATGAGAAGAACCGTATTAATAAAACAATCACTAATAAATATAATATTATTATAGTTGATTCTTAGTAATCGAACGTCTGTAAATAAAAGAAATAAAAAAAAATAAAAAAAATGCCGGATAAATCTAACAACAATAAAAATATAGAAAATGATAAAAAGTATTATTTAGGTTCAATAAATTATGTAGAAAGTTGTACATATAAAATAATCAAAATATTTAACAAGTATTAACACGTTATTATTAACATCAATTAGTAACAATAAAATCGAAGATACAAATATATTAAAAAATTCGGGCGTATATAAATTAAATTGTAATCAATGTGCAAAAGAATACTTAGGAGACAAAGGCAATTCGTAATAAGATTTAAAGAACATTTGTAAGATCGTTTTATAAATATTGTTCTTCATTTTGCCGATTGAATTTTAATCTTAAATTAATATTTTTTCATTTTATATTTCTTATTTTTAAATATTTACTTGATCTATAACAGTCGGAAAACTTTATGATTTTTCACAAAGAAAAAAATTTAGTGATTTATTTTTTTTTCTGTCGTTTATTTTAATAATAAAAAAAAACCCACTACATTCCACATATGTCCATAATATGTAATAAAATTTTAGTATGATTAGAGGGCATCTTTATTATATCCTTTATGGCTCTTACTTCTTTCTCGTCGAATTATTTCAAACCCGATGTACAAACTGATTACACTTAAAAAAAAAATAAATAAATAATCGTTCGCAACACGATAAAATAATCAAAAAGGAACATTTTTGCAATTTTTTCAATGAGAATTTGTAATTCGTAATCTCTACATATTCTATATATATATATATATATATATATATATATATATATATATATATATATATATGTATATAATTTTTTTATGCCCCATTCCGGATAACCAGTGGGGCAAGTTTATTAATCTTTTCTGTGTACATTGAATGATACGTGTGCTGAATAATAAATTATTAACTAACGAATATTAATGTGTGCAGATTGAATTGTAAACTTATAGAATAACACAGAAATTACATACTTAAATTGGTTACATTATAAAGTCAGGGCGTTGATAGTATCACCATTACCATATAACATAATAATGAAACAAGTATACATATTTACATTATTAAAATAAATATTATTAATAACAATACTACTATTTATATCGTAACTACTATTCAAACATTAGTTGCATTACAATGTACATCTTCATTTAAATTTGTCTGTTATCGATTTTAATCGATACGCCTAATTTTGTTACTATTGTTGTTTATAAAATTGCTAGACAACATTTTAACTACGTTGTGATTAGATAATTTAAAATATTGCGGGACGCTATTTGTAATAATATCGGAATGTAAATCTGTGTACATCCGCTTGATAATTATTTACACCGTTTTATTCATACAATATTTCTAATTTATATATATATATATATATATATATATATATATATATATATATAATCTTATTAAACCAACAATTCTTTTATATATATATACATATCATTAAATGCCGTCTGCGTATCGGGGGTAGGTGAATAATTACCTATACATATTTTGTTGAATAGTGTAAGTAACCTACAGGGCAATTGAATAGTGTAAGTAACCCACAGGGCAATTGAATAGTGTAAGTAACCTACAGGGCAATCATAATATGATGGTAGCGTAGTCATATACACACATCCAGGAGAACTGATTGTAATCTGTTTGTTGTCAGGACACAATGCAGCCAACGTGTTTTTGTGATGTACTATATTATTATATGGCGCATATGGTGTTTTGTGTTGTGGTTTGTCATTGTCTTTCATGCGATATATATCGTAATTATTTACATTTTTATTTTCTGATGATAATTTTTGGATCGTCGATGGTATCGAACTTGTTAGCTTCCAAATAAAAGTCCGTGTTCTAGCCACTAGGCTATCGGGACGATATATATATATAATCGATTATATTGGAAAAGGCTGTAACGATTTCGATAAAATTTTGTACATCCCTGTAATTTGTTAAGTAATAAAAATTTGCCAAAATAACAAATTTTAAAATTTTAGACCCCAACAACGTGTACATTACCCATAAAATGTTGTAAATTTCCTTCTTGATCGCATTTAAAATTTGAATTATATTACTAACATACATGTAGTGAAAAACAAATTTCTAAGCTTATAACATTCCAAAATTTGCTTTTTACTACTACATATGTGTTAGAAAAACAATTAAATCTTTTATCTCGGGTACCGTTTCGAATTAAAATCTTCCGGAAATATTTTATAATCTAAGAAAAAATATCATTTTAAAGGGAAAAAAATCGATCGAAAAATTTCATAGTTCATTTCTCAAAAATCTTAAAGTTTTGTCTCCTTTTAATATTTGTAAATACTGAAATTTTTGGTTTTAACAACGGAAAAGTGATGAAACGAAAATAGTTATATTTTTAATACTTTTATCTAAATATGTTTTTCGGAAAAACACGATTTTACCGAGAAAAATACCGAACAAATTCTGGGTCGCTCAAATACTATATATATATATATATATATATATCGAACGTCATGATTAGCCCATTGTACGTTATTTTCTCGTACAAAATGGACTAGTATATGTGGTGTTATACGTGGTATATATTTAACGTCTAACGATTTATTTATCTTTAAAACAAATTATTCGTTAGGTGCAAATATTTAATCGAATTATTTATGAAATCATTCAGAAATTGTTCATTACGTCGAAGCAACATTGTACGATAATAATGTGCAAAGTTGTTGTGTGTTTAGTAATCCTTTGGCGGTAGTGACGAAGGTTGATGAATTGGAGTGTTAGCTGAGTAAATAATTATTTTCGATTTGTGAATCCGCCTGGACGACATAATCGGCACGCAATACTGTGTCACGTTTTATGTTCGCCAAAATGTTTCGTATTATCTCACCGTCACGACCGGTAGAATTGAAAAGTTTTCCTAATTTTATCCTTGATGTAATCCGAATTTCTTGGAAATTAAATAACGGCTATCATCTTACTCTGTAGTTGTCATTAATCAGTCGGAATAATTATCGTCGGTTTAATTGTATTTTTCATTTCATCGTCAAATTTTTTCTTTCCATATTTTTTAAATATTTTATCAGGAAGTCTGGCCAGACCGGTATTTTAGGTCGAAACCGTTTGCTGTATGGATTTTCATTCAGTTTTGACGATGCTTGTGTAACTGATAAAACTAGTAGACGGTTTTTATTAAATAAATATATTATCATACGATATAAAAATATATTTATTTTATATATTTTTTAAATTTTTCCATCCGTTAAATAGTGAATTTTCATTTTTCGACGTAATTTTATCTCGAATTCTTTTTTTTTTTTTTTAAATTAAAAATCAATATAAAATAATAAATAAATTAACGGACAAAATTTTAGCGACTTGGACAAATTGTTTGGCACAACTATAAAATTCCATTGTTTGGATTTTAATATACTGTCGAATAAACGATTTTTATAAGTTGTGTAAGAATGCATTTTGACCGACGGTTAACATGGCGGTTTCATGTCGGTCAAACAAGGAAAACTACGATTTCGAGAATCAGATTGCAGTATCCTCTTCTAAGAAAGAAATCTATTTTAAACTTAGCTTTAAATAGAAAAATGTATTTAACTACGACAGCTCCAATCTGGAAATATGGAATCGAATTATATGGAACTGCGTGTAAAAACGATATATTGAGAATACAGAGACAACAATCGAAAATACTTCGTATCATTACATCTGCACCGAAATATGTATCTAACTTAACCGTTCATAATGATCTAAATATAACATATGTCAATGAAGTTTATACAAACCAGTGCAAAAAGTTTTTTGATAAATTGCAATTTAATATTAACTCGCATATCCGCAGAACGTATTTTCTGGAACAATCTTGCAAGACGATTAAAAAAGAGGAGATGGTGCAGATGGCTCTTCTAATAACTTGTAAAAGAAATAGTTCTACGAGAGTAAACGATTTTAATAATTCTGAATATCGATTAAAAGTTGAATAATAAGCTTATGTGCGGCTCTAGTAATCAAATAACCCTGCAATTCAGTGCTCCAACTTTAATGATACTGTCACTGAGAATCTAATTGTCTCACTAGAGACGTTAGATTAATCAAATTTTTTATTACTCTATTCATCACCATCGTTTTATGGTGCTTTAGTGCCGGTACAGTGAAAAAAAATCAAACATATAATGAAAGCAACTTGCGTAGTTTTTTATATTATTTTATACGTTTCATTTTCGTTTGTTTAATTCGAACAATAGAAAAAAATTTCAAATCGATTATTAAATTATTTTTTTCAACAATTTTAATTGTCACATTATTCCCACATGAAGAGAATCGAAATTTCACTACATCTTCCGCTACCAAAACACAAATACATATAAGCCTGTTACACAGTTTCTCTTATCGCGCATAATCTAACTTGTACATAGTAATCTGGTCTCCCCAGATGCTTAACTCTTAACTCATTACTAGTTCACACTCGCATTAGCGGGGATGATCATAGTCAAGTGATTATTCAGAATGACGACTATAATCAAAAACCAATAGTTCTAAATATATCTAAAAATTGATTGGAACGAGGCTACTGTATATTCGTTTATCAACAAACCGACGAAACTAATGTCCAGCAATTAACAAATCAACTAGTTTCATTACTAAAATCTTGCACCCCAAATACTAAGACAAATTCAACTGACTAATCACAACTAAAGTCTTCATGTTGCTGGACAAAAAATGTTCAGCAGCCGTTACAAACCATCGAGCAGCATTGAAAAAAGTAAAAATGATTCCCAATAAGTCGCAGTGAGCAAAAACGGGATGGACTCTAAAGCAAGCCAAATGTGATTCGAAGCGGAACCCTATCTCAACAATAAATTCATCGACGCCGATAAATCTCATTTGACGCGAATAATCCGAATTTTCATCTACACACAAACGCTCGCATAAAAATTGATCGCAGAAGAAAGGTTAATGGTGTGTGCTTTCGTCCAATTCTTGCGTGATATTGAAAACTCTTAACATAAATTTTCGATTAAAAAGAGATAGGTTATTGAGTTTCATAAAAATATTAGTTTATGTACTTTTTCGAAAATTAGTTTTTTAATAAATTTAATATGTAAATATTGACCTCGTCTTTCCAGCTCATTTAATCTAGCTGATGTAGCCAATAAGCAACTGGGATGTGAGTTATGACAGGATGGGAGATGTCATTCAACAATGACACTCCGAATTACCTCTCCAATAATTCAAACCGGGGCGTGCAATAATCTGGCGAGGTTCATTGACATGATCTAATAAATCTACAGCCAACTGGTTAGGGTGACCCTCTAACCTGTGCAAGTAACCTTTACTGCTATCTCGAACTACTTCGTGCACATTTGGCACTTTTAGGTCTTTATGCAAATTTTCGTTTCGTATATATCGGGGTGCACCGGCTATTATCCTTAGTATTTTTGATTTGGATCGCTGCACCATTTTGATGTTCGATATTGATGCTGTCCCACAGAGTGATATTCCATATGTCCACACCGGCTGCCCTGTAAAGCAATAATTTCATTTTTAGAGGTAATTCAGAAGTTTTGCCCAAGAGCCAGTACATGTTCCGCAGTTTAAGTTTTATTTATTTAATTTTGATCCTGATGTGTTTCTTCCACTTTATTTTCCCATGGAATCGGACCGTTAAGATCAACAGGTGGACATGCGTTCCGTCTAGTTGTAAATTTAACATGTACTAGCTTAGATGAGTTAATTTTAACCCTCCATTGTCGTGCCCAGATGTCCAAGTCGTTCAAACCGCACTGTAATTTTTCTGACGCTGCTACGGGATCATTATCTTTCGCGAATAATGCTGTATCATCGGACAATGCCGCTATACATTTGTATTTACGGGAAGGTCGAACATATATATGAGAAAAAGGATTGACCCCAAAACTGAACCCTGTAGAACCCCAGCCTTGACATGATAAAATTTTAATACATCACTATCGAATTTAATTTGAAAAAATCTATGTGACAGGTATGAGGACAGTAGCCTGTAGTAATGATGTGGCACAGTGCGTTTTATTTTCGAAAGTAACCCTTCGTACCATACACGATCGAAGACATGACTGACATCCAGAAAGGCTGAGAACAATACTGCTGCTTTTCAAAACAATTACCGATGTATTGTTGTACTCTATAAACTTGTTCTATTGTAGAATTCCCAGGACGAAACCCAAAATGATAGTTTGGAATCGTACCCTGTAGCTGTTTTGTTTTGTTAGTTCGGGCATCAATGATTTTTCGAATACTTTCGATACTATCGATAGAAGACTAATAGGTCGATATGATGAAGCAGCACTAGTAGGTTTGCCTGGTTTTGGTATCATAATTACTTGAGCAATTTTCCATTGTGATGGATACTGGCCAACCGTATGATAGCGTTGAATATTGTTGTTAATAGTACTATACCTTTTCGCAGTAGGAATTTTAAGCATCGTTCCAGTGATTAGATCATACCCTGGAGCTTTGTGCATTGATAAATTACCCATAATAACCCTCTTAATCGGGGACGGAGAAAATTGTTATATTGGAAGAGGCAGTTAGGTCGAACTCAATTTGATTATAGAAAAATGCCGATGATGTAACCCAAAAACTTCCGCCTTTTCAAGATCACTACGTGCCCATTCGCCATTATGCTTCGCATGTGTGGAATCACTTGCTGTGATCTCTTAAGAGCTTTAGTCGCCTTCCACAATGAATGATCGTCATTTTTATTGCCCATGTTGGAAAGAATTTATCTTAAAGTGTCATTTTTATGCATTTTCATTAATGTGCTTAATTCTTTGGTTATTTTATGAAGATCACTTTTGTGAGTCGAGTACCTTGATATCTGTCATAGTTTTCTAATTTTTCTTTTGTCATTGATTTTTTCCTCTAATAATGCCTGGGCAGTTAATATCGCGAGTTGCAGTCTGCTTTGAGGTATTTAACCATGCCGCTTTTTGCAATGTATGAACGTTGTGTATAATCCGCAATATCCATAAATTTATTTATTATTACTTCAATTATTTCTAAACTTATACACGTATTTACGTGCTGATTTCTGAAGCAAACTACTATTACGAAATTATTTTATTTTTATCTAATATTTTGTTGATTCAGTTAACAAATGTTAACTTTTTAAATTTAGGATCTCGCGTAGTAATAAAAATCTGTCCGGCAGATAAAACATTTCTTGCGTATGTACTTAATTTTAATATCGTGATTATTTGACTTAATGTCGATTTTTGATTTTTTTGCAATTATTTTACTATTTAAAAAAATTGGAATGTAGTGATTTTTTAAAACAGTAAATAGTAAATAACAAAAAAAAAAAAGAAGCTAAAATCGCTAAATTGTTTTTTCTTTATGAAAAATCACAAAGTTTTTCGTCTGTTCAACCATTATCAAGTGTATATAAAAAAATATATTTTTTTTTTCACCATTTCCAAATTTGTAACTAGCCAGTAATAGCTATCTAACAAATTGTATCTAAGATTCAATCACCTGTATGAAGGACACACCCCTTGGTGAGTCCTCCTATTTGTCAATGGGCTAAGTCCGTAATCTTCGTCCTTTTTAGTCTTCTGAGATCTTGCTGCGTGTGTAGTAGTTGAGCCGCCAGCTCGTTTGGATGATGTCGTAGCCGTTGAAGGTGCCTATTAGCAATTTTACGTATTTCTTCTTGTACTGGATGTACGCCTAGATCTAAGTGGATTATATAATTCGTCATATACCATGGAGCTCGGTATATTAGGCGTAAGATTTTATTTTGCAAACGATGGATTTTATTCGTATTTGTCTTTTTTGCACAACCCCATAATTGCGCACTGTACATCCATATGGGTTTCAGCATGGTTTTGTACAAAAGTACGAGAATATAAAATGTAAAACATTACTTAGATGCATAATTTACAATGCATTATCATAATGATTTAGATTTTAGTGTTTAAAACTTTATATAAAAAAAAAACATATGTACCTCGGAGCGCAGGATATTTTAACTAAATTAAATATTGAGTTTTTTTTTAATTTTTCGCGTATATATATATATAAGTACACACACACAACCACACGCGCACACTCGTATATAGAATAAGCCTACCTATGTTTATAAACGTGGTTTGACGACGGGCGTTGTTAGCGCGATACATGCGAACGGGATACACACTCACACACACATCCATATATATATATATGTAACTTTGTTGACAACCCTCACCAACAAAACGTAGTTTGATAGGCAGATATCTCTCTCTCCTTCTCTCTCTCTCTATATATATACACTTTCAATAGGTTTCAATTCAAAATAATTGTTACACGGTAATTTTCATCTTTCTCAGACATGAAATACACATTACATCCATTTTATTCTAACATGCAACAGAACTCCGCAATTTATTAAAATTAATTTCAGATTTCTTTCTATTCGTCTAGTTCAGATGATTTGGCTATTTTTCGTAAATATCTTTCCGAACTAATGGAGTAAGCATTTATATAATTAGTAATATGATCACATTTTAAATTAGTCGATTGCTCCGGGGTCTGTTCCATTAAGGATATCGATATATATATATATATATATATATATATATATATATATATATATACATGTATGTATTTATGTACACTAAACAGATGTGCATGATTTGCATTCCTAATGTGCGATTATTATAACCTTATATGTGTAACAATAGTGACGTTCTTAAACGCTCTACTGACGTCTGAAACTGTTTTTTATTTCATTACATTATTTTCGGTGTCTGTTGCTATTCCTACCAGCCTTTGGTCTTCACGTCATCCAGATCATCGTTATATTCGTTATACCTTAGAACAGGCGACGGAAAACACATGATAAATACGTCATCACTTTAACCGATTGACTCCGTGACTATCATCTGTACTATTTCTTGAAACCGGAAGGAAGTTAACGATGTGTGTGCTCGGTGTGCTGTAATTTCTAATTATTTACGTAAGCAACGAGGTTGTATATTTATACTTGCAACTTACTGTTCAGTTAACAGAGAGGTCTTTATCCGATAAGACGTTGTATACGAAAGGAGTTGCTATTAAATCCGTTCGCAGTTCTCAATTTTAAGGTAAGAAAAATTACTACGATTTTACTTTTGATTTATTACGTATAACGAGCAATTTATTAAAGTTATCCGCCGGAAATAATTCTAACTAGATTTCAAAATTGTCGCGTTTAATTCGATTCGTTTAAAATGGAAATATTACGCTTACGTTTGTTATTATATATAGTACATCGAAATTGTGTAGGGTTTGTGATATTTAAATAATATACAGTGAAACCTCTGTACAATGGACATCCGTGAGATCAATGGAAATGCCCGTTATAGAGGGGTATCCGCTATAGAATGGTTTTAAAAACATTCGCCATGCATATAATTATGTTGTAAGTTGGGGTATAATGATGGTATAAATAATATTTAGAAGGAAAATTGTATTTGAAAATTCACTAGAAATAAATCGTAGCACACACAATGTACTTAATTTGAAACCTATATGTATTTATGTATTTATATACATAGTATGCAATTATGTAATTATGCATGTAGGAAACCTGTTTAATTTTCTAAAAAAAAAAAAGTAATTTTTCTTTGTTTTTCCAACAATTCGATTCATCATTTCCAGTTTGTGATTTATAATCACATAACATGTTATGGAAAACCCTTGTTCGTCACTTTTTCGCGAATAAAACTCAGCTGTTCTTCAAGTTCTTCAACATCACTTTGATGTAGGTCATCATCATCTATGGAAGTTGTTTTTTTTCTGCTTGAATCGTGTTAAAATTGTCCGCATAAAACACGACAATAAACCAATTGTAAACGAACAGTAGACCAATTGCAAAGAAACCAGGTAGCAAGTGTGAAAAGCTTGGCAGACAATAATCTGCGTTTGCACTGTTTGCTTAGCTGTAATTAAACAAGAGCGAGTCCAAAAACACAAGTATGAACTATTAATGTGAAATCAGCTAATTTTTGTCCGACTTCAACTTTCTATTATTCATACACACTCACACTTATTATTGATTTTTAGTCAGGGACAAGTCACATGTTTGTCCGTTAATGAACTATGAGTATAGGAATTATTGTCCGCGTCCATTATAGAGAGTGTCCGTTGTAGAGAGGTCAGAATGTATTTGTTATTCACACATTCTACAACGTGACCTGAAAAACGTGTCCGTTGGAATATTTCATCTTTCTGGTTCAAATAGTCCATGATAACTATTACGTGGTGCTGCGATTTTTTTTATCGCGGCAGCGTTAGTTATTTTCGCCGTCCGTCCGCGGTATTCAAGAAGGTTTTGCGAATACTACATCTCGAAAATTATCTATAGGGGTCGTAATTGCCGTTTTCAATGTCCTTTGCGTATAATAAAGTCGAAAAGAATTAACGTATTAACAAGTTTAATTTTTGTGTTCTTCGTTATAGATCCATCTTTCCATAACTTTCAGTTTGGATATAGCATCCCTCGGGCAATTAAATCCACCTTTTTACTTATATAATTATTCTCTATCGAGGATATTCTCCACCGTTTCGTAACCACGTATCGTTTTCTCTTTTGCCGGTATCGTGTTTTATCTATTACCGTCATTTCGATTAATTAACGTAAAATAAAATAATAAAAATAAGAATATTACTACTACAGGGTGAAAACGCAATTACAACGATACTATAAAGTTGGAATCGAAAATAAATACGAGTAACTAGCAGTTATATTCGAATTACTCCAGCTTATTGGGCGAAACCTACTCGCTCTATGCTGATGACTTGCGGAATCAATCTGGTACGTTAGTAACAGCTTACAACTCAGAACCGAAATCTATGGACAGTACTCGCAGGTCATAACGGTCGGAGTGGACTGAATACAAAATGGGCGGATAGATAAATAATACAATACGATATACATATATTTAAACTGAGAGCCGGTTACGTAGATTGGCCAAATAGTTAGGCCCGCTAGGGATCAAATGAATTACGTATTTTGCAATTTTGATCGAATTTTTGTTTTTAAACGTTTTACGTAAACGGATATATCTGAATTTCGAATTTTGGCGTATCTAGTGAGCGATATTTAGCGAGATTCTACAAGGGTGATTTTCTATTATATGTATTTTCCTATAAAAAATTCTATTGGAAACCGAAAATCAAACGGGCATGCGTAGATTTAATTTGAGACGATTGATTGGATGATATAAAAATAAGTATAATCATGCTGAAATCTAAATAAAATTAACCTCATTTGATTTCCTTTTATAATACAACTAACTAAAATCTAAAAAAAAAAATATATAATATTTAACATATAATATATTTTGACCTTATTTCTCAGGTGAGTTACTCTGCGATATATGTGATATATATATATATATATATATATATATATATATATATATATATATATATATATATATAAAATGAGGACCCAATGCGTTCCTAACGGATATATGGACTTCGTTCTTATATCTTAAAATCCCCTTATATATAAAATACATTATAAGTTCGTTATTTTATGTCTTTAAAACTTGCGAATCGCGTAAATAATGACAATATTTTTTTTTAAATTTAATTTAATTTGTTGTTTCTTTCTATTTTTATATCATAGCGATGATAATTATATACAAAAATCAGTTTAATTTTTCTTCGAATAACTAAAACGATGTAATTTGGGATTTTCGCTAATAAAAAAATTAGCGTTTTAAATTAATTAATTAAAATTAAACAGAAAACTAACCTGGTTTGTGATCTATTTTCTGATGATGATGAACTCGCTGATAATTTTCCTTTCTATTTAGCTGCCAAAATCGAACTCACTCAACTAATATCCTCTCAAATCGCGATGATCTCGAACATATTTTTCTCTCACTTTTTTCTTGTTTTTCTGCTCACTCGAGCTGTCGTAAACTTACAGGGTGGCTTCAGCATGCGCAATTTTTTATTCTATTCATCTTTTAATCATGGAGGCGTTTCAGTTTGATTTGAACTACTATTATTATTATTATTATTATTATTATTATTATTATTATTATTATTATTATTATTATTATTATTTAGCTCGCTACTCGTGCAAACGATGCTCATTGGAGAGCATTATATATCTAACATTTACTTTTGTAACTTTATTTTCCTGTAATATATTGATTGATTAATTTATTTATTATTATTATTATTATTGTGTGACAACAGCTCGCTAATCTCCAACCAGGTTTTGAAAATATGTAATAATTATAACTATAATAATAACTGTAACTATATGCATGGAACGTTTATGACTACTACGTTAACGAGAGTCGAATTAAATCTTAACTCTAAATAAATAAATTAATTAAATATTTCGTTGACTATTGTATCGACACTGAATATTATTATTCCCTATTTCATACGTTATTAATTAACCTATATAGCTTTCGTATCGAGCGATCTTTCTGAGGCATATAGGATTATATTTATGTACATGTACAAGTGGTCATCGATGATGACCATCAAAATGCGCCTAATGAAATAGTTAGTGTTCTCCGTATTCCTATATACATCTGAGTGCTGGACATTGAAAGAGACAGACGTACGAAGAATCGATGGTTTCGAAATATATTGCTGAATGCTGAGAGTGCCGTGAACAGCGAGGAGGACAAATGTGTCAATACTGGAAGAAGTTAACACGGATACTCGATTACGAGACATCGTTTAAAAACGTATGTCCACTTTCTTTGGCCGTATTATGCGACGGAACAATCTAGGAAAATTGATAATATTAGGTGTGGTTGAAGGTCGCAAGCGACAATGAAGACCACCAAGGCGATATGTGGACAATGTCGAAATGATAACTGGCGCCAATTCACTACAGCAAATGGTTAGATGCGCCCAGGACGGGGATAGATGGCGTTCAATTACACGGAACAATTAAAATGAATCATAATATCAGGATACTCGGATCGAACCCAACAACAACAATGATGATGATGATATATACAAATAATTTTTTTAAGATCTATATAATTTTTTATTTCCTAAATTTATTCCTGTTTTATTTCGTGATAAACATACCGCAATCATCCTTTATATATATATATATATATATATATATATATATATATATATTTATATATATATATATATATATATATATATATATATATATATATACACGAGCGTGAGCCCATAGAATGTATCTCTCTCTCTCTCGTGTGTGTGTGTGTGTTAAATTATTTTGATTTTATAAGTTGTGATACTAACTTTAAATAATTGAACACGTTGTAATGATGATTTGTTGCAATATTATTTCATGACAACAAACTTGTTTTCCAGCGTAATTAATATTTGTTTCACTAAACACAAACAATTTAATTTACTAACAAAGAAACGTACTTTTCTATATATCTATCTATATTATATATATATATATATATATATATATATATATATATATATATATATATATATATATGTATACATTAAGTGTGATAGAGGGAAACGTATTTTGCAGAAAGGTTATTTTCATTGTCTTCTTATAGTTGTTACCTCTGTAAATCTAGTGGGAACGCAGTTTCATGTCTGATAGTTTTATTGATTTTATCTCCTAACATTTTCTTATTATCCTGCCGAATTCGTCAAAACAGCGTTCTATTTAAAATGAAACTGTTTTTCGTCCTTTTTCATTATCCTTTTTCACTGTGTACATTCGTTACATTCTCGTTCATTAATCTATGCTGAATTTTATCTTCATTTGCAATATCATTGTCCAGTGTTTTATACTCAATCTCATCGGCGTATTTCGATTTAATTAACGTTTTTAAACCGGAAAAGGAGGTCGTTGATCTAGTACTTTATGTTTCTTCATCGTCGTGGAAATTAAATGCGAGCCAAGTTGGACGGAAACATATCCGTCTTACACTATTGTTTCTCAGAAATTACGTTCCCTATTGATAGTAAAAACTAAATAATTCCGCGTTCGGCCGTTTTCTATTTTCCGACTCACGTTTTCCTGTGTAAATATGATCGTTTAGATTAAAAACGTGTTGTAGAAAAAATGGAACCGTATATAGTGTACCAGTTTTAAAAAATAAATTAGAAATAATTTTATTAAAATCATGTCAGAATGAATGTAACCCAGGTTACAAAATGAAAAAACAAAATATCGCCAAATACCGATCTAATACAAGTAAAGGGGTAAATAGAAATTATTTAAATAGAATGCCGAAATGTTTTATAACATTTAATATGTAATAAAATAATTCTACTTAAATCAGAGCAATATTATCATGTACACTCGATATGATGCTCTATTTATTCAGATACTTAAAAAACAGTAACAAAATAATAAAATTTCTTACATACTTTATGACTGAAAATTTTATCAAATTTTCATTCTATCGAACGTTAAACGATGTTTCAGAGAATCTTAAAACGTTCTTTATAATGTTTTACCATTACATCATCACAAAGTAACATTAATAATATCAAAGACACCGAAGTGTAATAGAAATGAACGTTTTAAAATCGTAATCAGTAAAACTACTACGTTAGATTATCGATTAAATCGAAATATATTAAAAATTTATTTTCGCGTGAATAAGTACAAAATTTATTCAGTTTGAAAAGTATATAAATTTTTGAAATACTAAAACGAAACAATTCGATAAATTATGTGTAATAGTTAAGTATTCTTATTGTTTCACAGTTTACACAAAACATTTCTCTGTAAATAAAATGATAAATTGCCGTATAAATAATAAAGCAAAAAATTCTACGTGTATTAACGTCGGTCAGTAATAATATGAACAACATAAACTGAAGAGAGGCATGATGTAAAAGAAAGAAACACCGATAGAAATTTAAAGAAGAAAAACTAATCTCAAAAAGAGACGTAAGTCGTGGACTCGTCCGTTAGTTGGCCGGTAGTATGCGCACATGACCGCACCCATGTGTTATGAACATCGCAACGAGAAAACCCTATTCTGGGTCGCATCAAGTGTGTGTAGTTTAAGTACTCTGGTTACGTAACGATTAGAACCAGGCAGTCGCTAATACAACCCTATGTAAACTCTATACACCCATAGTAGCATTAGGTGCAAAATCACGTATAACGTTATATATGATTTGTTTAGCAGCCCAATCTGGCATATGTTTGCCTACAATCAGAGGGTGGTCAGGAACCCAAAATGTATTAGTTCCACTGGCCACAATAACTTGATCATCATCTTAGCTATGGTATGTTGATGAAAGGAATCCAGACCGGATAAACGTAAATTAACGTAGATCTTACAATGGTAGTGTATATTAATTTCTTTCTAACTGAAGAAATATGAGAATGATAATTGAAGATCGATGCGACTATTCGAATATCTTTTTTTGGCTTTGTCAATAGATTTATTAATTCACGCGTCAAATGAAAAACGCGAGTCTATAGTAAATCCAAAATCGTTAACCTGTTTTTGTCAACAAATACTTTTACTATTAATAGTAATATCTGCTAGAGAGGTAGGATATCCTTTTAGTAAACAATACAGTTTACGATTCTCGTATTTAATAGCGTCCAACGTTTAAAGTACTTGTAAATAGTATATTTGTCCCTTTGTTTAACCTATTGCATATTATTTCGAAGGGATTTCGGATGTGGAACTACAATATCATGACACAAAACTACGTCAGAGCTGCGTCTGAAACTTCATGTATATCCTGTGAAATGTCCCATTAAAAGCTATGCTCGGACAGTTGTGGATCATGTACTGTATAGATTGTCGCGGGTTACCACAGTCACAATCAGCGTCATTCTTCAATTTTCACCGCGCTAACAGTTTATTACATCGTCTTTTTTCTGCGCAGACACGGTTTAATTGTACGCAATCCTTGCGCGGAAGATCGAAACTTTTTATCGTTATTCCAGGATAAATGACCAGCTTCCGACGGTCGGGGTTTGACATGTTTCACTATTTTCGCCATTCTTTTACGTCCGCAAAACCCTCGGGTTGTTATGTTATTTGCTATAATAAATGTTGGTTTTCTCGACTTCAATTAATCTATAATTGTTTATGAGTAGACTCGGGCTATTTTTATACTTTAACCATTCTTTCACAACAGCTCTTTTCCTGCGGATGTCACGGGGCCGTGATGTTACTTAAATCAGGCAACTATTGAATAGACGGTTACATCACCGTTTCAGTAATTAGCCTCATCGTTGTATATATCAAATTGTATTAAGTTTTTTGGTGTGACAGTTATTTAGCTAAACATGTGCTGCATATTCCGCTACAGAATAAACCAAGGCTAAAGTTGCTGAAGTACAGCTGCTGAAGCGTCCCACCATGTACCAGTAAGTTTTCGTATAATGTAGTTTCTAGTTTTCACCTTGGCAGTCGTATTATCTAAGCGTTTGCGGAATGTTAGCTGCTTATCGAAAGTTTCATTAAGGTATTTGGTAGCGGTTCATACTTTACAGTTTATAAATTACACTGGACACTCAGCTTCATATTTGCAAGTTGTGTTGTTAATTGGAAGCATGTAGTAACAATATCTATTGTAAATGGTATCAGTTCTGTATAATAACGCCAGAACGCCAACTTAAAAACTAACATAGACAAAAGATATTTTAGGAAAATCGTTTGATAATGTTAAAAAAAAGATAAGGACTATAAGAAAAGTTCTACACGTTGAATATGAAATATAGGACTTAATTTAATGAGATGAAGAGGATAACCGAATTTAATTGGTTTATATAAGATCCCGTTATACTAAGCTGTGTCAAAGGCTTTCTCAATATAGTAAACCCGTGTACTTATTAAAGTTATAATTGCCGGTAATGAAATAAGTTATTCTAACAACTTTTGACGACTTTACTTAAAGTATGTAATAAGCAAATAGGATAATTCTCCTCATTAAATTTCATTCTCACCGCTCTTGACAATTTAAATAAAAATAAGTAATGAAAATTTTAAATTTAAGATAGTTCTTGTTTTTCATTTTGCTTTTAAAATTCGACGCAGAGTAATTGAAGTTTACACAGCACATTTGGGCCATAAATAAAAAGTTGTACAATGTTTTTTGAAGATTTGAAGTTACTTTGAACTTATGAGAGTTTTGTAGGATGTGAAGTTAGACTAAACTTAAATGCGGGTATGAGAGTGTAAAAAGTGAATTATAAACTTTAATGTAAGTTTTGAGCGAAGGTAATTTATATATATATATATATATATATTCTTGGATTGGGTTGATGTGTTGATGTTGGTAGTCTATGGAAACTATGTTGCTTTGATGGTTTTGTGTGTGTAATATGTTGTTTATTATTTCGTTACAAATTCCAAATCACTATGACAATTTTGCGTGTCACACGTCGGATGCCACGATTGACATTTTGTACGAACAATTGGAGGTCCTGTCTCGCAAATGTGATGTGAATTAACAACCAAGATGTTGCGATTTGATCCTGCTAGACTTCTTTGTTATAGGGTTCGTCCTGAAATGTTAGGTCTATGCCGATAAGCCGCAATCGACTAATGCCTTTAAAGTCAACATTACAATATTATCGCCAAAATTCAGACAGATCTCTGCGGCAGAGTTATCGAAAATTTGACCACTCGGATTATGACGCGTTTGACATTTAAACGATGTTATATTCCATACATAGTGGTGGTTCTTTCAAATGAAAAACCTCAATACCTCATACACAGCTTGTTTTATTCCATTTCAATCGCTCGCACACAAACATATTTTTATTCGCATGAATATATTTAATGAAAGCCTTTGTAAAATAGGAAGACTTTTAATAAGATTGTGTCATGTCGTCGAATAATGTATATTTTGTTTCCTTCTATATAGATTATCTCTGCGTATTGTGACACACATTACCTGTTAGTATCGAATTAATTGTCTCTAACCCATTGTCTTCTGTTATAATCAGTTTATACAGATTTATCAAGCGTAGTGGCATTGAGATGTAAAATACACTAACTAGATAAAGGTTTAAACTGGCTAAATGGTGCAAGCTGGGCAGTAGCGTAGCCAAGGGGTGGTTTTGGAGGTCTGAACCCCTTGGAATAAATCTGATAATAAGAAAATATGTAATCGTTGTTAAATGCCGCTTTGCATTTGTTAAACCTATTTTTTTTTATTTTCATTTATTTTATTTAAATTTCGTTGTTTTTGAAGTAAATAAATAGTTTTGTAATATAAGAGGTACTAGAAGAATTTTGTAGAAAAACGCGAAGAATAGATTTTAAATTTTAAATTTAGTTAAGTTATATATTATTCCTTCAAAAAATATAAAATCATTATTTATCATTTATTTTTTCGCGGAATTTATTGTACTTTGTAAGCATCTCCCCTTGTCCTCGATAATATACTATTAATGTGTTTCAATGATGTTAAACATTTCTATCGTCTATTGCTTCTAATAGAATTACATATTCGACGTCTAATAAGTATAAAAATAATTCTTGAGTTTTGGTTATTTACTTAAAGTTCAATTTAACTCGGGTTTACTGTTATAATTTAGTTTTGTTTGAAACCCCCCTCTTCAACCAAGCAGCCTGGCTACGCCACTGAAGCTGGGCCAAAATAAAAAATAAATAAAAATAAATAAATTACTTTTTCTAATGCTTCATTTATAAGGTCGCAGCAATAACTTACTGATGAACTTGATGATTCCTGAATGAGTTTGCTGTACTTTGAAAATAAAACTATTTGTAACTACAAAAATTAAATATCGTAAAGTACCATTAATTTATGATTCCAAAATTAAAATGTTAATCGCTCTGCTTAAAATTGTTTGTTTAAACTTTTGTATTAAATAAATTAGTTAATTGGTAGTACAGTCATAACATATCCTATGTTCTATATTCTCAAATGTATAGTTGGTATCTATCGTCGAATGAATCGTCTAAACGCATTAGTATTCTCCGTCGATTTGATATTGTAAAATATATCCGGTGTAATTATGGCGTGATTGGTATCGTAGGAGCGTACGAGAATATGAGAAGAATATCTTAATGAATAATCGATGGTTATACTAATTTTTGAATAATAATAATTTCGTAATTGTTTAAAAAATGCTTTATGGGATGTTTTATATATATATATATATATATATATATAGTGTTAAAAATTTAATTTATTTAATATTTATCGCTTGTTTTTATTTTTCCTGGCTTCAAAAAATTACTAACGTACGTTTTTTGAATGGAGTAGCAGTCCAATTTGTGATATTATCACTAATGAGGACGACAAAACTGTGCTAATTAGACGAACGATGTATATGAAACTAGTTTGTCCGGACGTATTATTGTTATCGAAAGCAGCAACGTCGTTAAGCGGACGTACGCCGTTAATTTGTTACGGTCGCTTTAATGGCGAAGAAAACTTTCTCATGGCTTTCAACAACTTCACAGGATAAGGTTGTTTCCAAATTAAATTTCAATTTCAGTAATTAGAATTAATGGAGGAATATTTTGCGAGCTATCGATAGTATTTTAAAATTATCGCAGTATACGAATTTTGGTGACCCAGGGAAGACTGACGGTTTTGTTATTTTTTTTAATAATTCAAAAACTACTCTACCAAAATTTTAGAATGAAATGTTATTTAAAAATAGGAAAATGAGAGATTAGCTTACAATCATTTGTGTGACACAATATCGTTCAGATGACCGCCATTTGCAACAAATACATTCTTTCAGTCTGTTTAGAAAATTTTCGTTTTCGAGCGTAGGCGGCTGAATTTTTGAAATTTCTTCAGAAATCCGAGTTTTCAGGTCTTCCAGATGTAGTGGACCTGTTTCGTAAACGCGTCTCATAAGGTATCCACACAAAAAAAATCGCGAACCTTGTCTTTTCAAAAAATGGCCGCTCCTTCTGGTTATAGGATGCCTTGGTATACGTTATTCAAACAACAAAACCTTCCGTTTTTTCTGGGCCACCCTATATTTGTATTCCTCAATATTTCTATTGGTGGTCGATCAACCAGACAAAGCATAACATTTTAGCACTTTACTCTGCGACTTCCCCTTCAATACTTGGTACGTCTCTATCTGGGTGATAAATTTTTGTCGTGGTCTTCCTCTTGTTGTCTTTTCATTTATTGGTCCTTCTATTATTGTTGTCGGATATGCGCTATCCAGCCACATCTCTTATCTCTTATTATGTTTAATAAGCATCTTTTTTTATTAATGTTTTGGAGTACTGTCGTATTTTTTATTCTCTCTGTCCATTTAATTTTTTGCATTTTTCTATAACACCATATTTCGAACGCGTTCCAGTTGTATTTGTCTTCTTTTATTGATGATCCGAGTTTCTGAGCCATACAGAATTACGTCCTGAACGTATACTTTTGTTAATCTTTTCCTTAGCTATATACTTTGACGTTAACAGCGATTTTTATTTCTAATAAAAACCACCTTCGCCCGCGTTACTCTAGACCGTATTTCCTGATCGCATCCTCCATCATCTGTTATTAATGAACCAAAAAATTTCTATTTACATGTTTTAGTTTTTCATTATCTAATTTTATGTTTATTTCTTTACTATCTTTCATTTTATTGCACCTCGTGACCACAGCTTTTTTCTTGTGTATTTATATATTGTAGCGTTTCATTATACAGTGTAGTTTCGCCGACGCATCTGGCGACAGGGCTTTTTCATTTTCCCCCATTTGACGATATCATCCTCAGATTTGAACGATTTTGTGTTCATTCCGCCTATCTTAATTCCCTTGCTATTAATTTCTTTCCATTCTTTGAATGCCTGCTATATCTTCTTTTTTTTTCGCCTTATGACACCAATGCTTGGTGTAGGCCTCTCCCAAATTCTTTCATCGTTGTCTATTCTGAGTATCGCGCATCCATGTATGACCTGTCTATTTTATTATGTCATCCGACCATCTTCTTAGTGTTCTCCCTTGTTTTCGCCTTCCAGTGTATGGCCGCCAGCTTAATAATTCCTTCGTCCATCTTCCATCCGTCAGTCGTGCTACATGTCCTGCTCAGTTCCATTTGTTTATTGCTATCTTGGTTACAATGTCTTCAAACCCTGTATTTCTCCGTATGTCGGAGTTAATTCTGTCACCCAACCTTATTCCCAGCAATGCTCGTTTCATTCTTCTTTCTGCTTTTCCGATCTTATCCATCAATTCTATTGTTAGAGGCCAAGTTTCTTCTCTATAGATCAGCACTGGTATGATGCATTGGTTGAACATTATAGCTCGGTTAGACTAATTTTACTTTGTAGAACCTTTTTCATTTTACCAAACGCAATCCATCCGAGTTGAATTCTTCTTTTAACCTCCTGTGTGTGTGTTCATTTTTTCTCGTTGCAAATTTTTGCCTTAAGTATATGAAGGTATCTACCGTTTCCACAGTACCTTGTTTTCAATTTATGTTTGCTATATATATATATATATATATATATATATATATATATATATATATATATATATATATATATATAATCATTAATTTATTTTTCTTCAATTTCATTTTTTCCAAATGTGTGTTACCGTTTAACATTTTTATAAGCTCCCTGCAAATTTTATTTTTTATGACCTTTTAAATTCATTTCTCATTATACATAAACCTATAATATCGTTTTCTCTCATTTATAACAATCTCTTGTTGAAGATTAGTGTTCTTGGTTTTGTTCTATAATTTTTCTATCTATCTCTTTCATCTCTGATTTGTTTGTTCATCTTCTATTAATTCTTCCCCATTTTCATTATCAATACAATTTTATTTATTTTTAAAATCTATAAAGTATGTTTTAATCTGTTTATGTGCCTTTTCTGCATTGTTTTTCTTGTTACTTCCTTCTATTTCTTTGCAATTTGTTTCTATGTCTTCTGTCTTGGATTTTTTTTTGACTTCTCTATTTATTTGTTTCTATATTTTCTGTACACTGTACATGTTATGGCCGTCTTCTATGTTTACGTCTTTGTACTTCAATCTTTCTTCTCTTAGATTTAGTATCTCATTAGTATTCCACGATTTCCTGGATGTTGTGTTCCTTTTACTTAACATCTTCGTTACAGCATCTGTTATTTATTTTTCCTATGTTATTCCATTTTTCATTTACAATGTCTCCTTTGTTCATTGTTTCTAGGTTAATCCTTGATCTGTTCTTGATATTTGTCTTTTATTTCGTTATTCTTCATCTCTTATATTTTCAATTTTTTTCTACTTCGTGTAATGTGACTGTTTCCACTATCCAGGTACCACTCGTCTTCCGGCTCCTACTGCTCGTATAGCCTACAAAATCATTGAAACACACAAACCTCTCCATCTCGATAAAACAGTGGTCCCCGAAGTGGTTGTAAAGCGGTGGTTCCCGGGGGGGAGTATGCAAATCAAATAAAAAAGTTACGATTATTAGAAGACATCGAAATATTTATGCGTTCAACTAAAACTATATTGTATGTCAATGTTGTTATTCATTTTCAATAATTAGAATTTTTCTTACTTCGATGACGTGCTTTGTGAGTAGATTTATCATAAATATATACGTATATCTATCTATTCCTTATAAACACCCGCCTCTCATTTACATATATGTGGAAGACATTTTTCAGAATCTATATATATGAGACTAATTAGTAATTAAACATGTATAGAATAATAGTTCGTTAACGAATTTCTATTATTTATATACATAAGTATCGTTTGGGGTAATTAATAAATCTTTTGATCTGTAAGGCTTAAAGCGTCTAACATTTGCCAGCGTGTCGAGCAAATGAGTTGTCTCAATATTCGGTATTTATACAGACGGTTTTTTGTGTTTAGTGGTGGAAGATGACCTCGTCCTGTTTAGCACTTCAGACTCAGATCTGCATGCAAATCCTCGTTTCTCTGATATAACCTTCGTTGGTAATTGCACGAAAAACTTTATTTATACTACGCTAAATAACCATTCGATTAGCAGGCTTTGCGCATCCGTAATGTTCGATCACATGTCCAGACGCGTTTGATGATAAATAATTGCTAGTGTGGTCGTTTGTTGTAGAGACCGAGTTTAACAGCCACCACATTTGAAGTACTTTTAATTTATTCTGCTTCCTATCTTACGTGATTCTTCCATATGGCCATCGAGAATTCAGCTAATTTATTTTTTCTGATTTCGGATAAATGTTTCCCATTTAATTTAATATTTGCCTATATTATATGGATATATATATATATATATATATATATATATATATATATATATATATATATATATATATATATATTCATTTCGGTCTGACTTTTGTTATAATGAGTAGCTTTATCACTGTACGTTTACTTTTTAACGCATTGTTATTAATTTTTCCTGCCGTGTACGAATTTTTCGTGGAATCCTATGCCGATGAATTTAGTTATTCGTTCATTTACAAAAATGAAGTTCAAAATTTTTTTAGTTCCATTTATTTCGATTTTATTTATGTTTTGTTTTTTATTCTTTTAAATAATTCATCGCCATCAACAATCCTATCGAACCGGTTTTTAGTGACCGTATTAGAATATTAGAGAAAGAGAATAATATTATTTTTTACAACCAGTAATCTCTTCCGGTCTAAAACCGGTTAAAATTCGGCGTAATTCTAAAAAGATAGCCAACCTGTTGTCATCGGTAATGTAGTAGTGGTGTGCTAAACCGTTATTTTTTAGGAATATGTGACGTTCTAGTAACCACTCGGTAATATGTGACAAGAACTCATTATTTTTGTCACCGATTACACTTTATACTACAGTTCCCACATTACTTGGATAATTGTCACCTCAAGTAACCTAAAGTTACTTTGTTACCATTTATCGGTATAACGCATCTGCGCGTAATATTAATAACAAATTAAATTAAAGTTTATATAAATTTCACTTTAACGTTTTTATTAAGCGTAAATTGATAAATTGAAAAACAATAGACTGATTAAAACTAAAATTACATGTACAAATATATTTTTTGTTGTTGTTGAAATTATAAGAGTTTGGATGTTTTTTATTTTTAAATTCGATGTCATTGTTTTGTAAGACTTAGGTAAACACAAATTACTATATTTTATTCGTTTACTCATAGTCATTAATTATATATATATATATAAATATAATAGTATACGAAGTAAAATATATTTTCAATTTAAATAATAATGTATTGAATAACCACACGCACATATTATAATTTTAATTAAAAAATAATAATGTGTTACGAAACCGCGCTACTCGATCAAGTCACAGAATAACAATAGGTAGTAAAGTAACTATTTCAGCGCTTCCATCCAACATAACGTACAATCTGGTATTATAAGTCAGCGCTAGTTATTTCACAGCATAAAAATGAAGCAGCGACAAATTTAAAAATAATATTTCCAAAGTAACAAGTTACTTCAGTCACTGTGAAACGGATGTCACCCATTACTTTTCACTTTGGCTTTTAATCGATTTGTTGGCGCACTTGACGACGCTTAAATTGAAGATTGAAGTGTAGATTTTTCAAAATAGTTTTTCTTTGTTCGTCCGCATCCTATACGTAATCTGTTTATAGTATTCCACATTTGCTAAAATACATAATATCAAGCGGCATCGTTCCCAGCTACGATTATTTGTTGTTCCCGGTGTTTTGTTAACCTATGTATCAAAGGTTTAGTGAAATTTCAAAACTGTTTCCCCCGGATTTAAGCCTTATTTCTGACGGGTAACGTTGATCTGTTAATGCTACTTCCCTGCGTATTGCAGGCGGACAAATACTACAAGCATTATAAAGGTATCCTATTGTTGTTGGTTTTAGGTAACTATTCGTAGGCATTGTTCAGTGTTGTATTGATTTTTTCGGGTGCGGGCTGATTTGTTCCAGGCTGTAGTTGCAAATTTCCCTGCTGCAATTGATAAAGCCAGTGCAGAAGTTCGAAGTGTTAGTGGGTTAGCGCCCGATTTTGAGAAAATGAGTTATAACAGATGTACACAGTGGTGTTTTATTAACTGTCGATAGACATGAACGCCGGTTAAAGCGTACGGATAACTTTGTACTTATTACCAATTATATTACTAATAGGCAATTAAATGTTAATCGAGGATAACTCCCAAATGCCGAACTTGCTTTTCTCCCAGTGAATACTCTTACAACTAACGAGGATTGACGTTGCCTTGTGAAGAGATCTTATCTGTTGTTAATTCTCCGCTAAAAATAATTAAACGGTTACATCTAAGAATTTGCATAATTATTAATAATAATAGTCCGTAAAGATAGAATCCACCGCCATATATATATATTTTTTTATTTTTTTATCTCCTTTACATCTATGACCAGTATAGTCATTTACTAGATATGAATGTTGACAGGATCACGATTTTCAATATCAGCCCATCAGCACGATTTCGATTTTATTTATTGAACTTTCACGCTAAATTAGCAACCTTTCTCGTTTTCAACCTCTTGCGACTTGGCGGTTGTTGTAGAAGGTTCAGTTCAAGAGTGTTTCCATGTCCTAATGACAAGTGATTGGCGGCAGCTTTTTGTATTAGCATAATTAACGGGTGTTATTTGGATAGAAGCTAATTTAGTTAAAAATTCGGCCGAATATACGCTTAAAGTAAAATATAAGATCTTGGTCGCTAATTTTATTTAACAATTCTCCGGGTTGAAGGTGTGAATTTTTGACTTCAACTCGTTCTTTAATTTACCAGCACCTCTTTATACACGCGTTATCGTTCCACCGGCCTAATTTATTCCTCCCTTAGAAATAGAATAAATTTAGATGAT
This sequence comes from Coronaproctus castanopsis, assembly GCA_032883995.1. Classification (NCBI taxonomy): domain Eukaryota; kingdom Metazoa; phylum Arthropoda; class Insecta; order Hemiptera; family Monophlebidae; genus Coronaproctus; species Coronaproctus castanopsis. The sequence continues at coordinate 12,091,766 of CM065052.1, read as the reverse complement.
AATTATCCATTTCATTTAATTTTTTTCTTAATGAGAATGCCTTTAGTGATGCTGCGGGAGATTGTATTTGAATAAATAACGCTAACTTCTCTAGAAATGTTACTATATGAGGGAATAAGTGTAGATTATAATTTTTAGCATCTATTAGCTTTGTTTTTTTTTTCTATTATCACAAATTAAGCGTATATTTTATTTTTGTCAAAAAGAATTTAATTCCGCCTAATTAATCTTGGCTTAAATTAATTACGTGTTAACGGATCAAATGAAAAAATTTAAATCCGAGAAGAAGTTGTCAATTATCTTATTTCATTTAGGATTGTAAACGCTATCTATCTTTAAAATATCGCATTTTTCGTTAAACCTACGGAAGATTTGTTTTAAGAGATGTCGCTCCGTTTGATGTTAATTTGCGTTATTAGTGAATATGTATTTTTGACGGGTCTGGGTACGTTTAATGATAAAATGTAAGCGACAAATCTTTTTTTTATAATAGTTTTTCGTCTTCACGTTTTACTTATGATCTTTCTTCTACTTATCTATGCCGTGATCGGAGTTTACCGATCAGTAATGCCATTTCCACTTTATCCGTATCGCATTTTTTAATTCTTTTTGTGCACATCAGCACCATCGTTGAAGATTCACCCTCAATTGAAGTTTCTTTCTGCCTACGCTTCTTTTTCCAACAATTTCTGCTTGCAGTACCAATTGTAAAGGATGATATTTTTCATTTCGATGGATATGCCTACAGTAACTCAGTTTGCGTTCATTTTTTCTTTTGACATCTTGTTTAAGACTTCTTGATTCGTTATTTTGTCTGTCCGCGGAATTTTTAACATTCTTCGATATATATATATATATATATATATATATATATATATATATATATATATATACATATACATGCTCGAAGGTCTGTATTTTCTTTTCTAATGTTGCTGTAATTGTTCAATTTTCAACTCCGTACAATAAGACTTTAAATAAAGTTCTAGCTAACTTCATCCACAAATGCAAACTTATGTCTTTTTTTATGAATAACTTCTTCGTTGAGATAAAAGTTGACCCATCTTATATTCTGATCAACTTCTTCACAGAGCCAAGTGCGCAAATATTGACTTTTGCTACTCTTTCGATTTCAGTTGAAGTAATGTAATTTTTCATTTATAATTTTAAAGGATGATTTAAGGCTATTTTTTCCTCTATTTTAACGCGAATTTATTACGCGTTCTTTTTACTTGGTTTATAATATTTTTTTTTCAAACCGTTTTTAAAAGATAAATTTCGGAAAAATAAAAATACATTTCTCGCGTGTTCTTTCTACTCGGTGATAATATTTTTTAAAAATCTCTTTTAGAACCTTATTTTTATAATAATAAACTTAGTATGAAATCGAATGTTTATTAATGAAATATAAGAACGCGGACAAATATACTGCGCTAAATAAACAAATTAAGACGAAGATTAAAGACGCAAAGAATATTTTGGATGGAAGAAAAATGTAGAGAAATAAAAACTTTAGCCGAAAAGCACGACTTATTTCCAAATGCGCAAGCAAACCAAACCCATAACAGGGAAGAAGTTCAAAAATAAAATTATAAAAACAACCGATGAACACGGAACTCCGATAAGCTATTTCATGATGATAGAGGTAATACCTCTTTTCGACGATATTCCATAGATGACGGTCCTTCGATTTTAGAAACAGAGGTAAAACATGCAATTGACTTAATACAATTGAGGAACGCAACAAGGTCAGATCAGATACCGGGAGATTTAATACGATTATCGGAAGATGATCACATAAAGGATTTAACAGTTCTTTTTAATAATATTTATACCTCTGATGAGATACCTTTAGAATGGTTAAAATCTACTTTTGTTCTGATTCCTAAGAAACAATATCCAAAGGAATGCGGTGATTACAGAACTATTAGTTTAATGAGCCCTACCCGCTAAAGATATTTTTAAGAATCATTTACCAAAGAATTAAATTAAAATTCGAACAAGATCTATCGGCAGCATAATTTGGTTTTCGTGCTGGACATGGGACTAGAGAAGCATTGGCAGCATTACGCATAATTTTATAGAAAATAATTTTATAGAAATCTAGGGAGACGAACAAAGTTGCTTTTATATGTTTTATTGATTATGAAAAGGCGTTTGACAATGTTCGGTACGACAAGTTGATAGAAATCCTCCAAAATACAGGAATTGATAATAACAATAAGAAACTTATATTGGAATCAAGAAGCAGAATTGGTATTAAATAGAAATGAGCCGATGATAAACTTCGAAGTTAAACGTGGTGTACGACAAGGTTGTGTGTTGTCCCCACTATTACTTAACCTATATGCTGAACAAGTCGTCAATAATGGACCAGCCGTGCGGAATAAAGATTAATGGTAAAATCATTAACAACATCCGTTATGCAGATGACACAATCGTATTAGCAGATAATCATGGTTGTTGCAAAAATTTAATGAAACTGGTGTGATCTATCGCCTGCATATAAACGTTAAAAAAAAAAAAAAAAAACTAAGTGGATCGTGATAGACAAACAACACTGGTCTCGTTATAAATATTTAACAATGAAAGCAAAAGGGTCAGTAAATTCAAATATATTGGTTGCTATATAAATGAAAATTTATATATGGATGTTGAATTTAAAGCGAGATGCAGTTACGCGCGGACAGCTTTCAATAACATGAGACATTTATTATGTAATCGATCAGTTAATCATAGCGTAAGACAAGAAATTATTCGCTGCTACATCTACTCAATGTTGTTCAATCGAAACTATGCCTTAAAATAAAAAAACAAATTGATATGAAACTGTAGAAATGTGGCTCCATCGAAGGATGTTGAGAATCCCATGGACGGCCAAGATATCGAATAAAGATATTTTAAAGAAGGCTAAATACAAGCAGAAAATTAAAAAATCACATTATACAACAAATGTGTCATATTCTAGCCCTATAATCAGGGGCGAAAAATATTAAATACTCTAGATGATAATACAAGGAAAGATGGAAAGGAAGAGAAGTCCTGGAAGAAGGAGAATAGACTGGCTGAAAAATATTATAAGCTGGACAAACAAGTCTTCTCTACATCAAATCCCGACAGATGCGAGACAGCGCAAAGTCTGATCGACCGATTAGTGATAGCCTACGATCTGTGAAAAGTATGGCGCGATGATGATTATAAAAACATTTTATTCGAGACTGTTAGTCGAATATTCGGATAGGTTGATTAATCGAGTTTCCAGAGCAGATATCGAGTCTGTAGTTGTGGTGTAAGACAGAAATCTTCGGCTGATTTGGAGTTTAGTTCTCTAAATGAAAAACGCCTTATTTCGGGATAATAATCGCGGGGTACAACTTTTAAATACGTAAAATATATTTATTACAGTTTTTAAATGACGTTAAATTAAAGGAAAAATTATTTTTATATATTTTTATGTTATTCTAATAGATTTCACTATGTTTCCATACGAAACTAACAAAATCGTACTCAGTGTTGTTGATATTTATCGCGTATCGTATTAATGAAATTATAAGGCTAGTTGTATTGTTGTAACGTAAAAATTATTTAATAACTTAATTTAAGATGAATTGCATTATTTCATAGTAAAAAAAAAATTTTAAACATTTTAATTATTTTTTTTTAACGGCAATTTTGAACAAAATTTGAAATATAACGAGAAAAAATCAATTGATTAGGGCGCGTTAATTTCGACATGTGTGTGTCCTAGTGGCTTGATAATTTCCGTTACTTATTATCAACGTGACATTTCTTCGTTATTATTCTGTTATTAATTGTTCCTTTTTGTTAAATGACGTTCTCCGTATTTTTTTTTTCTTCACGTTATGGGATGATAGACAACGTTTACTAGACAAATTAAGAGAATGACGTAGTTTGTGTCGAATGACTGAGATTAGAAATATCCAAAATGTTCGTGGACCTTAAAATTGTATTACGACGTGAGAAGTATCGATGTTGATTCCGATGGGTATGTTATTTCAATATTTAAAAAAATTTGACAAAAAACTCGTATTTTCATACTAGTGATTAGTAGTTAAAATTTATGGCGCTTGTGTGTCGAAATATGCGCTCTGTCGTGTGTTTTTGAAAATTGTCATTTTCCGGAAAATGTAAAGATTGATCGAAAAATCATTTCACTGCTCGTCGTTACTATATCGGTTTTTAAAAGCAGAAATGTTATTATTACAAACACATATATATATATATATATATATATATATATGAGCCTACGCTATAATTGGCTTTTTAGCTGCTGTGTGGGCTTCATTACAATAAATAAATGTGCACGAACCAGGAATAGAAGGTTTATTTTTTATTATACTAACAGCCGATGAAACTGTGTATAAAGAAACCGATTTTGATGTTACTAATAAATAAAATGTTCTAGGTACACATTAAATTTCTTTTGTCGTCTTGTTATTTCATCGTGCATTTAATTTACAGAAATACTGGCGTCTCTTGCGTTGCGCATATATAATCGTCACATACTACGAAGGTCAAATAACGTCAATTTTTTAGTTTATTAGACATATATATGTATATATACATATACATGCACATAACAACACGTAATCAGTGCTCTTCGCCATCATAAAGCGATTAATTAAAGCAGGTTGCATATGTTGTCACATTTTTTAACCAACCTACACACACACACACGCATATATATATAATATAACCCTTACTTTAGATTATGATGATAACGAAAACTGCAATATCGCTTCGTCGAAAATGAATAGACCAGTATCTACAAATATAGTCAAGGTAGCGTTATAATGTAGCCGTGTGTAGGAGAGAATTTACTTTAAAGGAAACTGAAAATTAAAGAAACATGTAATGTCTTCGTCACATTCTGAGAATGAAACAACCAATTTCATGAGAAAATCGTTTTAAATCCTATATATGTAGTATATTTCTTATGTAAATATGGAAATTCCGAATTATCTATTACGTTGGACATTCTTTATGTGTAGTAATGATTTAAACTAATCCTTGTGTTACGCGAGATGATATTAATCGTAACCGTGATGACCGCATTATTTTAGTAAATTAATTGAAAATTTATTGAATATTTTATTTGAATACAAATTGATTGCCTGTGACGGATATAGGCGGATAACAGAAATTACATTACAAATTACATATGTATATAGTACTGTACTAGATTGTAAATCATTTAGGATAGAAATTTTTAAAAATCTATATTTAAACAACATTTAGAGTGTTAAAATTTTATATTGTGGAATGTAGTGATTTTTTATTACTTTAATTTCAAAAATCAGTTAAAATCACTAAAACTTTATTTTCTTGAAATTCACAAAGCTTTTCGGCAATTACACCATTATCAAGCGATATTTAAGTTTAGACAAAAACAAAGATTTAAAAAATAAAAACACAAAATATAAATTTAAATATAAGTTCGCAAATTTATAAGTATAAAAGCTTTGTGAATTTCAAGAAAATAAAGTTTTAGTGATTTTAACTGATTTTTGTAATTAAAGTAATTTAGAGTATTGTATTTTTATTTAAAAATTTAGTATAACACGGTGCAACATAGTACAATTAATTAGGAAAACTGTCCTCTTATCGTCATAATTGTTTACTTCTGTTCCTTTGCAGTTCCAGCTTTCTTCACGAAGATTTTCCGTATTTTTCCCCCAAGAATTAAGATTTGTGTAAAGTTTGCCTCCTTTTATCTTTCAAACCAATCGATGTACTTTGTTAACATTGTTTCAGCTTCCGAATGGCTCTGATTCTTCATCATTGTCGTCAATTTCATCATTATCAAACTACGATATCTTCATCGGTCAAAATTTCGAAACCTTCGTCCTTTTCATCACACTTTAACCAATCTGTTAAGCCGACTGAACTGCTAAAGAATGACCAACACAGTTCGACGGACGAACCTTTCTTGCGCCGGAGTGACGGATAACAGACAGCGACGATTAAAAGAGGTTTTACTGTATTGATTTTGCAACCTATACCAAAATAATAATGTAGTTCGAATCGCGGTGCAAAATTCAAACATCCTGCTTATTAATTAGTCTGTCGCGATCGTATCCGTAGTACGTTTCTTCTTAAATACGGTTACCAAACAAATTCCAGAATCTTCTTTTGTTTACTAATAACTCGCGTTGTCAGTTTTTACCATTTTCATTCAGTCCTGATGATGTCAGTAGCCAGTGAAAGTAGTATTAATATTTTACGATAGGGTATAAAAGTAAAATATTATTTTATTTCGTTTTATAAAATAATAATTTCGTTACTGTACTCGATTACGTGAATTTGATCACGCCTACGAAATACCGGTTTAAGCTGTGTGTGTATTTTTTTCTTCTCGTTGGGCGAATTTCATCATACCTAAACAAACATGTTACTTAACCGTTATTTTATCGATTATTATTAAATTATCACTTTTAAAAGAAAATAATTATTCTATTATGCAGAACATGAAATAAATAAAATGTGTATTATTATGAATAAACAACGAAAAAATAGCTAAAATCGCGAAATTTTTTGAAAGAGACAACAAAAAGCTTTTTGACTATTATATAAAACATAGAAATATATATATGAAATATATTAAAAATATAAAAGGGAATCGAACAAAAAAACTAAAATGTAAGAAAATACTTAATTTAGATGTACAATATTACAAAAAATATGGCCATTTGAAAAAAATCTAGTTATTTATAAAATAATGGCCAATATGGTAAACAATCAACAAATAAATATTGCCAATTTTTTGTAATATTGCACAACTAAATTAAGCCTACATTTTATTTTTTGTTCGTTCTCCGTTTATATTTTTTATATATAGTGCATATTTTTATTGATTTTTTTTAAGGGCAACTTAATAATGGTTAATGTATTGGAGAGTAGTGATTTATGAATTTAACAAAACAAAATAAAATTGAAGATAATCACTAAAAAATTTTTTTTATTACACGAATACGAAGCTTTTCGACTATAAAATGACTTAATAGTCGAAAAGCTTCGTATTCGTGTAATAAAAAAAAAATTTTTTAGTGATTATCTTCAATTTTATTTTGTTTTGTTAAACTTAATAATGGGCTTAATTTTTTTTTTCTTCTTCTTCACAACTGACCAACTTTGATGGTCATCAAGTGATTGATTTACGCGAATAAAGTGTTTTGTGGAGGGTTAGTACTCAGTAGTACTCCCTCGAAACGCTATAATGTTTAAACAAGGTCTAAAGACTTATTTCGCCACAGTCTGCGGGTTTCGCCAGAGCAGCGGATTGATAGCAAGTGGATTCATATGAACGATAAGTCGGGCGACATGTTTATTTGCTTGTATTTTGATTTCATCCTCCACAAACATAACATTCAAGTCACTATAGAGGGTAAAATTTGACACGTACCAGGGGGCTGCAGTGATAGTTCTGAGTATTTTATTTTGATATCGCTGTATTTTTTGCAGGTTGGATGTTTTTGCGCAGCCCCATAGTGTATTCGGTACACCCAAATTGGTTTTAAAGCAATTTTATACAATAGTACTTTATTTTCCAATGACAATCCTGATCTCTTAGCTAGCATCCACGACATAGTTCTGGTTTTAAGTCTCAAATGCTCAATTTTCTTCTGAATGTGAGTACCCCAGGTTAGCCTAGCATCTAAGTGCATACCTAGATACTTTACATTATTGGTGTTCGGGATTATGACATTATTTATCTTGAGTGGAAGGCGTTTAATTTTTCGATTTGTAAAAGAAATATGTGTTGACTTACTTTCATTAACCACTATGCGCAATCGTTTTAGCCAAGTCTCTACATGCCCAAGTGACTCCTGCAGTTTTTCTTGTTGCTATATTTTCACACTTATCCACTGCTAAGATAGCTGCGTCATCTGCGTACAAAGCTACTTCTGTATTACTGAGCGTCGGGAAGTCGGTTGTATAGATTAGGTATAATATTGGACCGAGAACGCTCCCTTGTGGGACCCCGGCCCTTATTGGAAAAATATCCGAGTATTCATCGGCCACCTTCACTCGAAAATATCTCTCTTGTAGATACGATTTAAACAGTAAATAGAAAAAGTGAGGAAGCAGCAATTTAAGTTTATACAACAATCCCTGATGCCACACCCGATCAAAAGCCTGCTGAACATCCAAAAACACCGCCGTACAAATATTCTTGTTTTCCAAGCTATTTTCGATAACCTTTGTTAATCTATGAACCTGCTCTACAGTATTGCGATGCCTACGGAACCCAAACTGAAAATCGGGAATAATTGCATTCCGTTTTAAAATTAATTTTTCCAGCGTCTTCGAAAGAACAGGAAGCAACGAGATAGGTCTGTACGACGAGACTATTTCAGGCGACCTTCCAGGCTTTGGTATAACAGTTATCTGCGAGAACTTCCAGCCCAGAGGAAAATATTGGCTGCGAAAGACGGCGTTATATATCTGTGTTATGAATACAATACTTTTTCGTGGTAATTCATTTAAAACTTCAGCTGTGATTAGGTCAAATCCGAGGCTCTTTCTCCGTTTCATTTTTTTGAAGAATTGTTGTACCTCACTTGGAGTAACCGGTTTTATAGGCAGACTCATTTGCAATGGTTTTTCCAGATATTCGAGGATATCTACGGAGTCATCAACTTCAGGATTAGGTGTAAATACATCGTGAAAATAATTAGCAAGAAGCGCTGCTTTATCGATGTTAGTACGAGCCCAACTATCGTCAATTTTTTGTATGGGAGGAATATGCACATTTGGTCGTTTAAAGCGTTTAGTCGCTTTCCATAGAGAGTAATCATCGTTTTTAGACGGCGACAAACTTGACAGAAACGTTGCGAGTATTTCATTTTTATTTTCATGCAGTACTTTACGCAGTTCTTTGGTGTTTCTATTTAGTTGCGTTTTAATAATCGAATTTCTCGCGATGTTCCATGTTCTTAATAGGTGGAGGAAATCTTTGTGGTGGTCTTTTTATATTTGTAAAAATCTAGCCAGTTTAATTACTTTTTGTTAATTTATTTTTTATTTCTAAATTACTACACTCTGTTCGCTGTGTTCGAAGTAACGTATTACAATTGAGAAAACGAAAATCAACTTTTGACTGATATAATAATCGTGAAAAAGAATAAACGTGTGGACAAAATGTCCGGTGGACCGGAATAAAACGTGACCTCTTATTTATTATTTTGTTTTCAATCTTCGCTAGTGGCAGCGTTGCATGTCGTCTGTTCGTAATAGGAACGTGACCTAAGCGTGCAACACGCGTATCGCATACATCCGCTATAAGCATGGAGATTATATCGTATCGATAATTTCCGTTCGTATGTTTACGTTTTGCGGTTATTATTGTTTATTTAAATCGGTCGACGCAGTATTTTTTCGTTCGAATTTCTCAATTATAAAATACGTCTTTAATAGTCTATATAATTTTATACAACGGCATATATATATATATATATATATATATATATATATATATATATATATAATATTTCGTTTAATAATAGCTCATATTTATTTAATAATACTAATTTACATAACGAAAATTTAAATTAAGTTTATTAAATTCCATTTACAATATTCGCCGATATCGATAATTTTAGATATCTAAATAAAAATTAACGTTATCTTCTGAATATAATAAATTATATATTTTTCCTATTTTTTATTTCTTCGACCACTAACTTATTAAATTCGTTTTCAATATTTACCATAGACCGTGACCCACGGTTTTGTCTTTTTGAATAACTCAAAAACTATTCGATCGAAATACTTGAATAAAATTTGATTTAAAAATAGGAAAACGAGAGATTAGCTTACAATAATTTGTGGAGCATAATATTTTTCAGATAACCGCCATTTGCATTCATTCAGTATTTTTATAAGTCGCTGAATTTTTTCGTACCATCTCGTTGAAACCATGTATGACGAAAGAACAACGACGATACGAATAAATTCTCTGGACAGTTTCAAAGAAGCAGCGTGACGACGAGCAAAGCGTTCGCACAGGTTTACACCGCGTAACTTTTTGAATTCTATCCAAAACTCTCTTTGCTTTGTCGTGATCGATTTAATAACGCAACGCGCAAAATGCGAGCTCCTTCTCGTTATAATATGTATAACTAAAACTGGACAAAAATGAATCTCTCGCGTGTACACTAAACGTGAAGCACGCGGTTTGCGTTATATACCAACTCCGCTATTCAAAAAACAAAACCGTCCGTTTACTCTGGGTCACTCTATAATTCGTATACGGCAGAATTAGACGTTGTAGAATCGTATCAGTCGTCGGTTATTTATAATTGTACAAAATTCCCATCATAAATTTTTAAATTTGTTAGTCAGTCTACGGCTCCGTCGTTAAGTTTGTTAGCATGTTCTAATGTTAAACTTACTGGTGCAAATTCACTACAGTCTTCTAATATATGCTGCATTGTTTGACTTGGATTTCTGGTACGCAACAGATATCGTTATACCTGTTTCTGCATTAAATATCCGCCATCTTATCTAATCCAGTCCTAATTCTATTGAGTGTCTTCCATTGTTTCCTGGGTAAATCTATCAACTTCATTCCTCGGGTCGACAACTAAATTGAAATTTGTTGCACGTTCTACACTCCATTCCCGCGTTATTTTCTATTTATTAAAATCTTTCGTATATTATAATAATTCAGCCATTGTTCCAGGTGATTTTCTGGATTTAAGTCTCGATACTGGTGCGGAACTTCAGAGATTGACAGTTCGGAATACGTCTGAAATTTATTTTTATCTCTGCATAATCCTACTTCCCGTCTAATTGCAACTGGAACTATACTATTCTAATACCGTAAGCCACATAAGTGATGTAAATTTAAGCGTTCCTGATATAATTCGAAGTGCTTTATTTAATATTACATCTATTTTTTTTAACATGGCATCTATTACGCTAGACTGATGAACAATATTCGGTTGCTGAGTATACAAGTGCCAAGGAAGAAATTCCGAGCGTTCTGACCTCCGAATCTATTTTTAAAAAATTCGCACAATGATACGTCGAGTAAATTTTTTATTATATTTTGTAAATCGACTAGTAAAAAATCAATTTATATATATAATGTATGTGTATGAATCATGGACTTTAGATAAGATTGGAATAACCCGACTCAGCAGCTTTGAAATGTGATGCTGGACAAGATTCCTTCGCATACCTTGAACAGCGGAACGAACTAATGAATCCGTAGTGCGCGAGTTGAATCTTACCCAACGGTAAGCTGATATTGCTGTTCTCCACAAGATGAAATATTTCGGGCACAATACTGGTGATATAATCGAAGGTTTCAAGGGAAAAGACCGAAAGGTCGTCCTCGTCCACAGCGTTGGACATATATATTATAATAAAACAATCTGGATTACCTTTAATGTTGATGTATTGGAGAGTAGTGATTTTATGAATTCACAAAACAAAAGTTAATCGCCATAAAAATTATTTTATTAACGCAAATCTTTTCGACAATCACGTCATTTTCAAGCATATACAAAAGTCGTTTTAACGTTTTTTGTATATGCTTGAAAATGATGTGATTGTCTTTGCATTAATAAAATTAACTTTGTTTTTATTTGTTTTGGATTACCTTTGTATCAGTGTGTACAACGGGCTAAAGAACGGATGTTATGGCGGGTGATATATGTATATATATATATATATATATATATATATATATATATAATTATTATTATAAATTAGAGTTTGGAATTAACCAATCTGTCCATGAAAAAAAAAGATCAACATTATAAAGTAACTTCACATTCTAAAATAAATTTAAATAAAGAATAATATATATAAGCACCATCCGAGGAAAGTAATGAACTTAAGAGGTCTAAAGATATAAGCCTAGGAAATAAACGCGATTATACTCGGGAGCAGTTAAAAAACAAATTATTAGAGTCCAGAATCATATCGGTATCGTCCGGGTGAGAGCAATGTATTACGGTAGTTGCGTGAAATAAATTCAAAAATAACACATCAATTTGAGCATACTTTGATAAAACGTTCAGAATTCTTAAAAAAAAGAAACAATTTTAATCGTATCTAATGGACTTTTTACATATTTCCAAAGGAAGAGATATGTATGATTTCTTATTATTATTGTTAATATTGTTCGTTTACCTATTATCATCACTTTTATTTATTTATTTATTACAATAATTGGGCTTAGATACGATCACCAAAATTATCCATTGTCAGCACTATTTTCATATATAAACTAGCTGTATTCTGCCACGCTTCGCTGTGGCACATTGTGATTGAATGGTTGCGAAATGAGAAATAAAACAAAGAATACATGTCATATAAGTTTAATTTTGCAATACTTGTGGATATACAATATTTTTTGTTTTTCCACTGTCTGCGTAGATATAAAGACTATCTGGTTTGCCGACTCGGGAACACGCAACATGCAGTTGTCCATGTGAAAAGCAATCCGCATCTAAATCTAAACCACACAATTCTAAAGATTGACCTTGAGCTTTCTTGATTTCGGGATCATGGGTATTCGAGGAATGAGGAGACATCTTCACCTTTGAAAGGCCCCGTTAAAATCGTTGCTTCCAATACGTTATTCATCAATTTCATAACTGCAAGTCGGGTGCTGTTGCAGAATTTTGGCTGATTAATATTCCGCAAGAGGATAATTGGCACACCTATTTTCAATTTAAGTATGTGTGGTGGTATTCCTGGCAGATCAAGTGAGTTTAAAAATTCCGTTGGATAATTAACTACTTCATCTGCTTCCACAACGGTGTCTATGGACTTATAAGTAATTTCATCACTTTGAATACTGGATTGAATAACATTATTAAGTTTATATGCGGCAAGGATAGCTCTCTCACTGAGCCAATCGTGATTTCTATGATTTATTTGAATGTCAGGAAATACTTTTTCGATCAGTTCTTCTTTTGATGTTACTAAATTACAAAAATGATCGGGAAATGATATTCGTCTAGACGTTTCATCGACTGGCAGCTGTCCGTTTCCAATTTCCGGTAACTGTCGTGAGAATACCTCAGCTGATGGATCATTATGCAACTGGACACGCATATTCGTAGTCAACTGCAATGTACGTACGTGTCGCCATAGTGTTGAATATTTCAGGTAAGCATTTATTTCGTCTGCTGGTGTCGATCGAGAAATTACAGGCAATGTTTGCCTAAAATCTCCTGCGAGCAATATCAATGCATTCCCGAATGGTTTAACGTTTCCACGCAAATGTCGTAACGATCGATTAAGAGCTTCAAGCGATTTTTTATGTGCCATTGTGCATTCATCCCAAACAATTATAGTCGAAAACAAATTCGTTATATAAACATATATATATATAACGATATATAGATATATAATTAACATTGGCCCGTGCTAAATGCATTGTACAATAGGCCGACCGAAAATCGCCGGCAGAATTTTTAAAAATCGAAAATGAACTTTTCAACTCGCGATTTCTCGTTACCGGTTAATTTTTAAAACATTTAAATTGTTACATAAACGATAGATCTCGACGTCTACTTTTTTTTAAGTCCAACCCGAACCCTCTATCTGTCATAGGGTCCTTTAAAACGGCCCATAACCCTAAACCCGTTTAACCTTAATTTTCTCGATGGGTATTACCTATAATACTACCGGAATACCACGGTTAGACGCGTATTTTAATCCTTCATAACTTTCGTTAAAACAATTTTTTCAAATTTCGAATCGTTCGCGAATTATCGCGAAAAAATCGATGTTTTAAAAATATATATATATTAATATGTATATATATAGCTCTACCAATCGGATAAATAAATAATGCTTATAATTTTTGCCGCTACTGCGCGAGAGCGCTAGTAGTCGTGGTATATCGAATATATATACATACACGTATAGAACGATATATAGAATACAATTAACATTGCCCATGCTAAATGCATTGTACTATCGGCCGACCGAAAATCTTCGGCAGAATTTTTAAAAATCGAAAATGAAATTTTCAACTCGCGATTTCTCGTTACCTGTTAAGTTTTAAAACATTTACGTAATTATATAAACGATAGATCTCGACGTCTACTTTCTTTTAAACTCAACCCGAACCCTTCATCTATCATAGGGGCCGTAAAAAAGGCCCAAAACCCTATTAACCCAATTTGCTCGGCGAGTATTCGATATAAAAATACGCGACTACCGCCGTTAGACGCGTATTTTAATGAAAGATAACTTTCGTTCGAACAATTTTTCGACATTTCGAATCGTTCGCGAATTATAGCGAAAAAATCGAACTTTTAAAAAAGTCAACAGGGCCATTTTGGAAATTTTCGAGTCGGGTTTTAATTATTTTCCGCGGTTTTTTCGCTTTATCCTATAGACCTTGTATAGTAATGACTATTTGTAAAGTCGGAATCGTTTAAAAATTTTTACGACGCGCGCTTGCCTGCCCTTAGTTCAGACGGCTTAAAGTGTATGCCGCCATATACGAATTCGAATAACTTCGCGAATTTTTAACCGATTTATGACTGATGCAAAAATTAGATAAAAACAATCCTTGATGCGGATTATATATCATGCTAAAATTTCAGCTCGATCGGTACAGAACTTTTTGAGTTTTTGAAGCGTACACAAACCAACATAACATTTTATATATATAGATATATCATACATAAGATAACAAAAGAACAAAGAAAAAAGGGGGGAAATAAAAAAAAACAAAACGCTTGAGATTAATTTTAGATATATACACATAGGTGACCAGAGCTAATATTGTTGTTATTCAGGTTGCCAATAAGTAGCCAACCGAGAAGGGATGGTAAATATTTAAATGTAAAATTTTATTAACGAAAGCATACCTCTGCTATAAAATCACAAGCAAAAATCGCATATAAATTTTGTTTACAGATGTTTATAAAATGCTTCAATTTTAAACGCAGTTATGCGCCTAGTCGGTCTATGTTTTATATTATAATATGTAAACCTTTGAACGAAATGCGATAATAATAAATTAAAATTGAATTATTATTATAATTTATTGTTATTATTATAATTGTGATTTCTATTGCTCTGGTTGCTTTATTCCGATAGTCTTAAACAATTTTGAATTTTTAGTAAATTTTGTTATCGTTCGGATTTCTTTTTCTTCCAGAAAAATACAACCCGTTTTACTAAATAACAGGACGACACGCTGGCATCTCCGTTTGAGAAAAAATTACCCACGCTGGATTCTACCAGAGAATCGTCCAGTCGTCATGTTACCTCACCACCGGTTCACTGGCGTCAAAGAAGATCTTTCGGTAAGTGATTTTCTATTAAGACCATTTTTAATATGGGGATATTTTTTAGGTCAAATTTGGAGTATTTGAAATTGTCGTTTAACTCTTGAGATATATACTTCTTCAGCGTTATTAACAGTGTTTTCCGTATTTCACTTTACAATTTCTAATTGATCTCTATAAAAATTGTTAAAGATTCTCTTCAATTTCCCCGATTTCTAATACTATCCATGTCCAGTTGAACGGGGGCTATAGGTGGCTGGCCCCCCGGGCACTATGCAAACGGGGGCTCTGTGCAGTTGAGATTTTTTTTTCATAGCAGCGAATTTAAACAAAATTGATAAAATACAAAATATACCCCAAAAACGTTAAACCCACATACTGATAATCTTAAAGCTAGTAGCGCTGTATTAGAGCAAAAATAAGAATAAAATATAAATATTCAGTTATACAAGAAGAGGCAAAATAATAAAAAAAAAAAAAAACATGAAAGAAAATTACTTATCAGGGGCCAAAACCATAAACCCGGAAACTGTAAACACCAAAAGACGTTAAACTCACCTAGCCCAACACGCTGTTTGGCCGAAACTGTGATCTCAAAAATACCCACAGAGCCCAACTGATGAAAAGGTTGCCTGATATTAACAAAAAAATGTAAGCTTTTTTTCTAAGCGTGAAAATATATAAAGTAATTGCCTCGAGTACTTTACTTATTTTATATTAAAAAAGCTGTCAAAAATGAGCGTAAAATTTATTTTCGATATACTAAGATTTGGGTTGCGTTTGTTTTCGAGTTGACGATTTTTGGGTTTACGGCCTGAAGCATTAATCCGGCCTGGTTTTCTCTCGTACTTACACATTCTAATCGTAAGAGAAAGTCCAAGACAAGAAATTTTTAATTTTACAAATATTTATTCGGCGTCCTTTATTATTTTATCGTTTAAACCGATTTAATCTATGTGACATTTGTCACGTATAATGAAACCGGCTAAAGGCAGTTCGTATTTGAAATTACTAATTTTAGAATTCTTTTAAGAAGTGTGATTTCCATGAAATTATCATTTTTCCGTAACAAAACAGGTACGAGAAAATGTGACCCAACAACCTTCATTACGGATTTTCTTTGACAGTTATATAAAGGAACGTATCTCAGTCTCTTTAAGCCGATACATTTTAGCACTACGATTAAAATTAATTCATTCGTAATGGAGAACATCAATAACGACAATATCCTAGAACTACCGACTACTAGCCGGATTGAGTTTAATTTTTTAACATCTCCTCTAGCCCCATCATCGCCGATTTGTGAAAAGATTAATGAATTGTATTCTCTTTTCCGACTGCGTCCGTATTTATATTAAAAAATTTACGTCTCGTTTGATGAATGAACACACACGCGTACCGACGAAATTATCCCGCGCATTTTGTACAAACGTTGATAAATACCGCCTTAAAGAGATCCGCGCGAATATTATTAGTAGACAGGCCATTAAGAACGGGAACTTCAGTCTAGCCGGTCTTGTACTAATGGAACACAAGTAGGCGTACTTTTTAATTACCTTCCTTCCTACTGTTATAGGAACGTATATATGTGTGTGTATGAAAATACTCTATTTTCTGATTAAGCGGATTGTCGGCTCGAATAAAAAGTAAGGAAATGGTAATCGGCGGTTCTCGGTCATTTCCTGTAGCGGCTTGTTCTATGTCTCCACGCTTTGCTCTAATCTTTAGTCGGATTAATAATGATAAGCGGGAATTCGTAAAAGGAAAAAAAAAATTCCAGTTTAATTCATTTTTTGTTTACTAAAGAACGCGAATCAAGTTTTGAAAGATTAACCAGGAGGAAATACTCCGGATTTCGAGGAAAAAAGTGAATAAATTGAAAAAGATCTTACGCCGATGAGCGTTAATATATTCGGGAATAAATAAAATAAATTATACATCTCTAACGGTTCTGTCCGGAGTTCATTTAAGTTCATGGGACAATCACGAACAGACTGTTTTACGTTATTTTAACGTGTTAGTATATAATATTAAGAGAAGCGTACATTTGACGGCGGTTTATTTCGGTAATCGCGAAAGTATTCCATTTTTTTAGGCTTTCGCGGTGGTTTACCATCGAACGTATTAACGATACCCACTCACGAAGGCTTTCCCCAACACTTTCCATCCATTCCTGTTTTGTACATTTAGTATCCAGTATTTTCCGGGCACCTTTACTATGTCGTCCTGGCAACGAGTCATTGCTCTCCTTTGAACACGTTTTGGTCATCTGTTATCGCTGTACTTAGTCACATGACCAGCGCAACTGCATTTGATTTTTGCCATCCGTTCTAATGCCTCATCTAGTATTGTTTATTCGCGTATCCGTATATTACGAATGCGATTCAGCTGTCTGATGTTTAACATTTTTCTTTCATGCGCAGTTATCCTAATCCTTTTTATGGTTGTTTTTGTGGATGGCCACGTTTTCCAACAGTCTATTAGGACCGGAAGTACACTGATTCTTTTTCGAGTTAATCGCCGTTTTTTTATTCCCAAACCCACGACAATGATATTCTTCTCGAAACCTCGTTATGTTCTCCCTATTCGTCGTAATTTTTTTTTTGCCCGAATAAATTTAATTCTCCGTTCAATTTGCTCGGAATTTATCGTTATCCTTATTAGTCTTGCAGTTTCGAATTGATTCATTTTTAATCCTATTCTACTGGAGCGCATGTTCAGGTCCGTTACCATCATTTATAATTCATCCGCGCTTGAGCTTACTAACATAAATACACTAAGTTATTTACTCCGTACTAAAATGATGTACGAATATTTTGAAATATAACTAATAACAAGTATTTCTCCATTATTGCCTATATTTTGACCGAAAAAGTTGCTCGTTTTAATATATACTTTTTTTATTTTTTTAATATCCAATTTTGAATCTTTAAAGAGAATAGTCGTCATTTTAGTCTGTTATAATGACTGAGTTAACTCGGTGGTATCGACAGAACTTATTATGGAGAAAGTAGCGCACAAACATAATAAAAAATTACAACATTTTATATATATATATATATACATATATATATATATATATAAAATGTGTAATAAAAAATTACAAAATTATATATATATACATATATATAATATAAAATACATAATCGAAATAATTGTTCTTATCGAAAAGGTTAAAAAAATTAAACCCACTGATTTACTCTAATGAATGTAGTAACAATAATAAAAAAATTACGTGGATGAAGTTTGAAGGTTAACTGATTGTGCAACTCCGAATACTAGCGCATATATCAACCGTATAATCGAACCGTCTATTTCGTCGAAGTTTAATTATTGATATTGGTATACGTGTCAAGAGCATTTTTATCGCGACCGAATTACTTTTCAATAGACGCGCACTACACGACGTTCGTTTTCCAGTTCAGGAACCCGGAATTCTGTCTGGCGTCATATTCAAAAAACCAATTATACGGTTCGCATTTATTTATTAAAGTTCCGACATACGTAGCTAATACGTTCGAAATGATTATTTAACATTAATTTCAAAATTGATTAGCCTTCGTTTCCCGATTACTCAAAATTCATGCAGACGTTAGTAACATTACGCTACTTACGTGTAAGTGTAATTAATCCTACGGTGCATAATATTATTAATAAGCGACAAATTCTATGACACGTTATATAAGTTTTGAAAATGTTGCTAATATGCAACTTTAGGCGTTACGGTGTTGTATAGATCTAAATTTGCGAAGAATATTAAGTGCAATTTTGCGTTTTTAAAATGTAATCATGTGTAGTTTTTTTGGGACAATCTAAGCATTAGATTGATATGATTGCATAATTTTAGTTTTGAATTATCGTACGAGACAGTATTTAATTAAAGAAATTTTTTCTAAAAAATAAAAAATTCGCGAACTGTAAGGTTCAGAATAATTAAAACCGTCATCGTTTCATCTCTACATATCCGGAGTAGTTCATTTATTTATTTATATACGGTTCATATAACAGATTGAAATGGCAACACTGAGAAGTAATACATACACCTACATTAAACCATAAAAAATTAAAAAAAGGAAAACTGATATTCAATTATGAAAGTAATATAAATCTTAAGAAAAAAAAAACACGTAGGTATACAATTATACAATGTAAAAAAGTTAACTGGGAAATTTTCGTTTTTTCTACAACGATACGTAAAGCGTAACGTCGCATAAGATATCTTAATCTATGTAGTCTGGATAATTCATTATTGAAATAATAGGACTGGACAGTAGAGAACATTAGAATTATAACTAAAATTTATACTGGAATCAAAGCGCATCGGTACGTATAGATATGGTCAAATGTCAGAAGAAGTCGGTATAATTAAGGGGATGCGTTCTTTCCCCTCTTTTATTTAATATCTACTCAGAAAAATTTTTTAGGAGGCACTTATTGAAAACCCCCTAGGTGTACTAATTAATGGTTGTGAATAACATTCGCTACTACGCGGATGATACAGGCGGTGATTGCAATGAGCCTCGCAGACCGGCAAGAAATAATGAACGCGCTTAATGAAAGCGTTAAAAACATGGTCTTGCGTATAAATACGGAAAAAACATAATGGATGGTTATTAAGCGATTGAGATAAGAACCAGGTTTGAACAGGCAAGAACACATTTGCAAAAAATGAATAAACTTCTGACAAACGGTAATACTTCTACTACAATGTTACGTTTTCAGCGTTCTGCTATACGGCGTCGAATCTTGGACGGTATCAGAGGCATTATGCAAAAAGTTAGAAGCTTTTGAAATGTAGGCATACCGTAAGATATTAAAAATTCCTTGGGCGGCTAAAATAACTAATTCCCAAGTTATGCAGCGATTGAACAAAAAAGAAACACAAAAAACAGAAATTATTAATTCAGCGAAAATAAGGAAATTAGATATTTTGGACACATAACGCGGAATAACAAATACGAGTGGCTTCAATTGGTTATACAGGGTAAAATAAGTTGTAATTGCAGGCGTGACCGATGTGGTTAGAAACTTTCAAAAAATGGCTCAAACTAGATACATATAAAATATTTAGAAAAGTTATGAATAAAAATCAAGTCAAGCAGATGATCGCTAACGTTCTCCGAGGACAGTCACATAAAATAAGAAGAAGAAGAATATATATATATCCGTCTGTTATTTCCGCTCGCTTGCTCGAGTTTCACTTCAAAAAATCCGAAAAGCGTTTGTTCATGTGGTCTTCTTATGGTGCCCTACATCCGGATCGTCGTAAAAACCTTATCCTGTTACCTTTCTTCAGTAACGACCAGCTACCTCGTGGTTAGGGCGTTTACCCAAAGTTTAAGGGAGTACAGCCTAACAGAAAATCGGGTGGAAGGTTGAAACCACCACTGTATCCATTTCTCGATAATCACATTGTATAAAGATAAGAATGTAAATGCTGCTCCTATGGTATACACTCGAAAAGGTGTATCAATCAATATCTTCTGTTACAATACAGATTAACTCGTGTCTTCAACCGCTCGTGCGGTACTCTACAGTAGTGGGCAAACACATAGGAGAATAGCAATTACGATCCCTAATAAAATTGAAAACTAGAAACATCCACCTGGTACCGAATGAAAATATTAAAGTATTGCGGTCGCATCGTGTGAAAATTTGTGTACAATTTCGTGTAATGCGTAGTACTAACTGAACAAATAAATAGTAAAAGAAGGAAAGACTACAGACCATCCAGGCGATTGATCACCATCAACTCGCTTAGGGTTAGAGCGATATACAGTGTTGCCAGATCGGGGTTTTCCCCTCGTTTTGGGGTTTTTAAAGCTCTTTCGGGTTAAAAATGGGGTTGTAGTTTTTACAATTAATAATACAGGGGTTTCTGGGGTTTTTCGAATTACTCACATTAAATAAATGTAAAAAAAATTGATGTAAAAAAAATGTAAAAACTGTTGTACCCATGTAGAAAGTTGAATTTTAACAAATTATGTTTGTATTGTAATAATAATGTGATTGTTGATATTCTGGAGTGTTGTTATTTTACGGTGCACTTTCAGTCGTTACTTCAGGTTTTCTTATTTTATTTGCGGTGTTATTTTTATAGTTTTAAGATGTCTCAGTCAAAACAAAAATTTAGAGTATGTTGGAAATAGATTCCTGAGTTTTCTGGTAAATATATAATATTTGGCATCATTTAGTTTAACTACACATTATATATATGTATATAAAAATGTGTGTGTGAGTATTTGCGTACACATATACCTTTATTACTTTTATAATTTAACAACACTTTTCACGATGATGATATTCTAACACAAACATTCACTGTATAACTGAACTTTTTTTTATAGCTTATTCAAAACAAACATAGATTCACAAGTCAAGTATTTTTATTTTATAACCCATTCATGCCTATTAAAGAAAATGAGTTCAAAAATTAATTTTTGCGTGCGGAGTAATTTTGTGAAAATGTTTTATGTGCTTAATCGTTTTTAATACTCGCGCATAAAATATTTAGTACCTATATTATATCAAATTACATAATTATCTTTGTAACCAAAAGAACACCAGTGCCAATTATTGAGACTCATTGAACAAGAATACAATTCAGATTTATTAAAATTTCTTACCTACATCATATGTTCATACAATGAAACTCATTCCAAATATTCCTTTTACATTTAAAATTACTTAATAATAAATGCATATGTTTTAATTTTAGAGTGGTTGGAATCAGATCCCCAAAATGATACCAAAGCTGTTTGTAGTGTATGTCGTGTTTCGCTTCAAGCACATAAAAAAGATTTACTTTCACACTCGAAAACTAAACGACACATATCAGCATCTAAAGTGTCAAAATGTGTATCTATTACTAAATTTACTGTACCCGACATCACAAAAGAAAGAAAAATAGCAGAACTAAAAATTGTTGTGTTTATTGCACAGAATTGTTCCATTAGAGTAGTCGATAATTTGAGTAATATTATAAAACAACTAGATGTTAATTCCAAAATCTTGAATGAGATTCAGATCCATAGAACAAAGTGTATGGCATTAATTAAAAATGTGATATCCCCATGTCTTTTGGAAGATCTAATTAAAGATGTAGGAAATAGTTATTACTCCATAATTATTGGCACCAGCACTGCTATTGATAGTACAAAAATTATGGCTTTAGCTATACGATATTATATTTCAGTGAATCAAATAAAACTATTATTACTCAATTCTACCGGCTTACAGAAGTAGAGGTAACAACTTCGTCATATCTGTTTGAAACACTCCAGAAAATTTTGAATAGTGATGGTTTGAATTTTAAAAAGCTTATTGAAATCGGAGTGGACGGTGCAAATACGATGATTGGAAATAAAGTGTATATGTCATTCTTTGCATTTGGCTGCGGAGTATAGTTTTAAGATGCTTCCTCGGCATATAGATTTCATGATAAGTGAAATTTATAATTGGTTCAGTCGAAACAATTATCGTCGAAATGAATTTAAAACTCTGTTTGAAAAATTTTCTGATACGTATCCACGGAAACTAAATAAATTATCTGGTACCAGATGGCTAGCGCGATATGGTTCCATAAATACAATTATCGAACAATGGGACATACTATTAGCTTATTATAATATTGTTAAAGATAAAGAAAGATCTTATACTGCTGATTAGTTATTTTCAATGTTAAAATTAGATTCTAATAAGATGTACTTTCACTTTTTGAATAATGTTTTAAAAAAAGTTACATGTACCAATAAAATGTTTCAGGCAGAAAATGTAGATCCCCTCGTATTATTAAAAGAGCTTGAAACATTATTAAGGTATTTTTTAAGTTTAATTGTAGTCCCGCACCAGTTAGAAAAGGTACTTTCAAAAGATTTGGTTTCATATAATTTCAAAGAACGTATAATGCATATTGAATCAATATACTTAGGTTATTATTTTAACGAAATATCATGTAAAGTGTCGAATGAAGAACTGAAGAACATCAAATTGCGTTGCATGGCATTCATTACAGAAATGTGTAACCAACTACAACTTCGAATTCCAGATAATTTGAATGTCCTGGTAAAAATGGAAATGTTGTCCCCAGAAAAAGCCCTATCAGTCATGAAGCCTGATATTACAGATCTGGTAACTGCATTTAAAGATGTTTGTGGTTCTGTTGATGAGGCATTAGATGAGTGGAAGATGATCCATAAATCAGAATGGGAATGTCATGAATTTAATAACTGTGAGCCATTTTGGGTGTCTGCATATTTTAAGAAAAAAGCTGACAATTCACAGCGTTATGGTGTAATATCACGTTTGGCATTAGCTCTTCTTTGTTTACCATTTTCTAATGCTTATTGTAGAACGATGTTTTTCTATTGTAAATATTGTAAAGGATAAATTAAGAAATAAGTTATAAAATGTAGATAAAATATTAAGAACTAGATTTTTATTAAGTAATAAGATTTTTAGTCCTAGTGAAAATATGTGTAAAAAATTTACCTGTGAAATGTATAATAGTAATATAATAACTAATGATAATGATGTTGATGATATTTTACAATCAGGAGATATATGATATTTATTAAATATTATTTATTTAATGATGTGATTGTAATTGTTTTTTGTTTTTATATAACAATTATTGTGTAATAAAAAATAATATTTTTCAGTCAATGTACTATAATATTTTTGGTAAATATTTTTTCTTCAATAAACAGATTGTAATTATTTTTTATTTTTATGTAATAATTTTTATGTGTGATAAAAAGTATTTGAAAATTTATGGGGGTATTTTTTTAAAAATGTGATTAATTTCGTTTTTTTTTTACTTTTTTTGGAGGGGGAATAGATCTTATCTGGCAACACTGGCGATATATAACAGACGGTTGAAAAAGGAACCGATGGAGTAATATTACCAGTGCTATGGTAAAGATAACCCCGTACTCTGTTAAATAATTTTTGCTGAACCAAGGATAAAATAAAATAACGTAAAGTCAGAACGCATAATTTTTCGTCGACGATTGAAACCGAATACGAGTAGTCTGGATGATTGTCCAAAATTTACCATGTTGTAATTCCGAGAATACATCTAAGCGAAATAACAACAAAATTTGTTAAACGTTTCTAATATTTCAATAACGATAAAGCGTTACACGTTTTTATTTTCTTTTTTAATGTTTTTAACGTTACGGAATTTAACCGACTAATACAAATGTGTTTTCCTAGAAAGATTTTCCAACTTTACCATATCAATTTCTCTACCTTGCATATAAAAGGGCCGGTTTAGCAGTGGTAGTTATGTGGCGTTATTTGACGTGTGTGTGTGTGCTTGTATATTGATGAGTACGTGTTTGCGAATCCAGTTAAGTTACTAATTATTGTCGATCTCCTTCAGTAACACCCCTTACCGAGTGTCCCACCTTTTAAACTCTCTTCTGACTCTTCTGACATTCGATTGTAGTACGTATAAATTTATATATATATATATATATATATATATATATATATATATATATATATCGTGTTACGATAGCGGTGTTATTATAGGAACGCCGCACGCTTCGACTTCATTATCAGGAATTACACGTAAATTATTACGTCTTCTTATCAACATTACGACGTTTCCTTTCACGGGAAATTATTATTTCTCGCATGACTCTCATAATGATTTGTAATTTTGGATCGTTTATGTTTTTTTGCCATATGCCACAGATGACGTATAGCAGGAGGGAGGCTATACCTATCCATTACAAAAACAAATATATATATATATATTATATATATATATATATATATATATATATATATATATATATATATATATATATATATACATTAATTTGAAAATTTTATACGTTACGTTTACCGAACTTTTAGACCTTCTCTATTTTTCATTTATTAGGTTTATGTTTTTTTTTATTAATCTATTCATGTACTTCAAGGTTACCAAATAAATTAGGATTTACCTCTTGTTTAAAATGACGTTTACTAGTTTGCAACGGACAGGTTTGATTTAATTTTTTATTAAATGCACGGTGGTCATTGGATATTTACAAATATAAAATTTTGTAATAGTTTACACATTATTATAATATACAAGTGATCGCAGCATGTGTTATTTAATAATATTACATACAACGAAATAATGGCAATAGTAGTTAGTAATTTAGATACGTATAATAAAACGTCTATGTGCAGTAAGAATGAATGCTACCTTTTGTTCGGTTACGTCACAAACACATCGTAATATACGTACACACTTGAAAACCCTATGTACAAAAACATAATATTTTTATACCAGTATATATATATATATATATATATATATATATATATATATATATATATATATATATATATATATATATTAAAGTACGGTAAAAACCTAGTGCATTATTGATCAAAAACATGTGAAAACTACCAATAAGGCTTATTGTATTATAAAAACGGTGCAATTTCGACGAGTTCTTTAAATTCAAATAAAAATTAATGGGACAACATACGTCATACATAACGGAAAGATATATACATATATATATATATATTATCGTAATATTGATACTCGTGAAATATGACAACACTGACTATAGAAGAAGAGAAATTTTCCAGGGAAAATTCGATAAAATTAATAAAATGTAATACAGGCAGACTGAATGTCGGTAATGTGTGAAACAATCGTGAAAGCTGAATAAATGTTATTAACAATTTCCTACGACGTGTCGTTTATATAATTCGTCCTAGGTGGGGAATTATATTCGATCGGGCCAGCGTACAAAGCCTGTCTTCTTATTCGTGATTTATTTGTACATTACCCGTATGATCTTACAGCTGTCGAATGAGATTTTAAATATACTAGCGTTGTTCAGCGCATAAGTGTAATCTATACAAATGAAGAACAGTAAGTGGCATTTGCTTTTTGACAAATATTCTCAGTTAACACGTTGAAGAACTTTTACGGATTCAATATGGTATTTAACCATCCTAATAGAGTATCCCGTGTAATAAAAGTACCGGTTGATAGAGTGACAAGTATAGACGTCTTATACGAATTAAAGAGAAGAACCGTCTTTAGAACAGATAATTCAACTTTCTAGGTTTTTCCGATAGATAGAGCCCATGTTATCAGGTTAATTTACGATACCAGATATTTAATTTCGCTAACCGGATATTTTACAATACAATATTAGCTATTTATTTATTAAAACATATAATAATAATAATAATAATAATATTGAAAATATAATTACAGCATTAAAACTGTAATAATAAGAAACTGCGCTAAAGAGATAATAAATAAATAAATACAAGAAATCCGTGGAAAAGGAGTACGCGTTGTAAAACGTATAAAGAGAATTTAAAACATCGAGTGAATTATAAACGATAGGAATTTAGAAAAAGACAGAGTTGCGGACTGGAATTCTAGATACTTAAAAATAGCAGAGGATTCGGCTAAGAATATGGAGTGGGACGTAGATGAAACTGAAAACGATAAGTTACAGGAGATACAAAAAAAGGCAATTTACATCCTCCACATGTAGAGCTATCGGTGAAACAGTAAACAGCGTCTTTATATTTTGAAGTTTCAAGACGCTATAGTTTCAGAGTACAATGATCACGAAGACCTGAACAGATGGGTTAGGTTCAAGTTAATGTATAAATATATTGGTAGAAGCGGTGAATGATAATAAATTTGTTAAATTGAGGAAATTACGACACAGATTTGTTTTTATGTTCACTGTATAATTAAGGATGTTTGTGGAGATTCGACTGTGGTTTGGAGTATTGTGCAGAAGATTATTGAACGGTAGTGTTTTGGAGGGGAAATAGAGGTGATGTGAGGAAGTTAGTTGTCAGAATAAGGAAGTATCTCCGATTCGCTGTTAAGACTGACTGTGGGCTGGTGTAATCCACTGGCTATGCGGTTGACTACTAATTGGGGTCCAACGCCGCGGAGTAAAACATTTGAAATGAATGATTTAAAGAAAAAAAAATTCGCAACCAGTGTAGATAAAGTGTAATTAAATTCAGGGATATTTTATTATTCGCCGGTACAGTCTATTTGCTTTATCAAAGTTTATAGGTGATTTACTTTTCAACAAACATCGCAAGGTCGGATTGCACGTTTCCGACTTATCGTTAAAAATAAGTCTTATTTAATTACTAGTTAGTTTGCTGAATTTCGATCGATTTTCTACTAATATTGCCAAGTAAAAATTATTTGCTAGCCGCGTTTTGCGCATATATTATTACGACGGATCGAATGCGTTAGCCTTTTCGTTAATTCGGACTTAATTTTTTTCTTTTTAACTACAACAGATCTCATCGCCGCATATACGTTAGATATTTGTACTTGAATTTTTGCGACCAGAGAAAATTCTTCAATTTCTTACTACGTCACTTTCCTCTGGATTCCTGATCCAAACGCTAGTAAGGATATTATCGACGTAATTTTAGATGGAAAGATGAAGTAACCGCTTTTGAAGTAACCGTTTTTTCTACCTCGGGAAATACTTTTCATCGCCGAATTTTGAACTCAGTTCGTGTGAGTTCAACCGCTACGTTATGAGCCCGTAAAAATAAAGTGTATCACGAGTGTGCGTATTATAACGTCGGATTATTTATTAATGAGTTTTTACCGGGAAAAAAATTTCAAACTCGAGCGGGACATTTTGAAAAATAGTTAATCGCCGACAAGACTGATTAGTCTTTTGTACGACGTGAAGCCTATTCGCGGGTGTTTTGATGTACACACGTTAGGAATGTTGACAAATGGTGTTAAACGTTCTAAGCTATTACGTTTAATATATATATATATATATATATATATATATATATATATATATATATATATATATATATATATATGTATATATCGAGTTTGTTATTACGTAATTTCCTTTTGACGATGAAAAATGTAAGTATTCGCGAACCTAATTACATAATACTTGGTTTAAGTTCTGCTTTGTATACGTCATTGTCGCATTCTCACGTTGGCGACGGCTTCTTATAATATTTTCGTCTGGATGGTAAAGTATTTCGAAAATTAAGTCGTAGTTATTACGTACATTTTATTACGTTGTGTGCGGGTATTCGCGATTCGCGTTGCAGAAAATCCACGTTATTCGGGTATAATTTTCAAGTTGATAACCGCAATAAATAGTCGTAAAAATATAAATAATCAGCTATCGAACTATATTGTATATTCACGTCTGTTTAATGTGACGTATTCTTGACGCGTGTGGACTTGAAAGATAAATAATCCATCGTGAAATAGTGCGCAAGTTATCACTTTCGAGAGTGTAGATCATTCGTTTAAAATTGTGGGATATCCAGTTTCGCGTCATTAATTGTAATCGGTTTTTCCAACATCGTTTTATCAATGGTATTTCATTTTTTCATACTCTTAAAAAAATTTCGCATCGAATACGAGCGTACTATTTACACTGAAATTAAGTTTCGAGTAAAATTGCTATTGGTCCTACATGAAAGTGGATGTCAAAAAAAAAAGAGAAGAAAATCTTGCGCCCATTAAAAAAAAAAATATAAGACGAAATATATATATAAATAACGCGGGATTTATGTCGTCCTGATTCGTATTTGTAATATGCTTTTTAATTTTTCAATACGTGGGATGCCTTTACGGTTTGCTACCGTCGTAATTATTCAAAGATGCTGACTTCTCTAGAAACGTTACTATGTGAGGGAACAATTGTAGATTACCCAGATAGAGAAGGAACGACGAAGGTGCAATATATGGGGAACGTAGTAAAATGTGGTAATGCTCAGAACGTAATAGCAGAGCATTAAAAAAAACAAACTAAAAACTGATCCGAATTGCAGATTGCCTGTTCAGAATGGAGGGAACAGAAGGGACTTGCTGTAAGCTGCATATGGAAAAGACGATCGGGTTGGTGCCAAAATCGTCATCTACTGATGAGTACAATTCGATTAATCTTAAAGAAATAGAACTAAGTTTAAGGAGTGACGATTGAAGTGAGCAGTAATTGGCGAAAGGTATCGACTAATACTCTCAATGTACATCAATTTTCAATGATCCTTATTCTTCAGCTGTACAGAAATAAACAAACATATATTATATATATATATATATGTGTGTGTGTGTAATATAGCGGACATATAACATTTTTACGTACACGCCAGAGTTGATTATTAGATCTAGCGTTGAGAAATTCAATTTTAATATTTTCTTGAGTACTAAGTAAATAAATTAATTATTTAAGCAATATATATATATATATATATATATATATATATATATATATATATATTGATGTATTGGAGAGTAGTGATTTTATGAATTTAACAAAACAAAATAAAATCGAGAAGTCATTTTCAATTCATAGTCGAAAAGCTTCGTGTTTATGTAATAAAAAATTTTTTAGTGATTAACTTCGATTTTATTTTGTTTTGTTAATATATATATATATATGTATATATATGAGTGGGTGTATGTGCGCGAAGGCATATTTACTAGAGTGTTCGATTGCGTTCGAACCCCAATTCACGGCGTTAACGTTTTTCATCATCACTTAACTCTTCGATATCGCGGTGGTCGTCCTGATAACCCACTCCCATGTAAAATCATATCCTTTATTGCCTGCATAACATACAATTAACGCCGCCCTGAATGCTAGTAGCCCATTTTCTACGCGAGCAACGGGTAAATTAGAATGTTCGGCCACGAACAGTGAGACGGTAATGATACGTATATACGTACGCTGAAGGAAATATTTTAAAGTATAAGCGTACAGATGAAGCTATATTTGTATGATAGAGGTATCGGTGTATGTGTTTTTGTATTAGCGGGAAGTCGATTTATTGCGGAAGTGCAAAGTTATATAAATCGTCGTACAAGCTATGCACTTTGATAACAAGTGGCTGATTATTGAGTTTTGGTTATATTCTGATTCTTCATCATTACACCATTGTTAGACTGCCGAACATCAGATACAATATCTTTATCAGTCAGAATTTCGAAACCTCCATCTCGCTTCTCACGCTCTAACCAATCTGTTACTTTTTCAACTGTATTCGACCAGAACAAAAAGCTGACTAACTGGTAAAGAATTACCAACCCAGTTCAATTGGTAAACCTTCCTGGCGACGCGACCTCAAGGTCGAAAGATCAATAACGTAGCCTGCTGCTACAGTGACGGATAACAGAAAGTGACGGTTAAAAGAAGCTTTACTGTATATACATGTATATAAATCTATGATTATTTTTGTTTTGTAGCTAGCCAACCATGTTTTCATTCCTGTCACGTACTTTATACTTTTTCTCGATATGTGTAATTCGTATTCTTCTTTTTATTTAATCCATCATGTCGTCCTAGATATTCCCATTCTTTCTTCCAATTTTCCTTCGATTATGACTGTCATAAAGATGTTATGGCGTAGTATGTGTCTCGGAAGCCTTTCAAGCCTTTGTTATATTGTTTTCACCAATTTCGATTTTTCATTTACCATTTCAAATATCTCTCAATTCCTCTCCTTTTCTATGCATGAGATCTTCACGTCATGCTTACATTTCGAAGGCCTTCAAGCGTTTACTTTTTAGATTTTCCGGCATCACTCACTTTTCCGAATTATACTCCATATATATGATTTAAATAATTTTTTCCTTTATTCTAATTCCATTATTTGAATAATTCCTAAATATTCGAATCTAAAGTTTTCTTATCTAACATTATTCGTATTTTTTTCTTTTCACTGTTCGCCGCTAGTAGGATTTTAGTTTTACTTTTACTTATGTTTAAAGTTTGTTTGTTTTAAATTATTTATATATATATATATATATATATATATATATATATATATATATATATATATATATATGCTCACAATCATTTAACTACTTTACAAATTGTACAGTTAGAAGGAGTCAAAGAAATTTAGTGTACATGTGTGTATATGTAAGTATTTACGTGTACGCATATATGTGCCGTATAATTTCTTTGTACGTTTACATATATGTCCGTGCATGAGTGTTGTCGGGTTATCAATGCGATAACGGTATGGATGATGTCAGAGGAGTGGTTAACGAAGCCGGGGTTTGTTTTTATGAGCAACAGAATATGTAACCTTAATCAATATAAAATATTACTACTCTTGCGTTAGTAGTAACGCTAACGTTTAGGTTGATTATTTTAACTCGACCGCATATTTCACACCGACCTACACGCGTTATTTTTGCCTGATAACAATTTTATCGGTCGTAACGACGTCATTAATCCTATCTCATTAGTTCATTCATAATACCGCCATTTAACGATATTAATCAACGGCTGCACTAATAGTATTCGCTGGTCTGCGCTAGTCGTTGGTCATGGATGTAGTTGGTTTATCGGGTTTTAATTGTATTTACCGAACGATAACCCGATATTTTGCGAACATTCGCGAGCAATCGATTTGCATGTTACGTATAGCGAAAGATAAGACATCGATGCTTTGTGGATAGCTAATGTAAAAATTCATCTGCATCAGAGTGTTATATAAAGTTTTTACGTGTTTTTTTTTTTATGGTTAGTTATAATAAATAATAAATATTAATTTTTAAAATATTAATTATTCGCGATAATGTAAAAAAAAATATTTTTTCGTTAATTATATTAGTGCGATTGGATGAAGTTCGATATTCATCCAAACTTGGAAAAGTATTAGTTATCATAATAATTATAAAAATATTATTATTATTAAAAATGTGCGGTGCGTGCGGTGGCGGTAACGGTTGTCCCTCGAAAGTCATGAAATTGGAATTAGTCTTCATCAGTTACGCGGGTATGGTACACAATTTTAGAAAATATATTATGAATTTATAAAGATATCTCATAAAGTGTGCGTTTGGACGTATCGTCTCATGTTGTGTAAATAAACTACGGAGGTTGCAAAATAATGCGATAACACTAATTGTTTGTTCACCTTGGTATGTAACCGATGATATCTTACACAGGGATTTTAAAATTACTCATATCAAGGATAAATTCGTGGATGAAGTACAACAGAGGTGTTTTATAAGCAGTCTGATGAATCTCGATAACGCGTTAGCGAAAAATCAGATAAAAGCAGCAGAGAAGTAAGAAAAATTCAACGTAACAGCAGCGCTCTCGACTATATCTAACGTAAATTAATTAAAATTCGATCGGGTTACCATATCGGGTGTTGGCCCTGCACATGTCACTTTTCATTTCCATACGAAGATGGGTGTAAAAAGGGTCAGTTTCAATGGGTAAATAATAATAATATATATATAAAATATATATGTATATAAAATATATATGTATAAATAAGTTATTACTTCGTGCTAATAACAGCGTTTACTATTATTTATACGAATTAAAAGTTTTTTATACTTCACCCAAATTATCGCTAGTTCGTTTTGACGTTAGTTTTCGACGAGGTATATGATTTCCAATAATAGTACACGTTGTTGGGTTCTGAACCACTAGGCTTTTTTTCCCCTTTTGTCTACTCACGAACTCCTCTTTTATTTGCTGATATTTCATTACACTGCCTGACACTCCATTACCTTACATCCGTCCGCATAATACCTTATTTGGTTTTCTCTCCAATAATTCTTCAACTATTCCCTCAATTATAGAGTTCCTTTCCACTTCCACCCTCATTTACTACATCTAATTGTTAAGTCATCAATACTGTAATAGTTGCACACGTCACTATAAAAATGAAAATAAATAAATAAATAAGTTCTTCTAACGATTTTAAGTATTGCTAGACCTAACGTTTTTATCTTGTTTTTCGGAGGTCTCTATTTAAAATATTTCATTAATGTAACGCTTTTTCCTATATTTAAATTAATTCCTCATGTATTTCGAATATTAAAAACGGTTCATTAATGGTTACTTTTTCAACCGTCATTATATAATTATCGAAAACATCACCTACGTGTTAGTGTATTTTAAATAGCTGGGAATATTTAGAAATTATAAAAAACCAATCTTGGAAAGTTGAAGGTTGTACACTCCAATCGGCGTGCAACATTGCAGTTTTAAGTTTTTTATTTTAAGTTTACGACGAAATGTTCGATAATTTGTTATTAGAGAAGATAAACAATATATTTTGGGTTATAGAATTTTGGAATAATTCCAGGAATATCGTATTATATCTTCGGAATTTTTTTTTGTAAGGTCAACAACCGATTTTTACTTCAGAACATTTGGCAACACTGGTTATACATATATCTAAGGTGTTTGTCTCCTAATGTTTGTTTAATACTCGTGCAAAGTGAAAACTGTCAGAACTTCAGAAGAGTGTACGAATATGTACTGTATATTTATTTATTTATCCTTGTGCCATTACGTTTTTATTTTATCAAATTTTCCCCCCTTTTGTATTTATATTAAAAATTCGTCCTTTAATAGGAGTCGTCGGTTCGTAAGTTTAAATGGTAACACGATTTGTTGAGTAACTCTATGTTTACGTTTATCGATTCGACAACATTTTCAGTACGTAAATAACATTTTGACACAAAAATTATAAATTTTATACAGCGGGTGTTTATTATACAATATTCTAAGGGTAGATAATTTTCAACGTATTTACATAAATATTTTTACCGTACCACATATAGTGGACATCGTGACCGAAATGGTTAAACAACGCGAATTCAACGATTGGTCATTTTCTCAAGTCTATTTTACTGTTATTACATAATCCACGGTTATTCGATATTTTTTAGTTATCACATTCACATATCTTCTTCTTCTCCATCGTGTTCGTTACAAAAACGTGTAATTAAATTTTTCCGCACTAATATGGAAGGAACCGGGTCGCGGTGCCACTGGTAATAGCGTAAATATCGTACTAGCAAATTCTTCCGACACCGGACGCATAAATATCAAATTCAATTTCGCACAATCGTGCACGAATATTATTCATTTTTGAAGTGAAACTTCTATTGGCGCACTTTATATGGGGGAGTTAACCCGCATAACGAGAGACGGAGCGAGCGTAACAAACAGACGGATATATATATATATCTAATACATATACCTTCTTTTTCCACTCGTATCGGTTATTGGTCATTCTTTTCATTTCCGAGTAACTGGAGTACCTTTTATTCGTTTTCCTGGAATATATACTTCAGTGGCATCTCGCAGCAATCCTCCTTGTCGTAACACATGCCCACTCCAACGTAGTTTCCGTTTTTTAATCTCGTTCAGTACTTGTCGCCTTTCATTGATCCGTTTCAAAACTTCTTGGTTTGTTGTTTTCTCTGTCCAGCTTATTTTCTCCATCCGCTGCAGCATTAAAAAATATATATATATATACAACACTCGCCGAACCACGTTTTGTTGCGTTAGGTGTGTCAACGAAGTAACGGAGGGATATATATATATATATATATATAACGTTCGCATGTGCCGCGCTACCAACAACCACGTTTATACACATAAGTAGGCTTATATGTATATATATATATATATATATAAATATGTTTATGATGGTCACGACGTCTGAAAACAGACAACGACAAAAAAGAAGGAATATATATGTGTGCGTGTGTTTATATACACACGCGTAAAATTAAAAAAAAAACTTTGTATGTAATTTAAGTAAAATGTTTTTAAGTTTCACTTCTTCCTTGCGCTCGGAGGCGTGGATGTTTTTTTTTAATTTTTTTTTATATACGTATTTTTGTGTTACTTTTGTGTTAAATTTTCGTTTTCGCAATAATATGCGATAAATTCGATGAACACGTCTCGTATGGTGCAATTTTTGCCAATATAAAAAGTAAGGACGTTTTCGTTGGTGACGTGCTGATGACTAATTTTTCCAACCAAACGCGTATTACGGGTTGACCTCACACGGTTTGCATATTATCTCATTTTAGAAGGCGTTCAATAAACCTGGTAAAAAATCAATCTGTCCGTTTTTTCATCACCTGCTGATTGCAATTTCTTCTTTCAACCGTCAGTTTATAAAATCATATTCTAGAAAAATTATTTCTAATTAATAAAATTCCTTTAACTGGTATTTGTTTAGGAATTTCGAAACACGATTTAAGAAACAATCTTGTATTTTACATTTTCCCCGGTAGTGTAACGGGTAAGACGAATATTTAGAAAATTCTTATTATATTTTTAAGCAGTTCCCTAAAAAGTATTCATTTACGCACACACATCTTATATGTATGTATTGATGTTGTGTATGGATAATATGAATATACATGCTGGAACCTTGATTCAAACTACGTTTATTATACGTGTATAATAAAACTTTATGTGTATTTAATAATGTCCGTTTAAATTGTGTGTCGTTACTTTTTGTGCGTTGTTTTTTGTTGTTGTTTTTTTCTGGCTATCTGCCTGAATTTAGTCGTCCTAATTTTATATATATATATGCATACACACACATATATATTATATATATATATATATATATATAAACGTATTCGTGTATCATAATATGTAATGTATTACGGCTATTAATTTTAAGTTTACCATTCAATTAAACAGCATGTTTCGAAGTTTTATGGGCTGGCATTTAAATTTTTTATTAGTTAAAAATTTCTCAGAGAATAAATATTTCGGTCAATCTTTCTTTAAAATTAGGTTTTTCTAATATATTCTCATGAATTCGTATATATTAAATTGTATACTAAAATAAAATATATATATATTTTATTTGAGTATACAATTTAATATACATATATGTATGAATTCATGGGAATATATTTAATATTCAAAATATAGCTTATATACATAAATTGTATCATGAAGTAATACTAGAATATAATAGAGTGGCCTGCAAAATTAGCTTAGAGCAGCTACTAGTAGCGATTATGTATATACGTGTTTAATTTCAAATAATTCAGAAATTAAAACAGGAAACTGCTGTAGTAATATTATTTCATTTAATTCGAGTGCACAGTTAATTTTATACAACTGTCGCAGGTGATTATACTTACTGCGCATATATACCGTCTGTTGAAAGCTTTCAATTTCACCGTTTTCGTAATTACAACACTTACTATCATTAATAATTTTTAATTAATTTAGATAATAGCCAATAGAAGCATGACCATTATCTGAGTAGTGTGGTTAGTTTAGGGTAATGTTTTTATTTTTGAAACGTTTTATTATATTAAAAAAATAATTGTTTATTAATTTATCCGTTGTTATCATTATTTTTTAAACTCATTGCGAATCTGTAATTTTTTTTTTTTGAGAAGATCTTTACCGATATTACCATTATTTACTTTTTTAACATTAAACATTAAAGATAGTTTTTTAATACGAAATGGGAAAAAATTCGTACTATCGTCTGGATCGCAATATTTGGTGCTGTTATACGCACGAAGAGGTTATATCAATTAGAAATTTTCCGACAATCAGAATTTAAGTTAAATCAATCGACTATAATAGACACTAGCGCAGTATGAGTACAATGATTGTACTAAACCTAATTCCTACAGTATACCACCAAGAGATTTAATGATATAATAATACGTATTGATGTTATTATTTATTTATATATTCTATATGTTTTATTTCACTTCAACGTATTGTCTATAATAAAGCTTAAGCATTTAATATAGTCAGTAAAACTGACCGCGTATGATTATTTAATATTATCATATATATTTTGGTCGAAATTTTTATCACGATCAGATATCACAATAATTTGAGATTTGATAATCTCAAAAATTGGAGGTTTAAATTATTTACTGTTGTTTTAAACTTCTTCATAATCTCATTACAATTAGTGATACGAGATGACAAAGTCAAAATACTATCTAAATATGTATTATATGCTAAGAGTAAATCATCGGCATATCTGTATAAATGTAGGGCTGTATAAATATTATTTAACTTTTGAATGAATATTAGAATATATATATATATATATATACATATATATATATATATACCGAACGTGATATTGCGAGACTGTTTATAGTATGTGAGGAAAGGGGTTAAGAACTATATTAGAGGAAGGATGTTTGCGATTTTGAGGAAGAGGAGAAGTTTAGTCTCGGCGGAAGAAGTGCGTTGTAATATGTTGGGAAAGTTGTGAGGAAGACCAGCAAGCTGACGTTGAAAAGTATATGCTGGACAGGAAACTAGGATGTGAGTGATGGTAAGAGGAGTATTACATGCTGGACAGGTAGGGCGATCATCCCTGGTGAACAGGAACTGGTGCGTAAGACGTGTGTGTCCGGACCGAACGCGAAAGAGGACCACATCTTTCCGTCTGGACGTTGTGACATTACCGGGTTTGCGATGCTACGATCGTAATAAGGAAGGATTGAGAATCGTTCCATTGCTATGGGCTTCATCTTGTTCCAAATATGGATCGTCATATCTTCACATGTCGTTGGTATGGCCGGAACCGACGTTATGTATCCGTTTCATTGCACCAATATTGCCATGTCCGGCTATCCACGCAAGTACAATTTGTCGCCTATAGGTAAACGATTTTTTTAGTATAGTTTTCGCGAATGGATGCTGATGTCCGTTTCTATTTTGTATGTTTCTAACTGAACTGAGAGAATCTGTACAAATTAATATGTCGTGCTTTAGCTCCGATTCTGCAACAACAATTGCGCAGGAGATTGCATATAACTCTGACGACAGTACGGAGAATGTGGATGGAAGTGGACATCGGATTGTGCCATATTTGTATATGATGGCGTAACCAGTGGAGATTCCTTTTTTGACTCCATTCGTGTAATGGATTGTGGCAATGAGAGGTAGTTGAGGAGAGACGTGTCAAAGATTATGGGGATGGTAATCGAAGGAGGAATAGACAGATGGTTGGCTTTGCAGAGTGGAGGCAGGTTGATGTCAATATTATGGAGGATGTTTGTAATTTTATTGTGAACAAGTAAGTTTGAATAAGGAATGGTTTGACGATTGTGGTTATACGCTGCATCATCAGGAAGATCAGGAGTTGGGAGTGAGTGAAAATGGAATTTGAGTAGGATGTAAGAACGATGAATATCGGTGGGAAGTTCTCCGGAATCATATAGCAAATGGTTTATTGGTGTTGATCTCATTGCACCAAGTGTTGGGCGTAGTGCAGAGTGGTGTAACGAGTTTAATCGTTTCAAGACTGTTGGTGTAGCGGACGCGTAGGCAGGAAAACCATAGTCACATTTCGCTTTTATAAGAGCTTTGTACATTCGGAGAAGAGCAATTTTGTCTGCACCATAGGTGTTATGTGACAACTTTTTCATCATATTTAATCTTTGACCTCGAGTAATTTGACAAATCTAGTGATTTTTAAAAAAATAAACAACAAGAAATGAAATATGGTCTCCGTCTGGAAAATAATAGGGATTTTTTTTTTTTGATTTTAATCTTCCCCATTTTGTATAGTATTTAGATATTAACTTCTCGTAAGTCTGTAATGGTATCAACTATGTATGATGACACGAAAATTGCTGTGCCGTCAGGGTATAAAAAAAATGTTAACGTCTTCCAATCGAAGTAGATTATTATGTAGCACACCGGCAGTCAAGGTCCTTGGTTCGGTGTTAGTTCTTTCTTAAGCACCATAAATAATGATGAAGAAAGTAGTAAAAATGTGAGTCTGCAGTGTGACAATTAGATTCTCAGCGATACTGTCATTAAAGTTGGAGCACTGAATTATTGGGTTATTTCATTACTATAACCAAACTTAGGTTTATTATTCAACTTTTAATCGATATTTAGAATTATTCAAATAGTTTTCTCTTGTAATTTGAACTATTTCTGTTTCAAGTTATTGGAAGAGCATCTCTGAACCATCTCCTCTTTTTCAATCGTCTTATAGGATTGTCAGGGAGAGTAAATAAATGCATTCTGCGGACGTGTGGGTTAATATTAATTGCAATTTATCGTAAAGCTTTTCAATATAAACTTCACTAACACGGTATATTCAGATCATTACGGAGAAGTTCGGTACATATTTCGGTACAGACGCGATGATACAAAGTATTCTCAATATATTGTTTTTACATGCAATTCCATTTGGATTCTATATTTCCAGATTGGAGCTATCATAGTTAAATAAATAAGTTTAAAGCAGATTTCCTTCCTAGAACAGGATACACAAGTAATCTGGTTGGCGAAATCATGGTATTCCTTATTTGAACGACATAAAACCGTCATGTTGGCCGTATTACTTTGCAGTCAACGCGTACAAACTTAGTTTATAAAATCACGCATACACCAACTCGCGGTGTAGAGAGGCGTATTTAGACATTCCAATTGAAGAAGAAAAAGAATAGCAGGTATGTTGAACTGCTCCAAAACGTATTGGACAGAAACGGAATTGGTAAAATTGTTAGCCGACGTTTTGTAGTCTACATGCATGATGATGATGTCCTATATTATTTATTTTATATATGTTTTAAGGTTACAATATCAACGAGGAATTAATTATTTTTTATTCTACTTTGTTTAACGCAGTAGACGAAATAAAAAAAAAAAAGGATCGTATTCTAAGTTACGATGGACTGGAGGACGTAACAATTTAAAAGCATGAAAAAAACCCCGGAAAATTGTTATTTTTGCATTTAAAATCCTAGCAACAGACGAAAGCCAAAAATGTTAAGAATGTTTTTTTTTAGGAATAAGCCCGTCGCGTGAAAAAATAAAAGAATATTTTACTTTTTTATTTTATTTTGAAAAAATTAAAGTACGAAACGCGTAAAGATAATTCTTAGTTTTTGATGAAAATATTACGAAAAATGTAATAAACATACATCGACTTAAAAATAAAGCTGTTTCAGAGGAAAAAATTAAGTATC
The DNA here is from genome assembly GCA_032883995.1 of Coronaproctus castanopsis. Classification (NCBI taxonomy): domain Eukaryota; kingdom Metazoa; phylum Arthropoda; class Insecta; order Hemiptera; family Monophlebidae; genus Coronaproctus; species Coronaproctus castanopsis. Next base: position 12,051,710 of record CM065052.1, on the reverse strand, counting down.
CATTAACTTGGAATGAAGTCAAAAATATTTGATTAAACATATATTACACAGTACGGGATTAAAAGGAAATTACACGGTGAGAAAATGTAAACGAATACAAGGAAGAAAAACTTAAATCCGTGTTATCCCACATTGAAATGATAATGATATTATAATAATAGTGTTTTCTAGGTAAATCAATTCTTGAACTTGTATAAATGAATAAGTTTTTTAGTTGTCAATTTTAAAAATAAAGCTGTTTCAGAGGAAAAAATTAAGTATCCATTAACTTGGTATGAAGTTAAAAATATTTGATTAAACATATATTATACAGTACGGGTTTAAAAGGAAATTACATAGTGAGAGAATACTAGACAAGGAAGAATTAAATCCGTGTTATCCCAGATTGAAAATAATGTTAATATGATAATAATAGTGTTTAAGTCAATTCTTGAACAATATGAATATTTTTTTTTTAGTTGTAAATTCAATTTCGAGTTATTAGAATAATTTCTAGATATTCTTTTTTCTTTAAATTTATACTCGGTTTTCAATTTTTTTATTATAGAACGAATATTATCGTGTTTTTATCAGGAAAACTTAGTTACAGTCGATTTATGACGCACCAACTAGGAAAAAGCACCAAATGGGAATAAGGCGTATGTCAGCTATCGTGTGTGTACTCGATGATGAAATTTATTTTACAATAACCAGAAAAATATCTGATATAGTTTTTTCGGTGGTAGATTAGACGTAGTTTTTACTTTGATGATAAACTGAAAAATATATCACAATCCGACCGTTCCGAAAAACTGATAACGAGAATTTTCTGCGACGCATTGAACGAATGCCAGTTATACGGAATTTCTTTTTTTTTATATATTTCGGTAGTGTATATTTAGAAAAACTCATTTCTCACGGCGACGTATTCTCAGTCTGATTTTTATAAACAGAATTTGAAATCGCTCAACTTTTTTTTGAAAAATTATAAAATTACAAAGAGCTTTTCGGCTGTTAAGCCATTATCAAGTGAACGTAAAAATGAAATATGTACAATATAAAAATATAATCTCTTAATCCTTTTCATCAATATCCAACAGCTAAGATGATGATCGAGTTATTGCGTTGAATGGAACCAATACATCGGCCGATAATGGCTTGGATTCCTGGCCACTCTGATATTGCAGGTAACGATATGACAGACTGGGCTGTAAAACAAGCAGCAACCGTGCTTTCTCGTCCAAATCTTTACCATTACACGTGTAGATGTTTTAAAATTAATATTCCGTCAATTAAATCATATAAGTGCCAGCCTCTCTGGGCGCGTATGACAATTACTAATAAATCGAGATCGATAAAATTCTGCGCGTTTCATTACTCCTGACTTATCGCGGAAAGCTGAAATAGTTTTACGTCGTCTTAGACTTGATCGTATACAGCTAAAACTCACAGTTATACAATATCGTCGCAGTGCATCTAATTGATATTGTACTAATCGCAGCTGCTTGCGCACTAAATTAGCTCTGCTAACGGCTTTGAACGAATTACTGAATTCAGGACCAGATAATATGCATCGTGTTCTTCGATTCATTCAATCAAACCGACCTTTCACTTCTAATCTGAGTCTTGTCATGTCTCCGGCCTTGCAGCATCAAGTTAATGGGAGGAAGAAGAAACATATAAAATGTAAAAAATACTAATTTATATATACAATTTACGAAAATTATAAAATAATCTGATAGCGAATGTGGGAAAACTATTAAATCTACGAAATTATTTTGTAAATTGTATATCTAGATTCGAATTTTTTACTTTTTTCTATTTTTTATATTGATACGTTTTTATATTTTATCTTTACGTTCGCTTGATAAATTACTTGACAGACGAGAAGTTTTATGATTTTTTTCATAAATAGAAAGCTTCGTCATTTTAACTCTTTTTTTTTTTTTTTTGTAAATCACTAACTTCCAAACTTTTCCAATTCTGTTTTCATCTAAAATTTTATTTTCCAGTAATAATAATCTAACTAACTTATTAATAAAAAAAACAAATAATGAGCATATACGTGTCACTTTTAAATGGTTTAACTATGAAGAATAACTACGCGTTACAAATTGGCTGGATAGCGCATGGAAATAATGGATATCCGACAAAATAATGGAATGATCAATAAATGGCGAGACAACAAGAGGAAGACTACGACGAAAATTCATCACCCAGATAATAGAGGATACTAGTGTAGAAACGTACCAAGTATTTGAAAGAGTAGTATGCTTTTCTGGTTGACTACCAATCCAAAGATTGAGAAATACAAAGAAGATATTATATATTTTATTTTTTTATTTTATTTATTATATTATTAATATTACTATAAATTCGCATATTATAAAGTGGGACGTATTCCTATATACAAATATATATTTAAAACTCGTTGTATATTGTCCACTATATATAGTATGTATATATATATATGTGTGTGTGTTAATACTGTTCGAAGATCTAAGCTTCAAACATTCTTTTACTAAGTTTTTTTTCCGGTTCGTTGGCTTTACGCTTAAATACTTAACAATTCTCTGCTGCATATCCGCCATTTCAGAAAATGCTGGAGATGCATAGCTACATATATATGTGTATATATATATATATATATATGTGTTCTGTTCTTCTCACTCGCTGAATAAAATCATTGTCAATAGATGGCGCCACATATCAATGTCTTCTGCTTTATGTATAGTACTGATAAACACGAACACACACCTATGCTTACATTCCGCCGTGTAATCTCGTGCATTAGTAGCTTACGATGTGGCATTCTAAGTACACACACCTTTACATTTACTAATTTTAATCGCGTCTTAAGTGTATCTGTATATCGTCGATGTCGGATAGTTTATATGGAAACACGGATCTTTTATTATCTTACGCGAGCTCGGCCACCTACAACTTACACATATTTATGCTCGCCTGCATTAAAAATTTTATACGCGCGCGAGTCTGACTGAATCGGCATTCGATCATTCGTCAGGTCGATGTACGAGTGTGTGGTGGTAATTTTTGAGTGTCTATTGCTCTTACGCATGCACGATTGTTTTTGCGTTACGTATTATAAAAGCTGTCGGACGCGCGTGTTTCACGAGACGAAAGTGGTTGCCAAGTTATATCACTGTCTCACCGTGTTCGCTATGCTTATGGCTTATGCTTAGATTTCTTCGTCTTATGCCCTCCTTAAAAACATCCAACCGAGTATAGTATTTTATATTTTAGTAGTGTTCAATCGGCTCGACGTCTAATGGCGGTTTCGTTCGTGGACGGATTAGTATTTATTTAGTATTATATTTATGATTCGGTTGGATGGTGTCTGTTATTCGTTCGGAATCGGAATATTATTTTTCGGATTATTAAAATTGTTACAACGTTATTAACGTGTTTACTGTACGCACGTTTAAATCGATTTATATTTCGGACGTTTTATTTCGATATTTTTCTAGTTTAATTTTACGTTTCGTTTATTTTGAAATATTTATTTATTTTTTAAAAATATACGACATACGCGATCGTTGTAGCAGTCTAAATCATTTTATTTATCGCGAAATTTGTATTTTTTTCAAATTGAAAATTCGTTGAAACCCGGTTAGTAAAGAATGACAAATGCGTACACTTTATTTGCCGCCATTTTTAAAGTGCATTCAACAATTTCTAAAAGGAGAAGGTAATTTTATTTACTTTTATTTCGGTTTTACGATTTTTATATATATATATATATTATATATATATATATATATATCTTAATTTGAATACATACACAAATATTCATCAAAACTAATAATAATAAAAACCCAACTTGAGCAAAGTCCTCTCCCGGTTGTTTTTTTTTATAACTTTAAAGATTGTTTCCCACATCCAACTGGTCCTCGCATATTTAACGATATTCCATTATCTTTGATTTTTCTTTTTCCTATCCAGCGGAATCTGTTCTGTACACTTTCTGGCCCAGCCTTGTTTCCGCATGACAGGACCACACCGTGTCCATTTTATTTTCTATTCCATTGGGTCATCCGTTCTTGACTATGCTCTTAATGTCTTGCTTATTTCATCAAAATTTTATATTTAAATTTACTGCGACGGATTTATTATTTTATTTTTAACACGATTTCAGATATTTTTTTGATAACTTCCACTTCGATAACCTATCTATAAGTAAATCATTTTTTGTATATTTCACCGGTTTTGGAAATTGTTATTCTTTATATATATATATAATAAAACTTTTTTTTTGCTGGGATTTGCGAGTTATAATAATTAAAATAGAGAAACCGCTGGTCAATTTGTGCTGAGCAAATTACTGTTGACTCATTTAGTAGTTGTTGGTATGAAGATAATTAAATAACATACTCAGATAATTTTCTATTTCGATAGGTACACGATGCTGGGTGTTTCATTTAATGAATGCGTATACTTATTTTTTTCTTCTCCTTAATCCGATATGATTGGTGGGTAATATGCCGAAGTACAAGATCTTCTCGTAGTAAATTCTTTAATTTTCGCATACACGACTTTTTTCCTTTGATTTCATCCATGAAACTCCTTCGAGGTCTTCTCCTCTTTGGATTTTACCTATTGTTTTTCCTTCTATTATGTCGGTAATCCATGTTGAATGGCCTACAGTTTATCCTACTGCGAATTTCTCCTTCTTAATTCTGGATAGTATTTCGTTGTTCGGTATTTTGTCCGTCCATTTTATTTTTAACACGCGTCGCAAGCGTCACATTTCAAACGCCTCTAGTTTGCATTTGCCTATCTTCAGCGGTGTCCATCACATCTGTAAAGTGCAATGCCCCAAATAATGCTTAATATCCGCGACTATATTCCGAGATGAGAGCAGACTTATTTTTTTGTTCTTTGATTAGGCTATTGTTCTTATTTCTCGTTCGGATATGCGTTCCTTTGTTATTAGGCTGCCTAGGTATTCAAATTCCTTTACTTGTTGTTCCGTTTTCCCATTTACTACTCTATATTCATCCGATCTCATTTTTTACTTCGATATACGTATATATATATATACGTATATGCCGATACGATTATCCACTGCCCTATGTAAGCTACCATTTGTTTCCCATTATACTCAAGGCCAAGCATATATATGTATGTAGATATCTGGACGACCATGATTTTTTCTTGTAAAATCGTGTTGTTTTTTTTTCGAAAAATATATTTAGGTAAGAATCACGGATATTATTAAAAACCATTGCATACGTAACTATTTAAATCGGATAGTTTATAAATTCCCGAAGTTTTTACCAAAAATGTCAGTTTTGACACCGCTCCTAATGTGTTTTCTGAAATGAATTTTGAATTTTCCGGACAGATTATTTTCCTTAAAATGGTACAATTAAAAAATATTTCCGGAATATCCGATACCTTAAATCGAAACGCTAATCGGAGATATAAAAGTTTAATTGTATTTATTATTAACACATATATGCGATAATAAAAAGCAAAATTTCTTAGCTTGTAACATTCGAAATACGATCGATTTGAAATTTTTATCTTACATTTTGCCTTGCCATCGATATCGCATGCAGTACTTAGTTTTTGTACGGGCAGCAAGGATGGCGAATCGACTCGCCTCTACATGCACGTCTAGTTCACCCGCAACTTCAGCTGTATTATCACACTTACTAAATTTATAAATATAGCTATCCATACTCGGCTTTATGTGTTTTGTGTTTGGCGTTGTGTACATTTTCGAGTGGATAAATGACGTATATACAATATTATTTGTTTATTATATATATATATAACGATATACAAGGCGTATCGAATAAAAATTTTTAATAATTAATTATCGGAATGAAATATTGTCGATTATTTATCGTGCTTCGTATTTTCGTCCGTAAAAATTATAATGTAATACATATATATAACGACGATGTGACTTTATCGGAAATAATCCGCAGGAAGCGGGACCGGTTTTAATCGATTTGGTTATTTAGTTCGATTTTTTAAATCCAGTTCGGTCCTAACTTAGTCGTTTGAATTCTAAGTTAAATGAAATTATACTTAAGACAGTGGGATCGTGTTTAATCATACCGATCTCCTGCCAGAATATTCTTTCGTTTATTTAGGATCTTTGATTATTGCCACTAATTGAGGTCGCTCAGATGGAATAAGAAAACAAATTGCTTTAGGCAACGAATCGCAACGATACGATCGAAATGTATAATTTGTAATAAGAAAAAAAA
>CM065052.1:11977989-12040489 GCA_032883995.1 Coronaproctus castanopsis | reverse complement strand
CTTAATCAGCAACTGTGATAATCAATGAACGCGATTTTTTAGTAGTACTAATTATTACATACGGTAAACAATTGTTGCGTTAGAATTTTGCGATTAATTATTTTCTATTTATTTTTCTCGATAATATAACTGTTATATCTCTCGGCTGATATTTCAAATATTGTTTTCTAGAAAAATAGATTTCCGGTTATTTTTAAATAATAGAAATATTATAATGCGTTGTGTGTTTGTGCACGCATATCCTACATGAAAGTTAATCTAAAGTAAGATTACATCTTTTAGAAATAATTTGAAGTGTAAACACACGCATATATGTATGCGAATAAATAAACGACAAAAACAACAATTAATATGGCTGAAATTTTTTCTTTATAAGAAAATAAAATAAAAATAAATAAAAAACACCCAAAAGTATAAAATTTTTTATACATAAACGAAACACGATAGATATTAAAATAAAAATAATAAAAACAATTCTAAAATAATTGTCCGATATAAAAATAAAATTTACAATATACTTCTCAGAATTAATTCTTCGTCAAAATTTATGGTTGAATTTAATAAATTGTTTTTTATGGTTTTTCGTAAAGAAAATTTTTTTTGAGAATTGAACTTTTTTTTTTTTTTTTTTGAAAAAATCATTTCAAACTTTTCAAGTTTTATATCATGCGCATAATCGACTCAGTAATATGGTTTTTTAAAAATCATTTAATTAATTTGTTGTAATGTACTAATTATAAATTATTAATTATAATAAAATTTTAGTCTAAATAGCTGTTTTTGTACTTTCAGAATAATTTGTTTCAAATTGAATTATCGTAGCTCGCAACAGGTTTTTTAAAACATAAAAATATATAAAATAATTTTCAAAAATATAGTAAGAAGTGTAAAACATTTGAAAAGTAACCGTGAATAATGTAAATTACAAACTCAGGTACGAGCTCTATGGCAGCGAGGGTTCGAGCAGATCTCGCTGATCTGAACCTCGAAATGACCAGATTGCTCCATCTGTCACGGGCAAAGATCGGTTCGATCACCATAGACTGCGCACTAAGGAAATGGAACGAAATATGGATCAGTTCCGATATAACAAATACGCTGAGGTCGGTTACAAATAATATATATCCTCTAAGGACGACGATTCAAGAAAGTCGCATATACGAAAAAGTATTAGCCCGGCTCAGAATAGGACATACTCAACTTACGCATGCATATATTTTCGAACACGACGAACCTCCAGAGTGCGAAGAACTCTGTGATGAACCTGTAACCGTACACCACCTGTTATTGAAGTGCAACAAATATGTAAATTGCAGAGCACTGAATGATATATCCACAGATGACATGAAGGATGTTCTCCAGGACAATATGTATATATAACACGTAAACTGTACGAGTATCTTATTTGTACGAATTTAATACCTTACATTTAATTAATTTAAACTAAGTGGCACAATCTTATTTGTACGAATTTAATGTTTTATATATAATTAATGTAAATTAAGTGGTCATAGCCGAAAGGCAATAAGTACTGCTATTAAACAAATAAATAAATAAAAAAAAAAACTATTTTAAAGAAAAATTATAAAAACGAATGATTTTTTTGAAAATGAAATAGTTGTTTAATTAGTCGGTTCAAAGTATTCAGTCGTTAAGTCGGTTAAACGATTTAGTCAGACTTATACTATGAAAATAATTTAGTCGCTTATTTTTTTGTAAATAAGTTACTTATATTTAGTTATTTTTTGTTAGTAACTTTAGATGGAACTCATTCGATTATTGAATATAGTGTTAGTGAACTATTAATTAACTTATTAAGAACTAATTTTAGTTGGTTTATAAGTTATGAATTATTCGATTCTTTAGTAACATTTATCGAGTGTGTAATACAGTGTGATTTCCCTATTAATGCGATTTGCAGGTGTTTATTATAATTTAAGTAATTACATCTTTTCACTAATGGCGTAAAATTCATTATGTTTAAACGATAAGAAAAATTAAACCGAATAACTCGGATTCAGATTTAAAAAATCAAATTAGTCATTTATTATTCGATTATGTCCATATATCTCTCTCTCTCTCTCTCTCTCTCTCTCTCTCTCTCTATATATATATATATATATATATATATATATATATATATATATATATATATATATATATATATATATATAATAGTTTAAAAAAATGATTAAATTACCCCTCGTTTAAAGAATGCGATGTTGATCGAGATGTCGGTCAGTACGACTTTCTGTAAAATATTAATCAAAACGTGGCAATGAAAACGGGTTATATAAAATTAATTCCGCGTTCCACATTTCTTTCAGGTTAAATGAAAATAACACTACTTGATTTAATGGAATTATTTTCACATATATATTTTTACAAGCTCGTCATGTGTCATAGTTCACTTCACATATGCTGTTACATAATTGCGTATATATATATATATATTTGTGTGTGTGTGTGTGTTGTACATATATTTCGTGATTTTAAGTAACCTTTTGCTATGGTAAAAAACAATTTTATACATACTTTAAAATATATTTTTAACTTGAATAAACTGAAATAAACTGAAATTAATCTATTATTTGTATAAATCCACTCGTTTTAAATATTATAAAACATTAATTTATTTTTATAATAACTTCAAAAATTCTTAAGTATTCATATTTTTAAAATTTTCAGACGTTCCGAAGATATTTAATTTAAGTTGTTTGGTGTTACGATAATTAAATTAGTTTATTGAAAAGTATACTTTTAACGCTTCCCCTGTGTTACATAACGAAAACAATTTTTTTTCTATTTCTGCCGATTCGTTCCTAGCCAAGTTGCCTATCTATGAAGTGTATCATCTTGTATGGGGAATACATCTCATATTTAGTTCATAAACTAGTAGTTTTTTGAATCGTCCTTCCTTAATTTCATATCTACTTGTTTTCTCGTTTTTTGTATATGTACTTTGGAGCTTATCCTAGATATTTGATACTATTGCTTTTTGGTATAATATTTCATAGATAATTATGATGATCAATGCGCACTGTAGAACAGCATCTGAGCTTTCCTGTAATGCTACGACTGCCGGTTTAGGCCTCTTATCTCGAGAAATGAGCATTGTGTCATCGGCAAATTTGATATTTCCGCTGGTCGGAAGGTCTGCTATATATAAATTGTATAGTAGTGGCCTCAGTAAATTTCCCCGAGGGACACCAGCTTTAATTTGAATACGGTTCAGGGTAGTCATCAGAGCGTGTAACACGAAATTATTTCTTCGTTTGATATGATTTTATAAGTTGATAATGCTGTTTAAATTTTGTATAATAAACCTTCATGTCATATTTTGTCAAATGCATAATTTAATAATACTGTTCAGGAAATACTGTTTAAATTTGGTATAATAAACCTTCATGTCACGTTTTGTTCGGCAAATTTGGCATTTCCGTTGGTCGGAAGGTCCGCTCTATATACATTCTATAGTAGTGGCCGCAGTAAATTTCCCCGAGGAATACCAGCTTTAATTGAATACGGTTCAGAGCAGTCATCACAGCGTTTAACACGGAATTGTCTGTTCGTTGGATATGAGTTTATAAGTTGATAATACTGTTCAGGAAATACTGTTTAAATTTGATATAATAAACCTTCGTGTCATGTTTTGTCAAATGCTTTCGGGATATCTATAATTATATAATTTGTTTCAATACTTCTTCAATCATTTCCACAATTCTATGAATCTGTTGTTCTGTAGAGCGAACATTCCTGAAACTAAAAATAGTGTTGTTGTGGAATATCTTTCCTTCCATAAAGACAAACTTAATTTTTTTTTAAACAATTATCGTGATACTGTATAAAGTATAATTTTATTTTATTAATTCTCGAATTAATTAATTTAATCATTTTAAAAATATATTTATAACTGCAATAAACTAAAACTAGTATATTAGCTGTCTATATCCCATCGTTTTAACTTTTATAAGACATCAAGGGCTTTAAAATTTATAAGCGTTCGCGTTATATTTTTAAAATTTTCCGCCATTCCGAACACTTGGGTTATCGGTTAAATCGTTTTTACAAATAATGAAATTAATTTATCGAAAAGTATGCACTTCCTCCGTGATACATAACGAAAATAATCATAATAAAAAAAAGTAAAATAAAAATATATATATATTTTTTTTCAATTATTGTGATACTGTTACAGTGTAATTTTATTTTATTAATTTTCGAATTAATTAATTTGACGATTTCAAAAATTAAAAGCTTTAAATAAATCAAATTTGAAATTTATATCCTCCGATCGAATCATGCGCCGGAAAAAATGACAATCGTTACACCTGCGTTAGAATAATTTATTTACGGCGATCTTTGATAACGATGAAATAGTCGCGCGAAGACGTAAACATTACGTAATCAAATAAATAAATTCGAAAGGTTAGCAGAAGACGTCACTCAGTCTGGTTAACCGATTAACGAAAAGAAGACCGGCTAATCGTCCCAGAGCAAGCCAATAAAACAATGCGATCGCTATTATCTTTCTCACAGATTGTTTACTCGACCGGCGAGTTAATACTCATTTTTTTACCGACCACCTGGATGGATGATGGAGTAGGCTAAAGGACTTACTCGTTTGATTCGAATTCAGGTCTTGTCAGCAGAATGCTAAAAATATTACAACCACGCCGCTAAACTCTCGAGAAAGTCATATTATTATTCGTTAACGTTTCGCGTTTCTAGTGTAATAACATAAAAATAACTGTAAAACTTTAAAAAATACCAATTGAGATATGATCACGCGTAGAAAAAATAACGAAAGACCTTTTTAAATGAGAAAAATTTTACGACGACCTGGAAAGATATTAACCTACAGTTAAGATTACGGCTTGTGCGATGGTATGGCCCCGGTAACAGTGTGGAACACGTTCCCACACTTGAAAATAAGATCGAATCGCTGAAGATGTATATATGTCGCCGTATTTTGTAGATTTCGTATACAGACCATATATAATATATATATATATATATATATATATATATATATATATATATATATATATATATACAAAAAATGTCAAAGCAAATGGAATTGCTATACACTGTGTACGTTCCGGGAAATTAAAATATTACGATCATATAAATAGACACCCGGAAAGTTATTATTTATTTCAACTTGTCTCGAATGGTGTCATCGAGGGATATCGGAAGCCAGTGTGCAGAAAAATATGATTAAGATCCGATATGTGTCGGTTCGGTGGTGCAACAAGACATCTTCATAGTTGACAGAGGTGTGCAAGGACAAAGACGAGATATCTATGTATGTTGATTGTCAAATTGCGGTCGGAGATGGCGTAAAAATAAGAATATACGTATATGATGACATTTATCATTGTATATTTTCAGGATCGTCTGAAAGTTTCATTTTGTCAGTTTTCACCTCAAGCTTATTATATCCGTCGTCTATTAATATAGTCGAATGACTATGGTCGAATTCGAGTGCATTAAATGTCGGAAAAATATTTTATTCTCTCGGACAGAAAATACTCCTCGGAAGAAAATTAATTTTCTAACCGGACGCTGTTTGACTTTAATAGGTTATTCTACTTGAATTTCCACGTTTAAGTTTTTCCGATAAAATTTTACGTAGGAGACGGATGTTTCGCCTATTAAATTTAACCGAGCCAAATAGCAATTACTATTAGAATGTACCGTTTACACATGTATACATATATATGTATGTATATGTGTAGGAATGCTTATAAGCATTAAGAACGTGCCGTTAGATAATGATTTTGTATTTATTATTAATGAAGATGTACGTCAGCGAAAACAACTCGATTTTCGAATAGGCTGCTGTTTCTTTTAGTTTGGCATGAGCCAGATTTACATAAATAACTTCTGACAATGTCGTTTCACTTCGCTGTTAACTATTTTCTCTATCTATTCCACTCATTTCTTTCACACACATATATATATATATATATATATATATATACACACATATATATATATTATATATATATATATAGTTAGTATATATGTTGGTATTTATATAAATTTATTTTCGTCACTTTAAGAATTTGTCGATGTGTCGGGCATTTTTTAATTTTAAGGAGATGCATTTTGTTACTTTTATTTGTTTACATTTCGAACTGTTTACTACAGGGTATTTAATAATTATTCTTTACATTTTTTTAAGTGGAGAAGTGTGGTTCCAGTATCAACTTCACACACACACAAATATATATACACAATATATATAGTTATACATATATATATAGTATCGTATTGTATGATGTTGATTTATAACTGGAGCTCTAAACGGGAAAGCCTGTCTAAACGCTCTTCGTGCTGTTGATGTAAATCTTCAATCGTAATCCCATTTGCATTTTTCGATGATGTGTTTTACTGTTTGCCTGGGATGTCCCCTAACAGCAACTAGCCGAATCAGAAATCTAAATTTCTGCAGAAACCAGTTCGGATTCTATTTAAGAGTCGCCACTCATTTCGTCGAGGTTTCATTCATAGAGATTGTTCCGCACGGTTCTCGACGAAGGGTCCATTTGGGAAGGAATTACATACTGATTTTCATTCCTTGATCCATTTTACTTTCCAATTGAGTGTGAATCGTGCTTGATACAGGATTGTGGATAGGGATTTCATAGGTTTTAACCTAACTGTAGGTGTTTCTATTATAAATTTCTTAATTTTTTCGTTTTCTTTGAATTTTACTGAGATCTTTTGAAAGAATCGGTTCTTCGAATGCGAGGCGGTTGGATGTTTGTAAGAACCGGAAGCCGTGCGGTCGGTGTGATACATATCGTTGCTGAGATAATACGCATCACTTCGTACGTCCACTTTTCGCACGTAACAACTGTTCACCCACACCGGCGAACAACTGATGATAAATCGGATATACGTGTAAAGTCTTTCTTCGTATAATATTTACGCTTGTTCTAAATTTCTAACTTAGGTAAGATGTGTTTTGTACGTGATCCACCGATTTAACGTTATTTCCCAGATATTTTGGATTCTTCGAGTTATTAAGTGGCGTTCTATTCATTGTCAGGTTTAGTTGTGTATTTACTAGCGTATTATTAACTTGTAACAGGGCAACATAAGTTTTGTTCGTATTGGGCAGTAAATTACATTTTTCTATATACGCATTTATTATGTTTAATTATATCTACAACTACCTCTACGATTCGTTAATGTTGTTATCTTGCACTGCAACTGCAGTATAATCGTCGTGTTGAAATACGATACTATTCAATATATTCGAAAATTGTTATTAAAAGTGGTCCTCAGTAGACTAACGAATATTGTATCAAGCAATGACGACCGTTGGGAAGCATTCCATTATTTTGTGTGTAAATTAAACCATTAACATTGCCACTTATTGTCTTCAGTTGGACAGATTGTGCAAAAATTTATAAAAAAAAAATTCCTGTATTGTTTATTTATTTATTTATTTTTGTTTCTTTTTAATTAATATTAATGAAACAATGTCTTGCGTTAGCGGTAGAATTGTTCTATCGGTTGATAATATTTATGGCGGATGCCGCGAGTTTTTTTATGTAGAATCCGGAAGAATTATGTGCATATATATATATATATATATATATATATATACACGTTATTCACCCCTGATACGTATGTTGCATGAAAGACAGTTGTACATGTTTTTTTCCCGTCTTTTTTTCTTTTTTTCTTTTTTTTTTTTTGGTTGTAATTATTCATTGCCTTTATATCTTTCTTTATTTATCTTTTTATATTGTTTCTTCGTTCTTTTACCTCTCTGACAGTTCTTTCTGTGTTTTCATGCCGACGGTATTTGTTCTGTTTTATTTTGATCGGCCCAGTTTAATTTTCTTTAAAAAATAAAAATAAAAAAAACGGAAAAAATTTTAGCGACGCTAATTAGGTGTTTTTTGTTTACCGAGTAAAACCCGGTCGTATTTAAATTTTTTTTCGTTGGTTTCACTTTGTTATTAATTATACGTTATTATTATTAATATTATTTAAATTTTTATATTTCTCATGATTATAATCTCTAATTTCCTATACATAATTAAAGATCTGAACATTATTTGACTGCTACGTCATTATTATTGTTTATTAAATCATTATTATTATTTTAAATATTTTTTAACGATTTTTATTTATTTTTTAATTTATAATAATTTTTATTTCGCGTTTCCTCTTTTCACCTTCATTTTTTGAAATGTACTGGTGTACTGCATTTTTCGAAATAAAAATAAATTTGATTTGATTTTGATTATTATTATTATTATTGTTATTACAGTCGAAGTTACTACTTGTTATCATCTTTATTATTTATTACTATCATATAATGATAATATTAATTATCATCATCATTATTATTGTTATTATTATTATTGTTGTTGTTTTAATTGTGATGATGATGATGATTATTGTTATAATTGGTATTATTATTTTAGCTCGTTACTCGTGCACATGATGCGCATTTGCGAGCATTATATATCTAACGTTTACTTTTGTAACTTTATTTTCCTGATTATATATATATATATATTGATCGATCGATTGAGTGATTAGCATTAATGTGTAAAATTATTAGCTATGCGGACGATACTGCACTTTTAGTTGATTTCCGGTACACAATTGTTTTACAAATCAGATTTAAGATGAAGTACATAATTTAGAGTTTTTAACCGCGATATATAGATAATGTTATTTCTGTGTATATCGATGACGTCTCGCAGAGAGTATATGAAATTAAGTACCTCGGTATTATAATTGATGTGACTTAGCATGCGCAAACACGTTCTGCGGCTAGTAAACTAAGAAAATTAAATTACAATTTTTTTTCACGTAGTCGTGGCCATTTTTTTAAATTCGTAGCTCATATCGATCGTATTTGAAAACGGTCTTTTATTTCGAGCTTGTCATTTTAACATCTATTAAATCGGCTTTAGCGAAATTTTACAAAAATCGAAATTCAAAATATCACCCCCCTTAAGTTTTTTCCAAATAATTTGTTTCTATATATGCACTGTCCTTGCAATAATGAACATACAAAAAATCCCTAATGTCGGTTGAGCCGTTCCCGAGTTATGGTATTTAAAACAATTGGCAATTCATTTATATATATATATATATATATATATATATATATATATATATATATATATATATATATAAAGATATTTATATACATTCACGCATTTATACGTGTTCAGTTCATACTAATAAACAAATCCGCATTAGTTAATATACATACACATACATATATATATATATATATATATATTTTCATAACATTATAACGTACACAACAGTAAAACGCCAATTACAATGTATGCACTCGCAGAATACTTATAGAATGAAAGTATTAAGAAAAAAAAATTAGACCACACTCAGACAACACATTAATTATCATAAATCATATTAAAAAAGGAAAAAATAAATTACTAATACCGGCCAAAAAAAGTAATTATGTTTCGAATGGGGCACAGTACCTATATCAGGCACATATCGAAACACAACATAAATACTAATCATACACCCGTATACCAATGTAAACAAGCTCTCCCTGGAGACACGCACATTAATGCATACTAATTCGCAAATGTAAAAAATCAGGACTGAATACAAATCATACGCACGTATTATCGTGCAAGGAAGTTCTTATTCCAGTCACGCATAATGACACACGAATTCATAATAATAATAAACAGGACTTTTAAAATAAAAAACTTATTGATAAGAAAGTCCAAATAAAAAGAAACATACGAAAAGAAAATAGGGTTAAAAATATTTATTATTTCATATATATATATATATATATATAATTTTTCTGCGCATATGTGTATGTGACTGTACTCCTAAATGGCTGGAACGATTTTGATAAAGTTTTTTGTTCGTGTTCCAGTGGATTCTTGAATGGTTTGGATTCACAATTCGGGGCACTTGAAAATATTTATTTAATCAATTGTCTATTTATAAATTGTTGTTGATCTTGGAATGTTTTACGTTGAATCCGACAAACAGCGCTGCGATCGCATTGTAGAATATTCAATTAGATTTTATTTTAATTTCATTTTGATTTCATTTTGTCCCGACTGGTTGGCGCTGCGATCAGATTCCGGTAACTTTGTGTTATTATTGTGTTAACATAAATCGCGCGCTAATTGAAATATTACATTAAGTTGTAATTAGTGTGTGAAGGGTTTTGAAGTGTGTACATTGAAAACTATACATTTTGCAAATTTAGTTATTCTACATGATTTTCTATCAAATTATACTAACCTACAAATTTATTTGCGCAGTACAGTTTCTACATTTAACTTAGCTCGTAGTTGTTTGACGCGCAATCGATTGGTCGAATTGTGATAACGGTACGTCTCGTCATCATCATCATTTCTCCTCAACCGTGAGGTTGGTGGGCAACATGGCCTGTAGCTAAGCAAATAATTTACTGGCAAGATTCTTTTATCTTCACATAATTTTGTTATTTTATTATGGCCTCCATAAATCGGGTTCTTGGTCTTCCTCTTCTTAATTTTCCATTTGCTTTTCCTTCTATGAAGTTTTTTAACCATTTACAATGTCTAATTTGATGATCGATCATACGATTTCTTCTCTTTTCAATCGTGTTTATTATCTCTGGTTGTTCTTCTATTCTTTTGAATACATCCTTGTTTGTGATTTTATCCATCCATGATATTCTCAGCATCCTTCGATAACAGCATACTTCAAAAGCTTGAAGTTTTAATCTTTCTTTTTTATATAAAGTCCACGTTTCGCTGCTCCAGACAAAAGTTTTAACGAACAACTTCCTTATGGGTAATGAAATATTTCTGGATGTAATAAGCGTTTCTTTCCTTTTAATAAAAGCGTTTTTATATTCTTTTTCTTACTTCGTTTTCTATTCTTCCGTTGGACGTTATTAAATCGCCGCGAGATAAGAAAATTCTTTTACTCGAGGTATTCGTTTTCCATTGAGGACTATGCCTATTATATCTTTTGCGACTTCATTTGCGCATATCATTTCGTTTTATCTGCATTTACATTTTGCATTTTTCTATTAATAGCATATTTAAGTAATCAAGATGCTGTTGCAATTTTTTCTCTCCCCTTGTGCTGTCAAAACAGTATCATCGGCATAATAGTGCTTTATTGGACTCCACTGATTTTAGTGCCAATGTTTTTCTTTTCTGCAAAAGCTTTCATCGTTTCCTCTATGTATATATTAAAAAGAAGTGGGGCGACAAGTAGCATCCTTGTCTTGTCCCCTTTTTTATTTTGGCTCTGGCTGTTTTGTTTATTACTGCTTCTTGGTTCTTATATAATTGGAAAAGTATCCTTCGATCTCTGTAATCTACACATATATCTTTCAAGATTTTGAACATTATATTCCAGTTGACATTATCGAAGGCTTTTTCAATATGGACGAAAGCAGTAAACAGTTTTTTATTAATCTCCAAATTTTTCTCAATAAGTAGTCGTAAAGATAATAACGTTAAATATGGTAATAAGTTTTCAAATAAAAATGTTCATCAAAACGGTCCAGATTGTTACAACTAATGCAAAAAAAGTTTGAAATTTTCGAATTTAAGACGCGTCTGTCGGGTCCACTGTTACTTATATACTAGTTGCGGATTAATGTTTAATATATCATCATATAGATGCGATCGTATTTTCTACGAACTACGTACAAATCGAAGAAAATACGATAAGACTAAAATTACCATTTTTATTTTGTCTAAATTGCTGCGACAGGGATAGTATGACAATAAAACGGAAATGTTTTATTAAGAACACGATTGTTATTATTTATAAAATTATAAAAAATTAATATTTATAAAACGATAAAAATAATAGTTCCCGGTAAAATACGTCGGTAATGCTGTAATTAAAAAAGTAGGAATAGAGCTAATTATCGTTAGGTGTATTTTTCGGACGAGCGTATTTATTTCAATATAGTCGATGATAATTTCAAATAACAATGAAATTGTTGGCAGTTTTTTTTTTCAAAATTCACCTTCGTTATCAACATAAGCTTTGAGAACACTTGAAGCGGAATTTTTCCGATATCCATAATTTGTTCATTTCAAGTACTCTTTCTACTGACGCATTTGTTCCAGGCAGGCCTAAAATATATTCTATTGAAATGCGAAATTTACTACGTTTAAGATTATTAGTGTACAACGATTTTCTGTCGAAACACTTAGATTATTCCAATCTACCAGTTAAGATTTAGGCGCTGTATTGGCCTTTCGTATAATTTTGATTATTTCAGACATCGTCTACGGTTGAAACTAAAAACGGGACATAATTGTGTGTCCGGAAGTTTTATCGGCAACACTGTGACGGAGTACCGCAAAAAGAGACTCGTATTATGACCTACTCTACTAATGTCGGGGGGGTAAAAGTAAAGAATAAATAATTCTCATCTATGTTACGATGTTTCGTCTCATGATATGTCGAAGGTTAGAGAAGATTATAACACAAGGAATAATCCCAGGGTAGAGAAGCAAAGGACGTCCGCCGACTCGTTCTATAGATCGCATACAAGAGATGACGCGGATGTCAATGCGACAACTAATGAACAGTATACAGGATCCAGGATTTAATCGCGAAAACTACACGATTGGTCACGACATCTGTAATCAGATAACGAATAAAAGAAGAAGATGTTAGACTATGCAGGAACACCTCAGCTTACTTATATTTCATCCAGTAGTCGATCATGTTTTGTGAAATATTATAATTCATATCTAAAGTAGGATCGTGTATAATTTGCATGAGCGTCGTAAGAAAAACATACGATTAACGGCTATTATCGTGTCTTGACAATTATATTCATTAATTTTAAATATCGGCGTCTTTTAATTATCGTAATTTTTCGGTTAATTCCACTTTCGAATCGTGAAATTTAAATTATCTATTCCGTTTGATTTTTTTCATTTTAGTTTTTTGACTTTCGGCATCTGGCTCATTTAACAATAACGCGCCCGTGTATATTTAAGGGGGAGAAATTTTAGTAGGTTTTTTTCTCGACTTTTCGATGTGTGGCAACGATTTATTGCGAAATTATTATTATTATCAAGGTTGAAATTAATTGCAAATTGCTAAAAAGAAAAATAAAGAAAATAAAATAGTATGCGTTTTAAACCGGGTAATTATATAAATGCTCTTTATACTGTACTCGACTCGCATCGGGAGATTGCTGTTTTATAAATTCAGGTTCTCTTGTTATTGTCGGCTGTGTTTCGGCTGGCTGGCTGGCTTTTTTCTTAAATAAGTAATTAATTAATCCCTCATAATCGGCGTTAATGCGCTTATAATAGCAGTGGTGATACGTTGAGTTCAATAATAATAATAATGATAATAATAATAATAATAATAGTCATAAATAAATAAAGGAAAGTAAACGATATTAGGGACGTTATACTAATTACGCGTAATACTCCACTCGTGTCGTATTGAAGTGTTACAGGAGGGGGAGGGCTTTTTTACTTATAATTTATTTTTTAAGAAAGAAAAATACTTTACGATTCGAGCAACACGTACCGATATTATAGGGTGACTCAGATAAGACGTACGTTTTGTTTTTGCTACGACGCAAACTGCGTGCTTCACGTTTAGTGTACATACGGGGAATTCGTTTTTGTACCAGTTATAATGACATTCTAATAACGAGAAGGAGCGCGCATTTTGAGCGGAACGTTAGTTTCGGCGTGAATCGATCACGACTACAAAAGAAAAATTAAGAATTCAAAGTTACGCGATTTTTTTTCTGCGGAGATATCTTAAGAGCCGCGTTTGTGAAACACGTCCACGAGAACTGGATGACCTAAAATGTCGGATTTCTAAAGAAATCTCAAAAATTCAGCGATCTATGCTCGTAAAAGTCTTCGAAAATGTTGTAAAAAGACTCAGAGAATATGACGGTTATCCGAACGGTATTGTGTTGCGCAAATGATTGTGTAAGCTAATCCCTCGTTTTGCTATTTTTAAATAAAATTTCATTCAAAAATTTTGCTCGAATAGTTTCGAAAAACAACAAAACCGTCCGTCTTCTTTCGGTCATATTATTATTATATATTTGAAATATTAAATCGTTTGAAACGCAAAAAAATATATATTAAAATTTATTTAAAAAATTCATAAAATATGTCGAATTAATTAAATAGCGAATAATAAATCAGGTAAAGTCGGCAGTTTAATTTACTTTGAAGAGATCGGCTAATGAAAGAATGGAATACAAAAAGTGTATTTACAAAACAAATATACGTTCTGAAAAAAAAACAACGAAATTAATATAAATACTAAATTAAAAATATGTCTAGTTGAATTACCTAATTAAAATGGAAAAAAAAAACATACAAGAGGAAAACCACCAACAAAACCAGCAGCATACCGATCATAAAGCTGACAATATTTAAACTTATAAATATTTTAGCTATTGCGTCAAACATATTTTATATGTATTGTACACGAAAAATAAATTTTGGACGAAAAAAAACAAACAATGCCAATAAAAATGTCATAATTAATAATTGATAATTATCGAGAAATTTTTTTAAATACTTGCAATTCTTGAAAGTAAAATTAGTGAAATAAAAGGGAAAAAACATTAATATACAAAATAACGTCGTTAAGAAAATTAAAATGTAACAAGAAACGAAGTAAAATTTTAAAATAGAATTGTGAATTTTAAATTAAATATTGAGATACATTTTTCTATAAAGTTAATTTAGAGCGAATAAAGGAATGAACGGAAATGTTAAAGGTGTTATAGAACTCTATAATCTGCGTTTATATTTATTATATACGTAAATTAGTCCGGGATCAGATAGTTGCCGATATGTAATTATTGAAAAAATTCTGGGAAACGGAGAGAATGCATTGACATAGGGAAGTTAACATTTGAAATGCATCTGAAACACGTATTTTGGATTAACTGTAGCTGTTTCTATTACTTGGAGTCGGAGACGGAACACAAGACTGGAGAAGAGCGTGCACAATGGGATGAATCATTATTTTATATACGAGGTCAACTTATTTCAAATGTTTAAATGCGATTTACGAAGCTCCTCAGGGTTCGGTACTCGAACCTAATTTGTGGAACATACTGTACTCCACTGTGCACTTTAAAGTTGAACA
Organism: Coronaproctus castanopsis; assembly: GCA_032883995.1. Taxonomy (NCBI): domain Eukaryota; kingdom Metazoa; phylum Arthropoda; class Insecta; order Hemiptera; family Monophlebidae; genus Coronaproctus; species Coronaproctus castanopsis. Next base: position 12,025,342 of record CM065052.1, on the reverse strand, counting down.
TTTCTGTTCTTATATTAATGCTACATGTCAATTTCCTATGCCGACGATCTATGTTTAGCGTTTAAAGCTAAGAATTCTACATCACTATCTGATTCGATTCATTTTCCGCATCTTTAAAATACTTAGGTATAATTATTGACAGTAAATTATCGTTCATTCCTTATTTCCATACATTCCTTCCAAGTGTATGGACGTATATAATAAATTACTGCGTTTACAGAAAAATAAGGAACGTGCGATTTTATATAAAGGCCTCATTCAGTTCCGTTTTTGGTATGGTGTGGCCAATTCTCAGTCTGGCCAACAAATAGCAGACAAAATTTTTGCTTCGGATGGCTTCTTTATATCGAACTACGCCGACCTCTGCAGCTTGTGTTGTCTGTGATGTCTGGCCGCTCGATCAATTTCTTGACGGTAGGGCTCTCACAAGGGGGAACTGAGATGAAACATTCGAGCCAGCTAGGAGGTATTGTTGTACAGTCTGTTCAGTATTTGAAATTTATAAAACATATCACGTCTTTGTTGGTTGAGAAATGGCAGGACAGGTGGGATGAAACTGAAACTGGCAGGAAGACGTATGTTTTTCTTCCTGTTTGAAAATGCTTGACGTCAACTTCTACAGTGCTCAGGTGTTGTTAGGTCACGCCAGGTTTAGTTCCTATCTTCGTAGGTTCCGACTTGTTAGTGATCCTGTCTGCACGTGTTGTACTGTAGGTGAGGCGATGTACATCATACGTTGTTTATTTGACTTGTGCATTTACCGCCCTTCGTCGCCAAGTTGGTATGGACTGTTCGGATGTGTATGCTCTTAGCAGGAAAGTTGAAAGTTTTCTTTTGCTGGTCGAACGGGTTATGCCTTCGAAATTTAAAATACAAAATTCCTTTGCTCGCAACTCGCGCCTAAATCACTAGATACCGTTGCTTTGTTCCTTTTTTGGTAATTTTTGCAATTTTTACAGTAGCGGTGTCATTTATCTTTTTATCTTTTTATTTACATTAATTAATGTTTTATTATTTTATTATTTAATTATTTAATTACCTTTTACTTTTTCCTTTTTGAGACTCTTTATTTTTATTTTAACTTTTTTTTTTTTTTTTTTTGGATATAAGTTAATATCCATTTCATTTTTCTACTTCGTATTTTATTTTATTTCTATTAGGTATGAATAATAGCTTTTTAACTATAAGTTTATTTGTTTAAATCTTTCTGGTAGAAGGTTTTATTTTAACTTTTAATTATTTATTTTATTTTACCGTTAGAAGTTAATTTCTATACAAACTCGTTATTCTTTATTTGATGGAAGAAGGGACTATGTATTCTCATCTATTCTTTCATCGCATTAAGTTTAAGTGTTCAATGGCCTTCATTATTTTTTTCCAATAGAGGGAGGGGGTTTTTAGTAGGTACAGATCACACACACTGATTTTGGTTTCCTAGCAGTACATTTTGTATGCACTGCGTGAATAAAAAGTAAAATTTATGTGACTCTTGAAGATTTTCCTCCTCACGCTTAAAAAAATAAGCGCGATTTTAATCGATACTTTTTAAAAGAATTACTTCGAACATTTAAAACACGATTAAACAGTTCATAAAAAGCTCATATTGGTTTGTTAGTTTTAACAGTTCCAAAGGTTAAATTTGTCCGAGAAGTTTAATACATATCGAACGAATTTATTTATACTTTGGTACTAATGCGTTCTTGTCTATAATACGTAATATGTTTCGTATTTAATTAAATCTCACATGCGTATACTTAGTATGCGTGAATATTTATATTTAATATAACGCGTTGTTTCACATAATAAATACTCGTATTTATTTATACTAATGTACGGTATACATTTGCTTATATGTGTGTCAGGGTTATATTTACAATTTGGCGAATTTCACAGGGAAAGTTGATTCAATATATATATATATATATATATATATATATATATATATATATATATATATATATGTATGTGTGTTTGATCACGTATATGATCGTGTATATTCTAGTTACCCGAAGATGACATTTTCTCTACATAATGCGTATACATAGGGGAATTGTCGTTAAATTCCATGTTTTGTTATTAGTTATTTTTTCTGTATTTTGTTAGTTATGGCCTAACTAAACGTGTGGAGTCTGTCCAGAAATTGTGAAATGGGGTCGGTCGAATGACGACGCATGTTGCCCATTAGTTTTGTTATATTCAAAACATTAAATATAAAATACGACTGAAAGCGGTCGAAATAGTAATAATAATTACCATCAGCATCATCGTAAAAATCGAAGAGTACAAATACCCCGCCAAAATTTTCGATTAATAATAATAATTTCAAACTGCCGTTTCGAAAACAGGAAATGACTTTGGCGACCGAAAATTTTGTTTATAGTTTATTCCAATTTGACGTCAACCATCTAACCCTATAAATACCTCGACCTACCCATTGGGAATATCGGCGTGTATATATATACACGTATACCCTATATAATAACGTTTACATTTATCTAGTCAGGTGAAAAGTCGAAATTGTTGTTTTTTTTTCTTTCTACTTGGTGATTTCGGTAATTTGGCAGCTTCCTCCTGTTATATATAGTCTTCGGTTATCTCGTTCACGTTCCGTACTGCAAATATTTATCTTTGCACATCCAGAGCGATGAGAATTCGTCGGATACGATCCGTGTTGCTATTGCCGCTGTCGTGTGGTGTAGTGTTGGTAAATTGCTTCGTCGGGCGATTAATCGCGTGCCTACTGCCGGGTCGGTTATTTTTAATATCGAATATTCACTAACAGCATCTGCTGAAATAACAAATCGAACGATAAAAATAGTTTTTATTTTAATCATTTACTGACCGAACGACCTCCACGCTAAAAAAAACAGAGGAAATATTTTTTCCGCAGGATGACGTCCTTTGTTTCCACTTTTTTTTCCTTGAATTTAAATTTCAAAGAAGCTTGGTTGTTCCAATCTTGTTGAGGTTCGAATACGTGTTTTTTTTTTTTATCATAAAGGTCGACCAAATATATACAATTGCATCCTCCTTCGACCAATTGGAGCAAATGTTTCTCTCTCTCTCTGCAGCTAGAGGGAAATAAATCGGGGTTAAAAATAACGAAAAAACTAAAATTTTATGTTAAGAAAAAAGAGGCTTTATACCAATAGGAAATAGCAATTAGTCACCGAACTTATATATTTAGATCACTAATTTCATTTAAAAGCAAATTAATAGCCGAAATACACCGCAGAGTGGCCATAACGTGGAAAAAGTACTGGATGATGAAATCAATTTTTAAGAGCAATCTAAAAAGCGTGGCGTTCAACAGCTGCCTGCTACAATTCTTAACTTACGGTTCCCAAATATGATCGATGACGCAAAGACAGGTAAATAACTGCCAAAACAATTTAAAAAGATCAATATTACAAATCAAGAAACTAGATAGAGTCAAATTATTAAAAACGATTAAGGAACAAGCGGGTGATAATAGGGATGTCATAATTTCAATCCGCGCGCTGAAATGGAAGTGGGGAGGACATGTCGTAAGATACGGAGATCAGACGAAGAAAGTAACGGAATGGTTCCTGGCGTACCGCAATAGAAAAAAGTCGCGACCATTTACACGTATGGATGACGACTTCAAAAAATTCCTGTGTTCCAGAAGCTCTCTGTATAGAATGGAACTCAACAAACGCAACTGGAAAAAATTGGAAAAGACCTTCGTTCGAAATGGCCTAGTATGACTACGTTAGAAATTAATTTTAGAAATTGATTTTAGCTGTAACAGATATTTATAAATTATTAATTTAGTTATGCTGAATAAAGGTTATTATTATTATTATTATATACATATTAAAATTTGAAGAGATCATTCCGTTACTCGTTCGACAAAAATAAGACTTACGCTTTAGTATTTGTCATATTTGCATATGGAATCGAAACCGGGACATTACATAAGAATCGAGTTATCATAACATATATATATATATATATATATATATATATATATATGTCATAAATAACTTTATACTGAAAAAAGGATGGCGATGAGAGGAGATATAAATAAAAATTACAACTTACACTGACAAGATTTTATAATAACGAAATAAACATAATTATGTTATTACGATAACAAGCTCTAATCCGATCTAGTTGTTGTTGCGAAATAAATATATATATATGTTTCTTTAAATCGTATTTACGTGAGATAAGTTGATAGCAAATATGGGATGATATAAATAGAGGTTAAAATTCTCACTGACGAGAGTTTAGAATTTAGAAAATGGAAATGATTATTTTTATATATTTTCGAAAATAATAACCGGCTACAATCGGCTCTATTTATCACTGGCGTTGTCGGATTAAGGTCCTCCGTTGATACGATGACAATGCGAAGAGACACGTTTGACGGCAAAAACTACGTAAAATGTTTATTTATTAATGTACATAAAATGACGCATAACACTCGTAGCTTATCCGATAATAAGCGACTAAATTACAAAGTGAACGTAATTATAACAGAATTATTAAAATAGGGACAAGCGTATATGTTTACCTCAGGTCGAATTATATTAGTGTAATTCCGTTCTTATTGTTGACAGTATTTAAGATAGGATTATTGCTGATGAAATACGGCAGAAAGCATTCGGATGCTTCGGTTTGTACTATCTACAGCTCGGTTTATGTGACTTTAGTCGTCAGTTAACCTCCTAAGTATTTTAGTTCTTTGCACTTAGCGCTACATGCGCCATTAAGAAGAGCAAGTTCAACTTCTCACTGACGAGAACAAAATTATTAAGGTTCTTTTTCGTGATTTCTGATAATAATAATCGAAGTGTAAATAATCCGATCTACGCGGTTTTTTATTTATTTTTTAATATACCATAAACAACAGCGATGATGACGAGTTAAAAACAAAAATGTTATTACAATTAGATGTTTTCAGTGGGAAAGGGTGGTCTTACAGTTGAATTAAAGAATTGGTCGAAACCTATCGTTACAAACGTAACGATATTCTGAACTAGGGATGGACAAAAAATAGATACATCGATGTTTTTTTCGATGTAATATATCGATTACACCGATGTATCGTAGAATACATCGATGTTCTGCGATGCATCGATTTATTTTATTTTATTTTATCATACATAATGTTAAAAATGTTGGAAAATAAAAGGAAATAGATGTGTTACGTTAAAAATGTTTATTATTAATCAACGAAAATTTTAAAAAATGACCGTTTAAACAAATTAAATACGCAATAGTAGATTACGCAGTACTCGTTAAAAATAATATTACAAAAACTTTGTTTATCTCGGTATTTATTACTAAAACTTTTATAATCCAATTACGTTTCTTATTTTGACAATCAATTAATAAAACATGCGTAAAGTTAAAAAATTAAAACAAATATTTTCACTTAAAAGTAAACAAAAATGAAGCTTCTTTTTCTTTGATTCAATTTGTGAGCCAGTGACTGCCAGTGTAAACAACGTAGTTTTAGAGAAATAGCATACTGAAGGATGATAAAAACTGTAAAAACTGTAACTATAGTTACTATTATTATTATTGTTATTATCATCATCATTATTATTTAATTAATTAGTTAGTGTTATTATGAATGTAACTAGTTTGTAAATATCGACCGAGATAAAATATTTAAAAATATAAAATCTAAATAAATAAATTACATCGTAAAATCAGCTTTATCGATTTAAAATATCAAATGAAAAACATCGACGTATCGAATATATCGAAACGTCAAGAATACATCGATTAAATTCGATGCATCGATACTTTACATCGAGTGTTTTTTATACATCGATGTATATCGTCCATTCCTATTCTGAACGGCCGTACTTGAGAAAATACTTATTAAAAAAAAAAAAAAGATCCTATTTACACCGGGAGAGGGGCTCTTCAGATTAAGCACGTTATACTAAGATGCGATAAAATTCAAACGTTCGATAATCGAAAGTGAAAAAGAAACCTCCTTCGGTTAGTTCAGAAGTTTTGGTATCTTTCATCCTGTGAGATGAACGATCAATCATCGGAAATAATGCGTAATCTTTATATATATATATATATATATATATATATATATATATATATATATATATATATATATATATACCTTTTAAAGAGAATTAAAAATTACAAACAGTATCCGTCGTTTTTCCAGAACTCCACGGGGAATTTTCACTTTCCTGCAAGATACGATCATTCCGGATAGTTTAGTTGGAATTATCTTCGTCGTTTTCCTTTCGGAAAATCACGTTATTCTCTCGCGGAATTTCTTCCGGAATTTAGTTTTCCGGGGGCCGCTAAAGACGCGTCGTCATTTTTTAATTCGGCTACAGCGTCTTCGTTCTCTCGTATATAAACGACGGGCTCGATTGAAAACGGGTGAAATAGTTTATAAAATAAAACGTTCTAGTCTCGTCTGCGCGAGTTTGATTACTCTTCTCATTAACGATGCCGATAACGTTCAATTATTATCATCGTCATTATCGTTACTATCCTAGAATTTATTTATTCCGTTCACATTAAACCAGGAACGAACGCCAAGAAATTTTCAGACCACCTTTTAGCGATTAGGCAGTATAAATCGACAATAGTGACACACCGATGGATTGATAATATCCCCTACCTGTGTGTACTTCCAAGGTCAATTATCATCGTGTTGGATATATTTTATCTATTAATCGTGTCCATCGCGTTCTGTTTTGTCGTTTAAAAAGAATCGAACGATATGATCGATGCGTTTTTTTCTTTCGATAAAACGATTAAATTCTTCTTCGTCATATTATTATTATTATTATTATTATTATTATTATTATTATTATTATTATTTGTCGAAAATAAACGAGTATGCGGAAGTATGTAAATTATTTACTTCGTCGTCTGGATGAATACGGTTAATATGTACGCCACGTTCTACACTGTTGCCGGTAAGTTATTCAGAAATGTTTTCTTAAAATTTTTCGATTTTTCGATAAATTATTTTTATTTATCTATCGGTCGTTTGCGAACAATAACAAAACGACTTCGAAGTAACGTATCGCTGGTTAATTTGAAAAAAAAAAATTAAGTTAAATTTAAATTTATTTCAATATTGTACATTGCAATAAAGAAAATAACTTTAGTAGAATATTCGACTATGTGCGTACTCGCAAGAGCGTCTATATAATAAAGGAAGAATAATTTTTAATCGCTTTGTCAAAATAAATCTTAACCTTATAAATATATAAGTAAATAATGTGATTAACTTGTGCATAGTCCGTGGACATATATGTAAATACACTCTGCTAGTCACGATGTAATAATGAATATACATATATATATATATATATATATATATATATATATATATATATATATATATATATATATATATATAAGTAAATAATGCGATGGTTGTGAATAACATTCGCTACGCGGACGATACAGTGATGATTGCAACGAGCCTTGCAGACCTGCAAGAACTAATGAACGCGCTTAATGAAAGCGGTAAAAACATGGTCTTACGTATACACACGGAAAAAACATAATGGACGGTTATTAGTAGTGCAAAGAACACGGTTAACAGAAGAACAGTGTTTCTCGAAAATGTAACAATCAAAAAGACCAGATCGATTAAATATGCGGGATGATGTCATATTAATGACAGATGGGAAATATCGACTACCGAAAATTGAACAGGCGAGAACACATTTTCAAAAAAATGAATAAACTTCTGACAAACCGGAATTTGAAGAAAGATTTGCGGATACGTCTACTACAATGTTACGTTTTTTTTAGCGTTCTGCTATACGGTGTTGAATCTTGGACGGTATCAGCGGCATTATGACGGCTAAAATAACTAATTCCGAAGTTCTAACAAAAAACCAAAAATTATTAATTCGACGAAAATAAGGAAACTTGGATATTTTGGACACATAATGCAGAATAACAAGTACGAGTGGCTTCGATTGATTATACAGGGTGAAATAAATGGTAATCGCAGGCGTGCCCGGCCTAGAATAATGTGCTAAAATTAAGTCTCCGGATTCAATTAGAATAAATAATATCTCCGCAGTGACGTTTACGGTTTAATAAATCAATTTTTGATTCCTCAGGCAAACTGTTTGGAATTTTATACCTCATTCTCATACAAGCTCGATCGAAAAATGGAGTTTCTGCTTACGGTATTCCTTCTGACTTAGTTTCCTCTTTACTAAGCCTTATATTAAACTGGTGTTTCGATAAAAAGTTTAAGATTTGCAACTTGTATAACTCGCGTACCCGTAAAAAGTTACTTTTAATCGTCAAATATGGTTTTTAATAAGATAGACTTTTGTAGTAATAATAATGATAATTTAATCCCGGAGTCAATATAACTCGGGGGAATGGGTGCACATCTAAAAGAAAATATTTTCTTATGCTTTTCCCGTTTCTTCTCCGTCCGTCTGATTACAGCTCTACCCTCGTTTTGTGAATTACTTGTTATATATTCTTAGCGTTGATTAATTTATACATATATATATATATATATTAATCGATTATTTTGTAAAATGAAACAAAAGTAATATCCTCACGTCTACTTGATTTTAACGTGGTCACCCACTATTTATCCGGTACTCGGATTTTATTTAGCGTCTTCAGCGGATGATGAATAAACGGAGATTCTGTTCGGATAAGTAGCCGTTGTCGTAATTCGTTACACCCGGCCGAGATTAGTAATTTCTCCGAAGAGGGATGTTAAAAGACAAAGTTGAAAATTTTTACAAAGTTCACACGAAATTATTGTTGTTATTATACTATGTATTTATGTATACGATCACGTGCGAAGTTAATATTTAAGTGAAAATTTTATAAACTTATTAGATAAATAATAAGCAAAAAATTGATAATTCGATTTACACATACATGCACACAATCATACGTATGTACTGTCGGCGTGTGTGTTTGAGTATATATATATATATATATATATAATTCGGGAATTTCAAATTAGATGTCTACCAATCTCAACAAGATTAAATATACATCACCCCGTACAATCTTGTTGAGATTGGTGGACATATAATTTGAAATTCCCGAATTCTCCGAATAGCGTCATTTGTTTGTTATTATATCCTGTTGCTTGTATCTCGTGCATTTGTTTCATATATTTCACTCAACCTTCTTGATCTTTTCCCTTCTATAATGACTTCAATTATTTGTGTTAAATGTTCATATATGGCCTGTCTATTTGTATCCTTTCTTTTAATTTTCATTTTCATTGAATTTATGTACTCGTATATATATATATATATATAAATAAAAAATTTACACGTATACATAATTATACATATGTATATGTGAATATATATATTTTCTGTAGTCGTAATTCCCCGAAAGATTGTCGTGATCGTTACACTAAAGCCTCTTCAATTTCATTCCTCCTCTCTGTTCGATTTGCATCCATCGTAATTGATTTCATTAAAGTGTTTCTGATGGTGCCTGGTCATCTGCACTCTATCGCTTGGATGAGTCCCCTGCAGTTTTACACCAATTATAATGTTCGCTGTACATGATATGACCGAAAAACGCAACGTCCTTAAGGAAATGTTACTACACAGCCTACGCTTAACGTTCAGTTTATTCAGAATGGAGACGTTCGTTCGCTTCGTTATCCAAGGTATTGGTAGCATATATATGTATGTATATATATGATTTATATTGTACATACACACACACACACACACACACACACACACACACACATATATATATATATATATATATATATATATATAATATATATATATATATATATATATATATATATATAAGAATTATGCTACAAGATCTTTATTTAATAAGTACTCTGCTACTGCTAACATTGCTTATCATCCGCGAATGTTGCTACAGTATTTCTTTCTAATTGAGGTAAGTCCTACGTATAAAATACATAGAGTATCAGTCCCAGAATACTTCCTTGTGGGACTCCAGCTCGAATCGGTTTCAACTCTGAATAAACATTATTTTCTTTATTCTATTTTTTTTATTTTAGTTTTGTTTCAACAGTAATTGTCGGTCGTGTTCAACAATTTATTTTCAGTAAAATCGCGTTTCGTTTGTTATTTTTCACTGAAACCACTCATTATCGGATTTGGATGGACTTGCATCACCATTATTTGTTATATGTATTTTTAAAATTTTAGTGGTTGTTTTGATATGTTGAAAATGTATTTTCGGAAAAACAGCGTTTCGTTTGTTATGTAATTTTTAACGTTTCGGTTGGTTACACAATTCAATTCTGATAACGAATTGGGCAAGATCGTTCGACGTGTTAACCATTATTTAACAAACTAAATGCGTGTTCTTGTAAACAAATTTTCGTGATATAAAAACAACGTGGAAAATTTTGAAAAATATTTAACAACTTGTCGATTACGTTTTCGTTAATTTTCTAGTCTTTCGGGGTTTATTATTATTATTAATAATAATAATTATTATTATTGATTATTATTATTATTATTTTAATACATTTACACTTCTATTATAAGGTGGCACTGTTTTTTTTTTTATGTATTAATTTATACAATTATATACAGACTTATTGTTGTTTATGTTCCTATATAAGTTTTAATAAGAAAAGGAGCTGTATTTTATACTTTACATTTTAAACATCTTGTCGCTTACTCTTGCGCTACACGACTAATTACTAATTTGAATTTATATCTAATTTATCAGGCTACACGTGCACACGATGCGCATTTGCGAGCATTATATATTTAACGTCTACTTTTGTAATTTTATTTTCCTGAAATATATTGATTGATTTATTGATAATTAATGATAATTTTCAGTTGCATATAAAAACGTTTCTTTTGTTGTTTAATTCTTTCGTATAGATATTTTTCGAACTAAATAAACGTTTTCACATTTGTGTAATAACGTAAAAATCGCTACAAACTTGACTAGTTCAAACACGAATAATCTAGGTCGAATTCGAAACAATTACAACTATGAAAAATCTCAGAAATTAAGTCGTTTTCACAAAAGTCCGCATAGGTCACATCGCGGTACAACATCTCTACTCGCTAACAGTCCTCTACGAAATTGACCATCCCGAAAAAATTCGAACTCTTAAAAAATCACTAATCTACTCGAATCCATTTAACATCTGTCTCATCCGCATCTCTAAGCGGCCGTTTAAAAGAACGAACCTTGTATTTTCGTTAATAGTTTGCCCGAAAAGTATTTAAAAAATTATTAGTTTACTTCTCGTTATTAAACATCGATAGGGTACGTTTTTTTTATGTTTTATATATATATATATATATATATATATATATATATATATATATATATATATATATATATTAAAAATAAATATTAAACAAAAGGAAACAAAAGTAAAAACAGCACGCTAAGTAAAAATGTAAACATAAAAAAATAGGTCATACTCAATTGGAACAAGTCACACAGAAACACGTTACCTAGGAGTTGTAATAACAGAAGATAATAGAAGTATAACAGATATTAAAAGAACAAGTCGAATGCTCGTCTAATTAATAACAAAAAAATGAAAATCAATATTAACAAATAAGAACATTAGTATGTGTGAAAAAAAATTGTAAAATACTCCACTACGGTTGCAAAAATTAGTGCTTATTAATAAACTGAACGCAACGGAGATTCGGATATCTGCGCTGTAGAAAAGGTTACAGGCAAAAAGCCAAACGAGAAAGACCGAGAACATCTATAACGAAAATAGTGTACCCGTTCGCTCGAATATAAGTAAATATCGAGAAATACTGGAGCTTCAACAGTGTAACACAGTGTCTGCAGCTTTCAGCGAATAAAGTTTTAATTTTATTGCTGGACTTTCAGCGTCTTTTTCGTATAGGGCGCTTATTTAAAAGGCGCCATACGTAAATACGATGGTAAACGCGTACAGACGCTAACGTAACGTTTATGTAATCGGTTTAATTACTCGCGAAAATCAAATTTTTTTATTGCGTTCGCGTGGTGTATGTTCTCAATTTAAAGAGATAAGGGAATATAACTTCATCCGCATTTCCGCCTCTTTCTCCATCCTTGATACGTATACACACACACACATAAGTACGCTTACTGAAATATATAAATATATAATATTGAATTCGTCTCTTCCATCGTCGTTATTCCGGTCGGTCCTAACGGTTATTTGTCTTTATCTTTCTCGAAATTTTATCGCTACATCCTTCAATATGATGAGGTCATTCGTAAATTTTTTCAAAAAGGTCCCTAACCCGTTTCTCAATGCCGATAATTTAATATCTCTTTTTCTTTCATATCAGTATTTCCTCACGTGCGTCGCATAAAAACATCCGACTGGGAGAAAAGCTCAACGTTTCAGTTATTAAATTGTGGCGGCAATATTTCACATTTATAGTAAACTTTCGATTATCCACTGGCGAATTATGCGCGGTGTTTCTAGAATGGCCTTTTTTTTCTTGTTCTAGAGAAAAAACACGAACGAAAATCGTTCGTTTACTATTCGAATGTACAAGTCATCATTACCGGAAGTCTGTATGAGTCACAACTCTCAGAACCGCGCACTTATTTTACTTTTTTCGCTTTACCGTTTCACTGTCTCATTATAATTTGTTTATTGAATCGTGATTTTATTTCGCCAAATCTATAATATAAAAACGAATCGCTAAACGTTGTAACCGCATAACTCAACAACGCCTGGACCAATTTGGCCAATTTTTTTTTTAAATGTTCGTTGAAGTTCAAGGATGGTTTTTACGGCGAGAAAAATTTGAAAAAAAAATTTCAGGGAGGTTAGGGGTTGAAGGGGGTAAATTATTTAAATTTCGATTTTGGAAAAATTTCGATAGAATCGATTTGGTAGATATTAAAATGACCGATACGAAACAGAAAACCGTTTTTCGTTACGATCGATAGGTGTCGAGCTACGAATTTTTGAAAATCGATGACCTGCCACCTTTGGCAAGGCATAGCGAGCGACGTAAACATTTTTAAACGATTCCGACTTTACAAATAGTCGTTACTATATAAGATCTATCGGATGAAACGAAAAAACCGCGAAAAAAATTTCAAACCCGATCCGAAAATTGCGAAAAACAATTTCAAACCCGATCCGAAAATTTCAAAAGGGGTGTGTACAGCTTGCGATTTTTTCGAAATTCCGATTTTTTCGCAATAATTCGCGAACGATGCGAAATTTGGAAATAGTGTTTTAATTAAAGTTATTCGTCATTAAAAGACGCGTCTAACGATGGTATTGCCGTATTTTTATATCGAATAATCGCCGACAAAATCGGGCTTAAAGGGTTTTGGACCCTTTTTGAAGCCTCTATGGCAGCTAAAGGGTTTGGGTTGATCTTATAAGAAAGTAGACGTGGAGATGTATAATCTATGTTATTAGATAAATGTCTTAAAGATTAACCGGTATCGAGAAATCGCGAGTTGAAAATTTCATTTTCGATTTTTAAAAATTCTGTCGGCGATTAATGCATTAGCACGGGCCAATGTTAATTATATATATATAATCGTCGAAATTTAAAAAAAAGATTCAGGGTAGCTCGACACCTATCGATCGTAACGAAAAACACGCCTGGACCAATTTGGCCAATTTTTTTTTTTATATGTTCGTTGAAGTTCAAGAATGGTTTTTACGGCGAGAAAAATTCGTAAAAAATTTCAGGGAGGTTGAGGGGTTGAAGGGGTAATGAGTAGATAAACAGAGAGATGGATGTTGCAAATACAAAAATTGGGAATTAAACTGAAACATAAGATGTATAGATATTTTAATAATGGCATAGATTAACGTGTCAGAAGAATGTATATGGCTAGAAAATAATGTTGATAACAGTAGCTATTTATACGGGCTACATATAGATCGCCAACTACCACGATATATTACACAAGGGATGAATTGAATGGTAGTATAGTTACACAAACCAGATTAGAACATATTTATAATAAACAAAATTTTAAAAGCACTAATGTGAAATATATAAATACAGGTGTAGATATATCCGGTAGTTATATAATATGTTGCGATGTATGTTTACAGGTGAAATATTATGAATCATGTACACTACTAAATTATAATAATATATTTGTCGAAAATAAGCGGCTGCGTAAATTAAAAAAGAAGAAATTGGTCAAAACCAGGATAACAGAGACATTTTTGTAAGTGTGTAAGCAATCTTCTATAATATAAAAATGAATCGCTAAACGTTGTAAGCGCATAACTCAACAACGCCTGGACCAATTTCGTCGGGAATTGCAGCAACTTTGCTTGAAGGTGGTCGAACAGCCCATTCAGCACTAAAATTGCTATTAAATGTGCAAAGCAATGAAACTCCAACCTGCAACATTTCGAAGAACTCTGCAATGGCAAAGGTTTTACAGCAATGTAAATTGATTGTTTGGGATGAATGCACGATGGCACATAAAAAATCTTTGGAGGCTTTAGACAGAACCTTAAAAGATCTACGGAACAATCATAACCGATTTGGTGGTGCCATGATTTTATTAGCAGGTTTTTCGTTAAACATTGTCAGTGATTCCGCGATCAACGCCAGCTGATGAACTCAATGCATGTCTAAAGTCCTCCAATTTGTGGAAACATGTCAAAGTACTTCATTTAAGCAAGAATATGCGTGTCGAATTGCAAAATGACCAATCTGGAAACATATTCTCTAAACAACTCATTGACATTGGTAATGGCAAATTAACTTTTCTGAAAGTTTTTGTCAATTAACTCGATCAAAAGATGAACTTATTCAGAAGGTGTTTCCAGATGTTGCTGAAAATTACAGAAACCATGATTGGTTGAGCAAACAAGCTATATTGGCTGCAAAAAACATAGATGTAAATGAATTAAATTTCAAAATTCAAGAACAAATTACAGGCGAATCGAGGATATATAAATCAGTTGATTCAGCTACTAACCAAGATGATGTAATCAACTATCCACCGGAATTTTTAAACTCACTGGATTTGCCAGGATTGCCACCTTACAATCTTCAATTAAAGGTTGGATCGGTAGTTATAATGTTGCGAAATATCAACCAACCGCGTCTTTGCAACGGCACACGTTTAGCGATAAAAAAATTAGTAAACAACGTGATAGAAGCAACTATACTAAAGGGAAAGTATAAAGGAGAAGATGTTCTCATACCGCGCATCCCAATGATTCCGACTGATGTGCCATTTGAGTTTAAACGACTACAGTTTCCAGTGCGGCTTGCTTTTGCTATGACCATAAACAAGTCCCAGCGGCAATCATTAAGTGTTTGTGGTATTAATTTGGAAAACCCATGTTTCTCACATGGTCAATTGTATGTTGCCTGTTCCCGTGTTGGAAAACCATCAGATTTGTCTGTTTATGCGCCAGGTAATCAAACGAAAAACATCGTATATCACAAAGCACTACAATGAAAATAAAACTGATTTTTGTTAATAATTATGATTCACATGATTAACAATATAGCGATCTATCGGATGAAACGAAAAAACCGCGTTTCAGCTAATAAATTTATACATTTATTGATTGTGGGGCGATACGAAGTTCGCCGGGTCAGCTAGTTTATTATAAAAAGATTTTTTTTTTTAATTCAAGAGAAATTCGATACGAAGTTCGCCGGGTCAGCTAGTTTATTATAAAAAGATTTTTTTTTTTAATTCAAGAGAAATTAGATAAAACAAATTGAAAACGACGTTTAAAAAAGCAAATTAGCTTGCAGTATGGAATAGGGGAATTCAGACAACTCCTCGTCGATGAAAAAAAGAAAAACCACGAAAAAGAACAGCTATGAAGAATTAAGCAGTTGTGAAAAATTAAATGCGGCACTTTTAGAATGGATGAGTCAAGTGAGAAGTGAACGAACGTTTCAGATCCTATTATTGCTGTAAAAACAAAACAGTTTCAGATGTTAGGTTTGAAAAGGAACATTTGACACATCATCAGGTTGGTTGACGAGGTTCAAACAGCGCCAAGGGATAAGAGATATTGCATTTCAGATACAGAAATTAAGTGGCGACAGCGTAAAATTTGAAGACCAATTTTTAAGAGTTATCAGAGGAAATTTCATATGATCGTTGGGGTTGTTTTGGAAATGTTTGACACAAACATTGACCTTTGAGAGGGAGCCACATGCTGCAGGACATAAGTTCAGTAAAGAGCGGATATTACGATATGCCTATATCAACAGACATTTGCGTACTACGAGGAGCTCTCTATTAGGGAAACACCTCGTCAGTGCGTTTGTAGAGCGCTGGCGTATACGGTCAGTCACTTGTTGAAAGAACGAACAGATATGCCTGAAGATATTTGCCACCGAGCAAACTTAACCAGGGAAATTGCCTTCAGTCAGTTTCATCAAATTATTGGCGTGCCGGCGGAGAGTTCGACAGATGTATTCTATCAGAAGCTATCCGCCGAGATCTCCTGTGCTTCCTTTAAAGGAACGTACTTGAAAGTGGAAATGAAGTTTGCGCTGTGCAACACAAGGCCGTAAACTCATCAACTGAGATGATGTCATGCAGTACCTGATAAGTCGCAATCATGTTTCTTAATGGGGGAGCATTGACTCTAAGTAGTTTCACTGAATGACAATTGTCATAAATTACCAGCTTGGCTTTGGGATCCGAGACCATGATATGTGATTAGTTTGTATAGTTGACGACATCGCAACTCATTTGTGCCACCAGATTACCGGCTGGAAAGCTGCTTAGGTGTTTGGAAGGAACCGGTCGGCAGTATAAACATAAAGGGATAATTAGTCCCAAGTTGAGGAACGTCGGCTGAGGGAAGTTGGAGTGAATTTTAAATAGTGCATAATCCATTTCTGAGTGTAGACATCTAAAAACTTCCGTTTATTATTTTGTACGACTCAAATCCAATTGTTTCTTGTACATTTCCCAGTATCATCCCTCTATCTAGTCATGGGCGCTCCTTATGTACGACGATCGTCAATCGGTCGCCACTTACGTCTGATCCACCTATCATTGTGCCGCATCCAGTAATTTTGTTTGTTGTCTTATCCATGAAATCCTTGTGGTCCTTGAACGTGATATTAGGGAATAATTCTTTCGTGTGTCATTTGAATTTTTACAATTCTTCTTTTATATATAATTTTCACCTTAACGATATTCATGTGACGTTTAGTTATATTATTCTATACGTGTAAATGTACTTCAGATCTTCAAATTCCTGAAAGGCGACGAAATTAAAGTAGATGTATAAATTTTCGGCGAATTTAAGAATATTAAAATATAGACGACATTTTATTTTCTCTCGAATATAAAATTACTTCACACGCCGTATTTTCGATTATAAATTCTTTTAAAGGTAAAAGCCATTTTTAGTTGCAAATAAAACCCTATATACATATATAAGAGAATACGTTTCAAATATTTTTTATTTAATAATTTTTTCCGTAATAAAGTATATTTCCAATTTCTATTTTTCTTGAAAATTTTGCCTCTATTAATTATTTATCATTCTACCAATAACAGACGGTATTATTGTTTGCAAAAACCTTATCTAATCCAATCTGTTTTTCGCGCAAATTATTCCAATTATTATTATTACTAAATAATTTTTTTATCTCTAACTTTATTAGCGTATTATTTTTAAATTGGTCTATATATATATATTTCGTTTTTAATAATGTTACGTAGGAACTTGTTTAAATATTGTTTACCTGTTTATCAACGAACGTTAAGGTCAATATACTTTCAGTAATTTTTTTCAATAATATTAATGTTGTATCATCATCATCATCATCATTATTATTATTGTGTTAAATAAACGTTAACATTAAATTAGTTAAACGATATTTTTAAATTCAGTTTAAATTTATGCGCTATCATTGGATTCTCAAACATTATTAAAATTTAAAATATTTCAAACGTATTCACTATCGATTGCTATGGTAGACGGTTTCGATTATCAACTTGTACGAAAATAATGTAAGATATATATATATTATATATATATATATATATATATATATATATATATATATATATATATGAATGTGTGCTTATTATATATGTAAATCATATATATTTTTAGATTTATTTAATTAAAAATAACGTTAAAATACGGTCCATATTATCCCACCTGGTACAATAATAAGCTTCACCATCTGTATCGAAACAATAACCTCGTAGGAAGAATTCAATATTCTCTATTAAAAATAATAGTAGTAACAATAATAATAATAATAATAATAGTAAAATTGATACGATATATTTAGAACCAAGAAAATATAACTCGAACTGAATGGTATCGCATTTTCCAAAAGCTAAGTTTAATGAAATTCTCGGCAGAAAAATTCAGAAATTACGTACAAATATGCCGGTGTCTCTAAGGCCATAAAGCTCAAACGCTTATTTGCGCAGAGACGTCAGTGTACACGACCGCGCATAAAGTAACAAAAAATAATTTTGTAAATTGCTTTTGTTTATTTTTATTTTTTTTTCAAAATCGTATTTTAATTATTTCAAAAAATTTTTGTTTAATAAATTTTGAATAAGCTTTTATCTTTTCTAAGCTATCAGGTATAACGGTAACATAAAAAATGGTACGCCTTCCAGCGAAGAAATATCTATGAGTAAAATATGTGTAATCGCTAGAATCTAATAGTTTCCGTGTTTGTAAATATAGTACTGCTCCCTCGAATCAACTAGTAAAATAATCGCCATAAAATTTGGATGATTCGATATTATTTTAATTGACACCTTCATGGTGTAGCCTTGTTACTTTTGTGATCTCTGGGCTACTTGTAACCTATGTTTGTAATTCCTGATTAGCGTCATGCGTTAAATCGAATGTGTTCTTTAAGGTACGTTTTGCTCGGGACGACTGTTACAATAATCGTTGAACGATAATCGTCCTACGATTAATCGTTGAACGATAATCGTTGGTGACCATTTTGCTCGGAACGTTTTGTCGTACCGTACGACCTGTTGATTTTTCACAGTACGCATATTTTTCGGTGCTTCTCACTCGCGGTCGTCATTTGTGTACCTGTGCAGTTGTCAATAATGAGTTTAGTATTGAGTCGACGTAAAAGAAAAATGATTGGACACCTTTTGATTGAGGAAATGGAAGACGATGAACTATTACTTCACATGTATGGCATGATGAGGAACAAAGTGCAGCCTATATTCGTAATGAAAACTGAAGAAGGGTTATATTAGAAGTTGATAAAAAATCATCCGCGCGAAGATGATCAAAAATTCTTGGAATTCTTTCGTCTTCCTGTTGAGCAATTTGAAAAGGTGTTGGAATTGATCAACAAAGATATCTCCAAAGAATCGTACAATAGAAATCAGTATCCTGTAACACCCGACGAAAAATGGCTATTACGTTGAGGTAAGTAATTATCTATCATTATTTTAAACTTTACAAATGTGCGTTCAAAAAGTTTATTTAAAGATAAAAAATAACACCGGCAACACCAACTAACGATTAACAAAGCGAAGCTATTTGTGCACTTACTTGACGTATAGCTCTAAATTCAGATAAATGGTAGAACCTATTTCGTCGCTCGATTCCGGACGAAACTATATAGAGTGTCAGAAGAAAATAGTTGCTTAACCGTGAATAATGT
Source organism: Coronaproctus castanopsis (assembly GCA_032883995.1). NCBI lineage: Eukaryota > Metazoa > Arthropoda > Insecta > Hemiptera > Monophlebidae > Coronaproctus > Coronaproctus castanopsis. The sequence goes on along the minus strand of CM065052.1, from coordinate 12,005,741 downwards.
GCGTTTGGATGGAGTGTAAGTAGAACGAGTATTTTAAACAACTCATAGACCAAAAATAAAACAAAATACCAGTAATCGTGACGAATTTGAAAAAGATGCCGCCATTACCAGGCCGATCATTTTAAATATCTTCTCCCCACCCCCCATTACTTGTTCGTCGTAAACTATATAAGCTGGCTGCGTTGTAGGTTGTTGAACTTAGCGATTTGATACTTTTAATAATTTTTTTTATTTTGCTTTCTCTAAGGAAACCATAATTTATATATATATACATATACATATATATATATAGAGTAGACTCCCGATTATCCGTGAAATTGAGTGATGTGGCAACCACGAATAAGCTAATTCCATGGATAATCCGCAAAATTTTCAAAAGGTCAACATAACAATTCAAATTAACGCAAAATGTTTATTTATAATATGTACATACGCACAACATATATGTATACATATTATGTAATTTATAAGGTAAAGGAGGCTTTAAAAGTTACCTATAGATCTCACAAAAAATCTGTCACTAGTTTTTGTTTTTTCGAAATCAAACACATTTTCTTTACTTGAGGTTGATTTTTTTTTAGTACGATTTCATTAGAGAGCGATGCATCGTTTTGATCCTCCAATATTGAATAAGTCTTTCGATGTATGTTAGAACTGCCTCATGGCTTCCTTACTTTTTCGTCTTATTCTATTCTTCTCTCTTCTGAGACCATGCCTGTTGTTCTACCAACAATTCGTTCATCAGTAAGATGTTCAAAGCCTGGATTATCAGCATCGCGATTAATTCACTTAACAATGTTTGTTTCGTCGACGTCACTTCCTCCTATAATGGAATTCGCTAAATTAGCTAAATCACACGTACAAACTTCTTCTTCTTTATCTTCTGTAGATTCGTGTAAAGTATTTTTTATCCGGTAACTATGGCTGGTACGCTTGAGTAAACAAAGGTTTTTCCGCTCGTAGTTTTTCTCCACAAAAAAAAAAAAAAAAAAAAAAAACTATCTTAGTAAGACCGCGGATAATCTGTTAACGGATAATCCGTTAGCGGACAATCGATAGTTTAATATATATATATATCTTTGGCCCAAGTGGTTTTCTTTTTGACATTATTGAATCATCGGCAACTATCCTAATTTTTTCAATCGTGCTTGAATAATTCGCATGTTTTGGATTTTTGCCAGGATGTATGGGGGTTCAGTCACATCTGGAGAGTTGGTTTATGAACAGGATAAATTCGCAGATCCAAACCCGTGTGTAACGTCATGAAGAATCATCGTAATCCGACTAATCATTCCTTAAATATATCAATTTTAAAATTTAGAAAACCACATATATATAATAATCTAACATATTAACCTAACCTCATCGAACCGTTTGTATCAAATCAATTTTGAATATGGCGATTCTTACAAATAATGAAAAAGACTCAACACCTTCTTAATAAACTGAACACAATCGGTAACTCATATCATTTAAAGATAAATGTAAAAAAATAAAATTGACGATAGTCAGCAAAGAGAATAACCTTTTAACAAATTCTCCATTAAAATTAATGACAGGAAGATTGAAATAGTTCAGAAAGTAAAATACTTGAGCAGTTACATTACAGAGAATCTAGATCTAGGTACACAAATAAAAATTCGATGTTACTAGGCGCGGAGTGCCTTTACGACTATAGTCTCATCTGTGATAGATCCTTACGTTTAAATAGACGTCGAAACATTGTGCGGTGCTATATATATATATATATCCAATCAACGTTAAACGAAAGGCAAATAAATCGATTGGAACCTGTAGCGGTGTGGCTACATAGATGTATGTTGAAAATAGTATGGATAAAATCGAAAAAGTCCTAGAGATCGCCAAAACTGAGAAAAGATGGTTGAAATCAGTTATTCGAAGGAAAATAAACTACTTCGACCACGTAATTAGAGGATATAAACTACTGCAACTAATTATCCGAGAATAAGTAGATGGGTGAAAAAGTCTAGGAAAACGAAAACCATGCATGCTGGCCGGATAACATCAAGGAATGGACGAACGAAACTCATGCAAGAAGCTACAGAAAGAAAGTTTCGATTGACATACACGATCTTCAACACTTTTCGTAGAGTAGGTAAGAAGAATTTTGAATGAAAAAAAAATTCCGGTTCCGCAAATTTTCTGTACATATTGAGGAAAACTTTATCCTAAGTGTAAGTTTATGTAAAACATGGCAAACGTCGCAATCCGTAAATATAAATAGCCGAAAAATTGGATCTTTTCCAATAGTTTCCTATTTCGGACCAATATTAGCAATCGAATTTTGGTAATACACATCGCCGACGAATAGTTTCCTGTTGCTATGGGATTAATTCTCTTTTAATACGATTAATTACGCTTACTTAAAAGTAACGAATTTTGTACTTCCCCCCCCATCTAGACGTTGAATTACTTCGAAATTGATATCGATTTTAGCGTTATTAATACTAAAATTTGAAATTCGATGTAATTGTTTCTTGGCAATTCCGACATCTTTAAATACAGTTTCGATTGTGGAATGTAGTGATTTTATTTATACTTGATTACTAAAAATAGTTGAAATCACTAAATTTATCTAATTATGCGAAGCTTTTCGGCAATTACGCCATTGTCAAACTATATACAATTAAAATTAATTAAAATCATAAAATATTAATTTAAAACTAAGTTTACAATTTTACACAAAATGAATTATGAATACTTAAGACTATCTGACAATGACCGTGGTACACAACACAATCAATTGTCAGTAATATAAAATTTACAGAACAGTAGCTAGAAAATAATTATTTTATAAAAATACGTGTTTGAACAATGAAAAATATATATCTATGTGATTAAAAAAATTAATAGTTAGGAATAATATTTTTACAATACACTTTTTAAAATTAATTCTTCCTCAAACTTTACCATTGAATTTAATAAATTATTTTTATCCCTTTCTTTTATTATTTCCATTTTTTCGAGTAGTTTTCTTTTTTTAAAATGTTTTTCTGTATGTAATATTTTATAATTTTGATTAATATTATTTATTTTGTGTTTTAATTCTATACAATGTTTTCCAAATAATGATTTTTCATCATTATTTGTGTATGAGTTTAAATGTTCTTTAAATCTTGTTATGAATTGTCTGCCTGTTTCTCCTATGTATTCTTTTTCACATTGGTTACAATTTAATTTATAGACTCCTGAATTTTTTAATATATTTTTATCTTCTATTTTGTTATTATTTATTGATTTTAATAATGTATTATTATTTCTTATTGCTAAATCGATGTTGTATTTGTTAAATATTTTAATTATTTTATATGTATGACTGCCTACATAATTTATTGAACCTAAATACTTCTTTTTTTTCTTTATTTATATTAACTTTAGTTTTATTCCATATGTGATCAACTGTAGTAGGGTTATATTTGTTTCCTATTGCTATTTGTTTTATAATGTTTTTTTTTTTTTTTTTTTTAATGATTTTATATTAATTAATTTTAATTGTATATAGCTTGACAATGGCGTAATTGCCGAAAAGCTTCGCATAATTAAATAAATTTAGTGATTTCAACTATTTTTAGTAATCAAGTATCTTTAAATACGTTTATACTTACATATCGAGGTACTTAAATGATTTACGACATAGATTATACACGTTACTTGGTTTAACCAGAAAAGTGTATGATGCGTGGATTCAGAAGCATAAACTTCGATATCTGCAACTGAGCGAAATAATTACTACAATATACGGTCGAATATTCCAAAATTACCTCGGTTTCAAATTGCCAATTTAGAAAACATCTATATTAAAAACAGCATAGAATGGGTCACTTGCGAACTAAAGAACTTCTAGCTAGAATGAAAATTACTCATTTGAGTCTAATTTTGCGGACAACAAGAAGGATCTTTGACACATTTCATTTAGACCTGTTCACGCTGGGTAGAGAAGGTGGTGACCGATTTTTTTCGATGTGCATTACCCAATATATAACAACGCCAATTGCAATTCGTCAATTATTATAAAAGTTCATTAAAGAAAACAAGACCTGTATCCAACATTATAAATAGAGACACATGTAAATAATTATGTAAACAAATTAAGAACCCAAAATTAAGCTGTTTAGAGTATTATAACTGGACTGTTTTTTTTTTTTTTCTAAATAAGTATCTGTAAATAATTATCTATCATTTCGTCGATGTTTAGTGGACACTAGTGTAAATAATGTAGCTTTATTTAAGAGACATTAACTGAATTATGTATACAAAAATTAGATATAAAGGTCCAATTTTTAAAACAAACGAACGGACGAAGGATGTTACCTTTCCGAAAATGATATTAATAATTATAAATTAATAATTCTTAAATTGTACGAATTAATATTTTAAATTGTCTACTTTAAAATGAAATTTTCTAGTTCGGACTAAATATTATACATACATACATACGTATATATGTTCAATAACAAGTAAAATTACGGTATGCCCATCGTTGAATGTTAAAATATAGCCAGCTGATCCTGTTGAAAGTGAAGCACGTTGTGTTCTTCACCGTTTTTAGTTAAATTATGAACCGGTTCATATTGAGTTCAAATCATATATATATATATATATATATATATATATATATATATATATATATATATATATAATATACATATAAATATATATATTTAAATAGTCTAGTCTACTGAAAGGGGTGTTTTTATTCTCATACTGAAGCAGCTGTTTTATGTTTGCTAATATTTGTTATATCCGTTTTTTCATCTTTCTGCGGTAGTCTGGAATGTATCCTGTGACCCTGCTTTTACACGGTGTTTAAGTGTTTCCGTATAATATATATATATTATGGATGTACCGTAAATTATGTGTATGTATTTGTGTGTGTGTGTCGCTGTAAAAATGTTTGAAATAATTAGATTAGCATAGTTCTTTTATGCACGTTAAAGGTTAATCTATGTAGCATCTGATGCTTCACTGATGATATAATTTTATTATTATTTTTTATTTGTAACTCGGCGGCGCCATATGGAGATCGTCTGGATTTAGTTCGGCCGCCGGTTTGATAATGAAATGAGATGCTCTTATAGAAAACTGTGTACAACTTGGAACAAATCGTACCTTATAACTTTGACAGCTCGCGATTAGTATTACGAAGAATTCTGTCTCCCTACGAACTTATTATTTTATTGTAAAACCGGTATTATGTTTCTTGTAACTTTGTGTCGTAAAACATCGGATAAGATCAGAGACATGGCTCTGTCTCATAAATGGTCAGTGTCCAAGTAATTAAACTCGTGTACGTATAAATATATCGTGTGTATTGGTTTGTATAAATTGGTGGGACACACATGCTATATATATATATATAATAATAATAATAATAATAATAATAATAATAATAATAATATAAGCATCCGTCTAGATGTTTATGCGCATCTTAGACTGATTTATTTAACAGTAAAAAATGAAGCGAATAAAATAGTTCCCTAGGTATTAAATTTCGAGTATCACTAGGAAAACTGTTTTACAACATGTTGTAATGCTGCACATGATGTGATTATGTATATATATATATATATATATATATATATATATATATATATATATATTCTTAGTATGAAATATAATATTCATTTGTAACTTGATGCAACTTTAAAAATAAGCGCAGGTCATTTATTTTTTAAACCTTGGTATAGTGCGATTCGAAATTTCCACGAAAAATACATTTCCTAATTTGTTTGGTTTTGTATTTTTTTTTATTTTTTAAAAATTCCTTCGTAGTTTCATTATTTTAATTCGTTTATTTCCGTTTGCTTTATTTGCAGGTGAAAGTTTGCCTAAAAGTTAACTTCACCGTTAATAATGTCCGCTCCCTTTTCCAAAAATAATTTTATTACAACTATAATTTAACGTTAAAGGTTGTATAAAATTTTATCGAGCTTCTTAAACGTATTGACAACGGTATCTATTTTCTAATTTTCTACTGCTCATTTTGTTATTTTCGTTTTAATATTTCATAACGACGGATAAAATTCGCGTACTTATAAATAAATACCTTTTTCATTCAACTTTTCTTTTTCCTAAATTATACTTCGTCCGAAAATAGTTTAACTTTTTCAGTCATAGTGTCTTCTATACGGTACGTTTATTTTCGAATAAGGGGCATTTAGTTTAACTAGAAATATTTACGTAAAAAACGTTAAAAATTATCTAAACTTTCCTAAAGACAGTACTATATAAAAAATACTATTTCGCATTTTCATCTGTCATTTTTAAAACTATTTGATACGGTCCAAATCTTCTTCTTCGTGTCGTAGTACCGGATAGTGAGCGTGGACGTCGCATCGATTGTTTTCTTAATCTTCTTTTTAGCTCCGCGATGTTATCCGGCGCTGTCCAATCTTGAATATTTTCTATCAAGTGCGTCCCGCGGGTTACGGATAAGCGAATTATATTCGGGCATGAAGGTTAGCTGTGAATAATTCCGTTAGGAAATATAAGCGGTCGTGTTAGCTTTAGGATAAGTTAAACCGCTGAAAAATTCAGGAGTCCTCACGAAATTGTGATATAGCGAGTTTCTGTTGCTATCAAATAAGCAGACACCAGGGTTAGGACAGACTACTTAATACAGAGAATGTAATTGGCCCAGAAGAAGATTACTCCGAAATCAAATCTTAAAGAAGCAAGAGGAAATCACTTTAGTAACCTCTTCAAGTAATCACATCGCTATCATTATTATACATCTAAGTGTTGTAAAAATTGATATAATTTTAAAATTCCTGGTATATTATTATTATTTTTTAAATTTAATTTAATAACAATACGGATCACCAATAGCTATAGTCGAATATTGCTGTATTGATCGAATTCAGTTGTATTTGGTAATCCCCGTTTGCAGTATAAGGTATAGTTCATTCCCTTTTGGTAAGTGACCGAAGTATCTTAACTTTCTTGTCACACGTCTTTTTTTTTTTTACTTAACTAAATTAAATTGGTTTTTTCTACCTAAATATATGCGATACATATTTTTCATAGTGTTCCACGATAATCGAAAATATCGATATTAATTTATATATATATATCGGTTTTCAGTTATAAATATAATTAGTAGGACTCGATATTATATAAATTTATAAAATATTTTATTTAATTTCGTAAATTCTATCTGTAAGTAGTGTATTGACAGAATTTTTTTTTGCATGGTTCAGCCAAAATATTCTCCTTTTCTGGGTGACTTCGATGTTTACTGACATTACTATGAAATTTGATAATTTGCCGTGGTCGACATGGAAAACCCTATAAGAACCATGACAGGAAGAACGGCAGAGAACATGAAACGATGGAAAATTAAAGATACAGATGTGAATTAAGATTCAGAGCACCTACTAACTCGCTCATTGTTGTCAATATAAAGCGGGATGGAAGATATGACCAGAATAAATGGAATCTCAGACGAGGTAGTTCAGATTGTGAAATATTGGAAAAAAAAGGCATATAACATGACCGATATGATAAGAAGAATTGACAGAAATATTATATATATATATGTTTTTTCCGTATAATATAAACGAACACGATATTAAAAAAAGGAAAATTTTCATTCTCGTAAATAGTTTCGGAAAAAGACTAAATAAACTTTTATTGTCGTACGTTTATAAAAATATGTATATAACGTGTTTAAGCTTTTTTTTGTTATATCTTGAAACACTTTAAAACAAATAAGGTATTAGGAAGTAAAATTCGAATTTATTAATCTTCAATTTTTTCGCAGAACGCAAGATATAAATTTTACGATAAAAAGGCCGCGTAATCGGATATGCACGTTGTGATTCACCCTAATATACGCGGCCTACTGGAAAATGCGATAACGCGACTATTGCTCATTTGTTTTTCGTTTTCAAATTATTCCACCCGTAACGTGAGCAATTTCGTTGCACGTTTCTTTTTATAATATGACTCATCCTACGCGCAATTATTTTAACGATAAATTGTACCGTGAAGTAAAGCGCCTTATTTATTTCTATAATTCGCGATCTAGATGAAGAATCAGCGAATTATGCAATCTACATTAACTAATTTATAAGTATTTTAACAGTATATATATATATATTATATATATATATATATATATATATATATATATATATATATATATATATATAATATATATATATATATATACATGTATATGGTAAGAATCATGTCAGCCCTCGGAACCGATTCTATTCTGAAAGAGTTAGGAATCGAATCGTTCAAGCGTTTATTAGTGTGTATTAAAAGCTGCACGTTGATTTTCTTCTGCCGTATAATACTAGGCTAACGGATTGGAAAAGCTAATTCTACGGGAAAAGTAAAATTAAGAAGAATAGTAAGCAAGGTGCATCGATGTAGTTAGATCTAAGAATATACAAATGGAACTTGTAACCGCTACGAATAGGGGGACAAATTATAATTGACGTAAAATTGACGTTGGGTATATATATATATATATAATTATCATTTTTCATCTCCTATTCCAGTAATTGGTGCGGTACGTTGGTTTGTGATAGTTGTCTCTGTTTTATGGCACTGATTTTTTTTTCTAATGATCTCGTGTATATTCTACCATCTTCTTCTTCCTCTGGTTATTTTTCACCTCGGATTTTTCATTGTCTCACAATCGTAATGGATTTTATTTCCAAAATATTTATTATTTTTTTTGTTTCGTTAATTCTATTTAGCTGTGTTAATTTACTGACTTTACGTTTATTCAATACTTCCATTGGTTATCTTTTCCTTCCATGATATTCTGTGCGTTCTCATATAGCACCACGCATCTCTAAGACGTTTATTTTGTTTTTGTTGGGCTCAGAAATTGTACGTGTTTCCGAAGCATATCGCGCTGTGTGGGCCATACAAAACGTTGAAGAGTTCTTATTTTTAATTGTGTTTTCTATCTTTAAGTAGCCGGTAGAGAATATTAAATACACTTCTGCTGTAGCCTTTTTTATTTCTTCATCGACATTCCCGTGATTAAACTTCCCAAATACTTGCATTTATTTCTCCCGTCCAATCCATATATATATATATATATATATCCTTATATATGTATATATATATATATATCATATATTTATTCTGTACGTGGGTACGTCACTGAACCCCTCCTAAGCGTCTGGACCGATTTTAATGAAATTTGTTGTGCGCCGTCAAGTAGATTCGACAATGGTTTAGATTTACAATTCGGTCCAATTTAAATTATTTATTACTACGAATTTTTAAAAATTGCAGACTTTTGGCAGGGCATAGCGCACGACGTAAATATTTATAAACGATTCCGTCAATCGAAATAGCAGTTTCTATATAGATCTATCGTATAGAGCGAAAAAACCCGCAAAATAAACCGAACCTGAAATTTTTGTTCGATTTTTTTTTCAAATTTCACTTTTTTCACAATAATTCGCGAACGATTCGAAATTTGGGAAAATAGTTTAAACGAAAGTTACGCGGCATTAAAATATACGTCTAATTATAGTACATCCGTATTTTTACATGAAATACCCATCGAGAACATTGGGTTTAAAGGGTTTAGGGCTTTTGGCCTATTTTTAAGAACCCTATGATTGATAGGGAGTTTGGGTTGTCGTTAAACGAAAGTAGATTATCATTCATGTACCAACGTAAAAATGTTACAGAAATTAACCAGTAACGAGAACTCGGGAGTTAAAATTCTGATTTTCGATTTTGAAAAAATTTTCGTGCGAATTTTGGTCGGCCGATTCTATAATGATTTAGCCTTTCATTACCTGGCGAACTTCATATCGCGCCAGAATCAATAAATGTATGAAAATTTTTAATTAAGTTCAATAAATATACAAAAATTAAAAAGTATAGACATATCATTTAAGGTTCTTTAAAAATTTATTTTTTAATTTTTTTGTATAATTCCTAATTTTCTATCAGTATTTTTTTTATTTAATTCAGCAAATAAGGCATTTATTGATTCCAAGGCGATACGAAGTTCGTCGAGTCAGCTCTATTATATATATATATGTGTGTGTGCGTCATATTAGATTTTTTTGAATTTTTCCTCATTATAATCTGGCCGTATAGTCCATTAAGCGATTGATTTAATAACGGCCGAACGTGAATAGGGAAGCGCGAACATGAGTGCTCAGTTCATTTGATTTCTACATTTTTGTAAGGTCTAGAGGTTAAAAACTCGCTTCAATCGGCGCGAGTCTCTGAAGGTGTTCAACAGTTCACAAACCAGAGCGTATCTAAATGAGGTTCTAGTCGAACCAAATATGTTTTAGTAAATCGATTTACCTCGTTTCGAATGTCGAAATCATTGTGAAGCGTTGCGTTAGAAACATACCAGGGAGGGTGCCCTAGCGATTAGCCGTAATATTTTATTCCGAACTGTTTGAATTATTCGAATATTGTTTGGTTTTTTCACGACACTGCAATTGTCTGCGAGCAGTTCGTGATTTTATTGTAGGTAATTAATGAAAATATTTTTTTTTTCTTCATAGGTTTACACGGGCGTGTAAATAGTTACGGCGGTGGTAGTGCGATCGGATCGTACGCGGATGAATCGTCAAAAATGACGGCGGAAACATGCCCTGGTGCACCTCCTAGTACCGTTACACGTGAGGGGGATATTGTGAAATTGCGTCATAATCATTGCTCCGTTCAAATTCAGCAGCAATCGTCTTTAGCCGGTCAGAATAACCTGAATCGGCAATGTGCAGACAGTACAAATTGTCAGCAACAATATTCGTATAAGCCGGAATACGCCTGCATGGAAGATTGGCTTGATGAGCATCCGGATTTCGTACACGACTATTTTATCCGGTAAGCGAATTTATTTTTTTCTTTGTTTATCAATCGAAAACATTTTATACTTCGATACAGATTTTAACCTCGCGTAAGTAATCTGTGTAACAATTTGACGCCGGTTTACGTGTATGTAGATTTAATTACGCGTAAGGAAAGTTTAAATTTTCCAGACAACGTAAAATTTTGCTTGTATAAAATATTGATTTAAACATCAATAATATTCAGTCTTAATTTCGTTATTCCAAAGTATTATTATTATTATTATTATCTTAAATTAACGTGCCGGGTACAGCAGCTAAGGCTAGAGGCACGGAAGGAGTAGAGGAATTAAATTAAAAAATAAAGTCCTGATTTACGGAGAAACGAGATTAAGTTAGAGAGGAGCTTTCATCTTTGAAAAGCAGAGGGAGCGTAGAAGGAAGGTTATGCGATAATCTGTGAGGATGGTATAAAGGACAGTCAATGAGGATGTGGGAGAGGGATAATAACTCCGCACACGGCACATTCTGGACCAGAGGTCCTGTTGATGAGGTATGCGTGAGTGATACGAGTATGTCCCAATCGCAATCTGCTGATGATGACATCTTCTCTGCGATTTGGAAGAGATGTTTTCCGAGGCTGAATTGAGCTCTTGATCTGACGAAGCTTATTCGATTGAAGAGTCAGTTGCCACTTTTTCTGCCACATGTTTTGAAGTACATTTTTTATTTGTTTCTTCAGGTCGGATGCTGGAACTGAATGTTGAGAACAGGTAAAGATGAAGCAGCATTTCTTGACGCTTGATCGGCAGGTTCATTCTCATGAATCTGAGAGTGACCTGGGATCCACATGAAGACGACGCTTCGATTTGGTTCTGCCATCACCAACTTTACTTCTTCTTTAGCTACTGGGTGCTGATTGCGGCTGAAAACATCGTGGAGAGCATTGACAGCTGGAAGGGAGTCGGAACATACAATCGACGACTGCTGAGCAGGAGAGCTCATTATAGACTTCACAGTCAGGAGAATTGCGTATAGTTCAGCGGAAGTAACGGAAAGTGTCTCAGGAAGCGAATGCTTGACAACTGAACAACCGACGGAGTGATGCGTCCGTATAAAATACTGATGATCCGGAGGTCCGAGTCATAACTTCTTGTTTTATTCCTTCAATAGATCGACCTTTCCTCCTTAGACTGAGAATCGAATGATCTAGTCGGATCGGATTATCTTTCCACGGTGGAAGAACTGCAATTGAATAATCGATTAATTTCGGACTCGAAATATTTATTTCGGATAAGATATTGTTGAAAAACGCCGGAGAGAAAATCCAGATGCATGAGATTGAACTGCCAAATTGGCTAGAAGAAGGCACCGACAATAATAGGGAGGCCACTCTGATGATTCAGAATGCAGACTATCAATCGGTGTGGTTCGAAATGCACCGGTAGCCAGGCGTAGAGCGGAATTTTGAATAACATTCAAGGTATTAAGGATGGATGGGCTTGCTGTTGCGTATATTGCTGCTCCATAGTCGGTTTTTGATCTGAGCAAACAGCGGTAGATACGTAGTAGCGAAGTTCTATCAGCACCGTAGGATGTATGAGAAAGTTTCTTCAATATGTTCATTTTCTTTAAGGAGCTTTCCTTAATATGGTTTAAATGCGGTTTTCAAGATAGCTTTTGATCTAGGATTAAACCTAGGTAGCGGACTGATGATTCGTTCTTAAGAGGTTTATCATAAATGTTGATGCATATCTTGTGATGACAAAGTATTAACCTAAACAAAGCTCACTCAATTTTCTAACGTGATAAGTTTCATGATTTAGAATTAGATGATTTTTTTTCTAACTCAAATTTTATCATTTATAATAAGTAGGTAGATTGTTAACGATTATATAAAATACGTAATAGCAAGATAAATCGGCATTGCAAAACTACCCATGATATATTCTATTTATTTTTGCTGTCATGCATATATTCTCGTAATTCTTTGTCCGAGGTATTATTCATTTAATGTTTTTATATCTACGCCATCAATTTTTATTCTTAGTTCCTCGTTCGTATTTAGCATTACTTTTGTTTTGTGTAAATTTATTATTAATTCTATTTTATTTAAATATGCATTTAATTCCGTTATCATCCCTTGTAGTTCTTCAGCACTGGTGCTTAGTTACATCATCTACAAATCTAAGATGATTCAGATATTCTCCATCAACCTTTATACCTTTTAAGTTCCAATCTATTTTTCTGAATATACATTCTAGTACAGCAATAAACAGTTCCTGACAGCCTCCTTGTCGTACGCATCTTCCCTGTACTATTTTTTGTTGTTTTTTTTTTGTTTTGTCCCACGTTGTTATCTGCATCGTTACGGACTAGAAGAATATTCTTGATTAGTTGTATATATTATTTTTCTATTTCATTACTATACGACTTACACGATGCATCTATATCTCTATTGAGTCAAATGCCTTTTCGAAATCTATGTATGCCATGTATAGTTTTATATTATATTTCTGTATTATATAAAATTGTCAGTAGGTGATCGTTTGTACTAAACCGAGATGTAAAGCCTGCTTGTTCTCTTTGCTGATTAAATTCGACGCATTTTGATACTCTATTTGCTGTTATACCAGTAAATAGTTTATACAGTTGGGCTAATAGGCTGATCGGTCCAGAGTTACCAACGTTTTGTGTACCTCCTTTCTTGCGAATTAGGATTATTTCCGCGTCTATTGTGGTATTGTTTTTTTCTTTCGTACATTTATTGAATAACCGTCGTATCCTACTTATCAGCATACTGTCTTCGTATTTAATCATTTCTGCTAATATGTCGTCTGTGCTGATTTAGTATTTTTTGAAAATCGTGGTGCGTTATAAACTTCTTTACTTATTTCTAGAATATTTTCGGTTCTACTATTTAGCGCTTCCATTGTATTTATTCGGTAAGGTCGTGGGTTCTGTATTTTTTCTATTATATATTTCGACGATGTAATTCTCCGCTTCTTCCGTTATCTTTTGCTTTTTTTGTTATCGCTACACCGTTCTCGGTTTTGATTTTCGTTAGTATTTTCTTCCCGTTTGACAGTGCCCTTCTAAAGATTTTTGTACCTCTATTTGCTTCGAATGTTTTGTTTATTAGATCGGTATTAAACATTATGGTTCACTTCACATCTGTTTCCTTATTTATTTATTTAGTTCTGCCCATTCAACTAGGTTCTTGTCGTTATCCGCTTTCAGTTCTCGCCATTTTTCCATCAGCTTTTTTTTTCTTTATCCATATTTAATTTTCTTGTTATTTTTTTCTCTACCAGAGGTGTTTTAACCGCGCATTCCATTATCTATAATTTTCCTTTGTGCTTGTGTTTCTGATTTACGTTGTAGCGTAAGTTGCAACGCTTGTTTGTACGCTGTTTGTATCAATTTTTCCGTATTTACTTCCATTAATATACTCTTGTTATTCGTAGGTTCGTACATTTATTATTACCTATTTATAAACGAATTCGAAAAAGAACACTTATTTAAAATTTTAAAAATATTTTATTTATTTTAAATTTCGTTTAATGGAAATTCAAGCAACAAAATCTAATTGTTTGTAATTTTTATGGGTGACTTATGTAAGCATATTTTAAAATTCTGTGTACCCTATATCTATCTATCTATTTATCTCTCTCTCTCTCTATATATATATATATCACGATTCGCTTATTTCTATCCACTGCTGGATGTCAGCGTTCCCCTTTCTTTTCCATTGTACTCGGACCCAAGCATAGTTCATCCATTTAACTCCAACTGACTTTTGAATCCACCAGCTTGGTTTGCTGCCTTATCCACGTATTGTGTTTTCCATCCAGCCTCTTAATACCGAGCATTATTCTCTCATGGGCCTCCTGCGTTACGGCCAGTTTTCTAACAACATATTTTGTCAGGCACCACGTTTCCGCTCCGTATGTGAGCACTGGAAGGATGCACTGTTCACATGCTTTCCTTTTTAAACAGTTCGTATGTCTCTGTTTTTCAATACACTATTCGGTCTTCCAAACGCTATCCATGAAAGGTGCGTCCGTCTTTTAATTTCTTTATACATTGCTACTTTGTCTACTGTGATTACTTGGCCCAGATACACGTATTCATTAACTTGCTCCAATATTTGCCCACCTATTGTTAATTCTTGTAACAAGTGTGAGTTTGACATGACCTTCGTTTTATCTATATTTATCTTCAATTCTACTGCTTTAGAGCAACTATGGTCATTTACGATATCCTGTAAAGCATGTGCGCTATTACTGATTAACACAATATCATCGGCAAAACGTAAATGATTGAGTTTTTTCCCATCTATATTAATACCGTATGATTCCCAGTTTAAATTTCTGAACATACTTTCCAGGGATGCTACGAATAATTTAGGCGATATTGTGTCCCCTTGCCTAATTCTTCTTTTTATTAATATTTCATTTGTTTTTTTCCACAAGTTCTACTTTCATAATGGACGAATCATATATATTTTTTATTATGTTTATATACTCGTCTTGCCTTGTTCGCTAACAGCTTTTATTATTGTCAATATTTCTACTGTATCGAAGGCTTTATGGAAGTATATGAATGCCATGTGTAATTCTACATTTTATTCATTGCATTTTGAAATTAAAATTCTCAATAGTATGCACATGGCCATGCTTGCTGAAGCTGGATCTAAAACCTGCTTGTTCGCATGGTTGATTATAATCATCAGCCGATTTGCAATAATACTTGTATAAATCTTGTATATATGTGATATTAAACTAATGGGACTATAATTTTCAAGTTTAGTCGTATCACCTTTCTTGTGTATCAAGACAACATCTGCTTCCTTCCATGAATGAGGGATGTTGTTTTCCTTCAGGCATTTGTTATACGGGTCTTTCAACCAATTTAGTATCTCGTCTTAACCGTTTTTAATCATTTCTGGTGTTATATTATCTGGTCCACTTGCTTTATTATTTTTTACTTTCTTCATTGCAAACGTAATTTCTGAAGTTAGTATTTCTGGTAAGTTACCTCTCTGCTTGCCTAATGTTATCTGATTTTTCATATTCGGTTTTACCTTTGTATCATATAGTTCTGTGTAAAATCTTTCAATTTCCTTCAATAGTTCTATTTTTCCAGTAAAAGTATCCTCGTTGTGGTTTTTCAATATTGTTAGTATTTTACTTCCTGTAGACATTGCTTTCTTGAACACTTTGGGACCTTTGTTGCGTTCTATAACTTCTTTAACTATTTTATTATTATGTTGTCGTATATCTTTTCTCATTTGTTTCCTTAACAATTTATTCAGTTCTGTCCATTCAACTTGATTTCTTTGTGTATCAACTTTCATTTTCCACATTTTTTCCATTAGATGTTTTGTGGCGTCGCTTATTTTTCCGGTTTTCCTTTTTTTTGTCTTAGGCGCAACTTTAGTCGCAGCTTCTTTCATAACATTCGTAATCAGTTCATTTTGCTCATTTATTCCTAACGTTGTAATGTTTCCTGCTTTTTGAATTTGCAGTTTTAATTCCTCTAGATATCCGTCTTTGTTTCTTCTTAATTTATCAGGGTCAATTATGTTTACTTTATTTTCTCTGTAATGGAATTTATTCTTGTTATGGGTATATATATAAGTACTTTGCTTCTTACAAATCTATGGTCGCTTCCAATGTTAACTCTATTTATCACTGATACATCTTGCACTATTTTGCGTTTATTGGCAATGACAAAATCGATTTCATTTTTATGAGTAAAGTTGGACTTCTCCAAGTCCATCTGCTCTTATACTGTTTTTCTTAAAGAAGGTATTCATTAAGCTCAGCCCATTACTTTCAATGAATTTTAACAGTATTTCTCCTCTTTCGTTTCTTCCCTCCGAACCGTAATCACCAACTGCTGTTTCGTATTGATTTTGTTTAATGCCTACTTTTGCATTAAAGTCTCCGGTGATCTTCAAAAAATTTGTGGGGTGTTGTTGCATAGCTTCTATTAGATTATCATAAAATTCATTAAGTTCTTCTTCTTCGCTATTAACTGTCGGAGCATATACTTGAATAACTTTAAGACTGGTTTTATCCGATGTCTGAAGTACTATATATGCTATTCTATCTGAAATTGCCACCCATCGAGTTACTCTTTGATGCATCCTTCTATTGACCATAAATCCGACACCATTTCGGCATGTGTTAGGTAATCCAGAATAGTACAGTACATTACTCGATTTTAATTTCAAAGCTCCATTTCAAATTTTTCTCATCTCGCTTAACCCTAGTATGTCTCATTTTATTTCTTTTAGTTCACTTTCCAGTTCTTCTAACTTGTCCTCTGTAGAGAGTGCTCTTACATTGTATGTAGCGACGCTGAATTTTAATTTGCCGCTTTCCGTACGTTTTGTACTTTTACTATGATGGTTGACACCTCCTGGGATATCTTTACATTCGATTGTATGTTTGTTACATCCATTCATATTTTTGTTGCATCCGGTAATATATTTGTTACCAATATTATTTTTGTTATATCCGGTTATGCACTCCATATTTATATATTTAGTAGGCTGGTGGAGTGCGAAGGTCTTAATCGGTCGCCCATTGTGGCCTTGGCAGTTACGGCCTTTCTTTTTTCGTACAGTCATATCAGTGGAAAATTTGGCCTAATCTCCCGTGCTGGCCAGACAAATTGGGAGATAAATTTTATCCCTTCTGTCAGGTTTAGCATTATTTGACAGTTTTTATTATTATTTTATTTATTTCTATTATCATTGTACATTCTGGATATTTCATTAACTTATATTTATGTCCATAATTTATTCCGTTTTAGATGTTTGTATAGATGATCAGTTAGTATAATTATAAGAGCAGGGGTGTTAAACTGTATAATCCTGCATCTTGATTTTCTGTCAGGGTTGTCTCCCTTAGCCTTTAGATAAATATCCAAACCGCAAGGCAGCGGGCTGTTACTGAGGAGGTAACAATAACAGGTTTTTACGGCGACCTAAATTCGCCGAGGAAGAGACAGTCGTAGGATGTATGTAGACTTTTAGTAGACAGTTCCTCAATGTCCCCTTGCCCTGTCGCTACTGGAATCGTCTGCTAGAGACTTTCCACCAGTAGCCGCTGTTGGTCCGCGACTGTTTATTCGACTGATGTCTTATTCACAGCTAACCTACATATCTGTAGGCCATTCCACTATCCGAAATCTGTGAACGCGCCCCGCTCCGGTTACAGCTCCGGATCCGGGAAGGTACAAAGTACCTCCGGGGAGATACATATATATATATATATATATATATATATATATATATATATATAAACAATCCGTTATTTTCTTCTCTTAAGTTCATATAATATTTCATACTAACAAACCGTGCTGTCATATAGGATACTCCATTGGGGTGGCATGGTTAAATACCGTGTTGAATACATAAAAGTTCTTCAGCGTGGGATACAGAGAATGTTTATGCAAGAGCAAATACTACTTACTGTTCTTCAGTTGTATAGGTTACAGTTGATTACTTACGTGTTGAACAATGCTAATGAATTTTAGACTTCACTCGATTGTTGTAGGAGTGCGGGAATTTCATGATCACGAATAAGAAAATCGGGTTTGTACGCAGGCCCGACAGGATAATTTAAACGTCGATTTGATAAAGGACATCGTAGGAAATTGTTAATAACATTCAGTCCCCACGTTTGCGTTTTATTTTAGTACATCTTCTGTTCACTTGTATTACATTATTAACCCCAATAAAAACCACTGGTACGCGGTACTGCTATATATATATATCAAAAACTCATTTCAGTCTTTGGAGAAAATCAGCGACTACCAGGCAGAAAGGTAGAAAAAGAAGATAGGCTGGTTAGTTTCGATGTAGTTATCTCTATTCACCAATGTCCCAGTTATGGACACGGTGAAAATTATAAAATGCCATATCTTAGATGTGAATGTACAAGCTGGGTGGAATTTTGGTGGATTTGAATATGTTTCACAGTAACATAAAGTTCAACAATGGAACAAGAAAATAATGGCGAACCAGCGTTTTTAGACGTGTTAGTGAAACTGACTACATGCGGAAAATTATCTACCTCCGTGTTTAGAAAACCTACGCACACACGAATAAGTATATACACAAATAGCCGCACTACTGTCCGAGTCTAAAAGTAGAGATCCTCGAGACTTTGTTACACACAGCCAAAACTATTTCAAGCAGTACTACTTTAAAGAAAGATATAGAAACTCTAAAAGATCTTCGCATCATTAATGGATGCAACAAGAAGGAATGCGATTCACTGTTAAAAAAATTCGGAGCAACAAAAGAAAAATTTGATAACAAAGAAGAGGTTGCTGCCAATGTAATGTTACCTTAGGCATCACAGACAAAACAGGCAGAATTTTAAGGAAAAATAAAGTTAGACCAGTATTTGGCACGTGTAAAAAAATAAAACAACATTTACAAAGCGTCAAAAATCAACTCTCCAAAGGACATGTTGCTGGTGTATGTAAAATCCCTTATTCATGTTAGCTACGTTGGACAGACTGGTAGAAGCATTAATCAAATATTAAAAGAACATAAAGCAGAATGTAATCATAAGAGAAAAGATTCGTCTGCAGTGACTTCCCATCAGGAAATCATGAAATGCAATTTGACGATTTTGAAATTTTATCCAAAACTACTCGTGAAGCAATTGAAATGTTTAAACATCGAAGTTTTAACAAAGAGGACGGATGCCATTAATTCAACGTGGCTGCCGGTCAAGTTATAATAAAAACAACTGTCCTAAAAAAATCATAAACGTATTGATATCAACCATGAAAGTCATGAAAGTTTAAAAGTATATTTATATAATAGTTATTAACGAGAGAAAAAATCGCGTGAAATTTGCGATTTGGACGTTTTAAGAATTACCGGAAATTAAACCATATTTGAAACTTTATGATATTTATGCACCTATGCATTTTGAACAGATTTAATACTTTAAAGAGTTCACTACTTATGTTTCCATCAACCAAAAAATTAAGTCACCAAACGATTGATAGAACGTCAGAAAAAAAATACGCATTCTTAGCAAACTAATACGTTGTGGTTTTTCATTATTTCATACGTATTTTTTACTTTCACAGCAAGCTGGTACTCATATTGATAGCCCAGTTGGCTAAAGGCATTTTTCCATTGAAAATTCCCGCGCCTGGTGGGGGATAATTGTGTGTCTTGCTACCAGAATGCTAAAGCATTGCTGCTACACTGTGAAGTCCTTCATTTATATTTCATAAGTTAAATTATTATTTTTCATGATTTGAATTTTTAGGACAGTGTTCGCAATATTACTAAAAAATAAATTCACTTAATTTTATGTATTATGTAGTTAAACAGTTATGAATTCGAAGATAATATATTAAATCTAAACGCTAAAACTATACGTTCATTTATAATAGTGACGAAAATTTATTTTATTTATTATTCAGAAAGGCTACTCGTCAAATTGTCGACGATTGGCTGCGATTGCACGCTGCGCCGGTTTTTGCTAATTCGCCAACACTGAACATTTGCTACGCCAGCGGAAATCAAGAAAATCCGAGTAATTCTACGTCTTCCAGTTATCCGGGTGCAGGCGGTGGCGGCAAATCGTCTTCGTCCGGTGCTACGACTCCGGTTCGTAAGATATCCGCCTCCGAATTCGAAAGAGGCGGTTTATTACGACCGATCGTTACGACTATAGACGGCACACCGACATTCCTTTCGGTCAGTCCAACACGCGAATGTCCGTCCAATAACGAGAAATTTCATTCGGGCATTTCTTATTCGACCGGTCATAATCGTTCTCGTAGAAGATCCAGAAACGAATTGAAGCATCTAGACGAAAAGGAACTGATTTTCGAACTGGTAAGTAATCCATTTTTCGATGTAAGAAAATTTATCCCATTAAAAGTTGGTACATGATCTTCGCCTAAACTATTGCCGTTAAGTGCACTCCCTGTTGAAAGCCAATATTTTAAATACACGTAGCTTTCATTTTTCTTTAGCATTCCGGCAATTAATGCTCATGACTCATGACTCAGGAAACGTAATATCGTATATTCCTTAATTGTAATGTAATTTTACCGTTATTTAATTTATTAAAAGACTGTTTCCTATTTCCGTTATATGGCGCGTCTAACGTTCGTGATCACCACTGCTACATATTTAAATTGTTGTACATTTTGTAAACGTTTATTATCGATGATAATGCTTATCACATTATCGTCGATAATTTTTGCCTTATGAAATTTCAATTATTTTAGTGGCCTTATTTTAACACAGATTATCCTCCACTCGTTACTTTTTTCCTTCGTTATTTACGGTATCCAACGTTTTCCGCGTTTGATCAGCTGTTTCGGCCATCATTACATTGTCATCTGCGTCATTAATGTTATAAATAAATTTACCGTTATCGACTTTCACTCCCACTTTACCTTAATTAGCTTTTTTCGTGATTTTTTAGTGTATATACAAAATTATCTCAGTGATTTCCTGTATTCCTTTTTTCGTATAGCGTTTTTTTAATTTGAAGAATACGGAAAGTAGTGTTTTTTTATAGTTAAAAATCACTAAAATTCTCATTATGAAAAAACATAATGCTTTTCGGCTGTTAGACCATTATCAAGTGAATATATTTCAGTGCTCATCTTTTATTTTTCTCGGATATAAGTTTTTAATTACATCGATATCATCCAAATAATAGTTTTTATTATGTTTATTAATTCACACACACATATATATATAATATATATATATATATATATATATATATATATATATATATCTTAATATATATAAATCTCGTGTCACAATGTTTGTCCTCAATGGACTCCTAAACCACTTAACCGATTTTAATCAAATTTGCACACCGTGCGCAGTTTGATCCAACTTGAAAGATAGGATAGCTTACATCTCAATTTATAGTCGCAATGGGTTTTTTTTGGGGGGGGCACATTTTCAAATTTAGATTTTTGTAAAATTTCGTAAGAACCGATTTCATAGATAACGGCATGATAAGTTCAAAGCAAAAAACCGTTTTCAAATACGATCGATAGGTTTTGAGTTACGAATTTTTCAAAATTGCCGACTTGCCATATTTGGCAGGGCGCAGCGTGGGTAGTAAAAATTTTTAAACGATTCTAACGGTTGAATATGTGTTTTCTATATAAGATCTATCGTATAAAGCCGAAAAAACCGCAAAAAAAAAATTTCAAACCGAACCCAAAAATTTCAAGAACCTTTCAATTTTTTCAAAATTTGGATTTTTTCGCAATAATTCACGAACGATTCGAAATTTGTAAAAATCGTCTAAACGAAAGTTACGCTTGATTAAAATACGCGTCTAACTATGGTATTGTCGTATTTTTATAGCAAATACTCGCCGAGAAAATTACGGTTAAAGGGTTTTGGAGTTTTGGGCCCTTTTTGAGGCCCCTATGATAGGTAAGGGATTCGGATTGGTCTTAAAAGAAAGTAGACGTGGAGATCTATCATTTACGTTATTAGGTAAACGTTACTAAAATTAACCGGTAGGTAACGAGAAATCGCGAGTTGAAAATTTTATTTTCGATTTTTAAAAATTCTATAAAGTTATTGATTGTGGAATGTAGTGATTTTTATTTATACTTGATTACTAAAAATAGTTAAAATCACTAAATTTATTTTTAATTATGCGAAGCTTTTCGGCAATTACGCCATTGTCAAGCTATATACAGTTAAAATTAATTAATATAAAATCATAACATATTAATTTAAAACTAAGTTTACAATTTTACAATTATGAATACTTTAAACTATCTGACCCTGACTGTGGTACACAACACAATCAATTGTCAGTAATATAAAATTTACAGAACAGTAGCTAGAAAATAATTATGTTATAAAAATATGTGTTTGAACAATGAAAAATATATATTTATGTGATTAAAAACTTAATAGTTAGGAATAATATTTTTACAATACACTTTTTAAAATTAATTCTTCCTCAAACTTTACCATTGAATTTAATAAATTATTTTTATCCCTTTCTTTTATTATTTCCATTTTTTCGAGTAGTTTTCTTTTTTTAAAATGTTTTTCTGTATGTAGAATTTTATAATTTTGATTAATATTATTTATTTTGTGTTTTAATTCTATACAATGTTTTCCAAATAATGATTTTTCATCATTATTTTTGTATGAGTTTAAATGTTCTTTAAATCTTGTTATGAATTGTCTGCCTGTTTCTCCTATGTATTCTTTTTCACATTGGTTACAATTTAATTTATAGACTCCTGAATTTTTTAATATATTTTTATCTTCTATTTTGTTATTATTTATTGATTTTAATAATGTATTATTATTTCTTATTGCTAAATCGATGTTGTATTTGTTAAATATTTTAATTATTTTATATGTATGACTACCTACATAATTTATTGAACCTAAATACTTCTTTTTTTCTTTTTCTATATTTATATTAACTTTAGTTTTGTTCCATATTTGATCAACTGTAGTAGGGTTATACTTGTTTCTTATTGCTATTTGTTTTATAATGTTTTTTTCCTTATTCAATTTATCCTTGTCTGTTAAAATTGATTTTGCTCTATTAATAAGACTTCTTAAACTTGCTAATTTATGCATTTTTGGGTGAAATGAATCTTTTGGTATTAATGTATCTGTTTGTGTAGGCTTTCTGTATATATCTATATCAATATTTTGATTAATAATGTTGATTTTTAAATCTAGAAAATTTATTATTTTACCTCCTATTTCTGATGTAAATTGTATGTTTTTATTATAATTGTTTAAATTGGATACAAAACTATTCAACTTATGATATATACAGAAAGCCTACACAAACAGATACATTAATACCAAAAGATTCATTTCACCCAAAAATGCATAAATTAGCAAGTTTAAGAAGTCTTATTAATAGAGCAAAATCAATTTTAACAGACAAGGATAAATTGAATAAGGAAAAAAACATTATAAAACAAATAGCAATAAGAAACAAATATAACCCTACTACAGTTGATCAAATATGGAACAAAACTAAAGTTAATATAAATATAGAAAAAGAAAAAAAGAAGTATTTAGGTTCAATAAATTATGTAGGTAGTCATACATATAAAATAATTAAAATATTTAACAAATACAACATCGATTTAGCAATAAGAAATAATAATACATTATTAAAATCAATAAATAATAACAAAATAGAAGATAAAAATATATTAAAAAATTCAGGAGTCTATAAATTAAATTGTAACCAATGTGAAAAAGAATACATAGGAGAAACAGGCAGACAATTCATAACAAGATTTAAAGAACATTTAAACTCATACAAAAATAATGATGAAAAATCATTATTTGGAAAACATTGTATAGAATTAAAACACAAAATAAATAATATTAATCAAAATTATAAAATTCTACATACAGAAAAACATTTTAAAAAAAGAAAACTACTCGAAAAAATGGAAATAATAAAAGAAAGGGATAAAAATAATTTATTAAATTCAATGGTAAAGTTTGAGGAAGAATTAATTTTAAAAAGTGTATTGTAAAAATATTATTCCTAACTATTAAGTTTTTAATCACATAAATATATATTTTTCATTGTTCAAACACATATTTTTATAACATAATTATTTTCTAGCTACTGTTCTGTAAATTTTATATTACTGACAATTGATTGTGTTGTGTACCACAGTCAGGGTCAGATAGTTTAAAGTATTCATAATTGTAAAATTGTAAACTTAGTTTTAAATTAATATGTTATGATTTTATATTAATTAATTTTAACTGTATATAGCTTGACAATGGCGTAATTGCCGAAAAGCTTCGCATAATTAAAAATAAATTTAGTGATTTTAACTATTTTTAGTAATCAAGTATTTAAAAATTCTGCCAGCGTTTATATTTATATAAGCGAATTTGTTTTCGACTATAAATCGCTTACGTTTAGAGATACGGAAAAAATTGTTATTACCTAATTTGATCGTCGTAAAAAAACCTCTTAAACTAAGTCGTCGTCGAAATTTAAAAAAAAATATTTCAGGGGTGTTTGGGGGGGTGACTCATTAAAATTTCGATTTTGGAAAAATTTTTATAGAACCGATTTGATAGATGTTAAAATGACGAATTCGAAACAGAAAACCGTTTTTCGTTACAATCGATGGGTCCCGAGTTACGAATTTTCCTGACCTACCACCTTTGGCAAGGCATAGCGAGCGACGTAAAAATTTGTAAACGATTCTAACGGTTGTGTTTTCTATATAAGATCTATCGTATAAAGCGAAAAAACCGCGAAAAAAAATTCAAATTGAACCAGAAAATTTCAAAAGGGGGTTGGTCACCTTGCGGTTTTTTCAAAATCGACTTTTTTCGCGATAAATCGGGAACGATTAGGAATTTCAGAAAATGAATTAAACAAAAATTAAGCGGTATTAAAATACGCGTCTAACGATGGTAGTTACGTATTTTTAGGTGAAATAGGCATCGAGAAAATATGGGTTAAACGTGTTTGTGGTTTTGGGATCTTTTTGGGGCTCCTATGATAGATAGCGGTCTCGGGTCAATTTTATACGAAAATAGACGTCGGGATCTATAATTTATGTAATTGAGTAAATTTATTAAAAATTAGAAATCGCGAGTTGAAAATTCAATTTTTGATTTTGAAAATTTTTCTGGCCGATTTGGGCTAGGCCGTGTCTACAATGCATTTAGCATGGGATATATATCTTAATTCATTGTTCAAAACTCTTTCTCATGGACAACTATATGTTGCATGTTCACGTGTAGGAAAACCATCGAATCTATTTGTATGTTAGCTAAAGACAGGTTAACCCAAAATATTATGCACCGATTAGTGCGAAATTAAATTAAAATTAAAAGTATTTATAATTCGAAATAAAAAATATTATTGTTAAAGATTTAAAACTATCTGCCCTACCTACCTCATTCATAATTTTAAGTGTCACATGTTATTTACTAACAACTTTGTAATATGAAAATTTTTTCGATTTCACAAATGGCATCTATGTAAAAAAGCATAATGGTCTTCATGATTGATGTTCTCCTACCACTCCCCTTGAATAGTTTACTACAATGTAATACAACAAAAAACAAAAACTTTAGCCACAGCAACGCGTGGTCGGGTCTTCTAGTATATATATATATATATATATATATATATATACATATATATATATATATATATATATATATATATATATATATATATATATATATATATATATATATATATATATATATATATATATATATATATATATATATATATATATATATATATATATATATATATATATATATATATATATATATATATATATATATATATATATATATATATATATATATATATATATATATATATATATATATATATATATATATATATATATATATATATATATATATATATATATATATATATATATATATATATATATATATATATATATATATATATATTATATATATATATATATATATATATATATATATATATATATATATATATATATATATATATATATATATTTATATATATATATATATATATATATATATATATATACATATATATATATATTATATATATATATATATATATATATATATATATATATATATATATATATATATATATATATATATATATATATATATATATATATATATATATATATATATATATATATATATATATATATATATATATATATATATATATATATATATATATATATATATATATATATATATATATATATATATATATATATATATATATATATATATATATATATATATATATATATATATATATATATATATATATATATATATATATATATATATATAATAGTATATATATATATATATATATATATATATATATATATATATATATATATATATATATATATATATATATATATATATATATATATATATATATATATATATATATATATATATATATATATATATATATATATATATATATATATATATATATATATATATATATATATATATATATATATATATATATATATATATATATATATATATATATATATATATATTATATATATATATATAATATATATTATATATATATATATATATATATATATATATATATATATATATATATATATATATATATATATATATATTATATATATATATATATATATATATATATATATATATATATATATATATATATATATATATATATATATATATATATATATATATATATATATATATATATATATATATATATATATATATATATATATATATATATATATATATATATATATATATATATATATATATATATATATATATATATATATAATATATTATATATATATATATATTATATATATATATATATATATATATATATATATATATATATATATATATATATATATTATATATATATATATATATATATATATATATATATATATATATATATATATATATATATATATATATATATATATATATATATATATATATATATATATATATATATAATATATATATATATATATATATATATATATATATATATATATATATATATATATATATATATATATATATATATATATATATATATATATATATATATATATATATATATATATATATATATATATATATATATATATATATATATATTATATATATATATATATATATATATATATTATATATATATATATATATATATATATATATATATATATATATATATATATATATATATATATATATATATATATATATATATATATATATATATATATATATATATATATATATATATATATATATATATATATAATATATATATATATATATATATATATATATATATA